>CM062498.1:9509867-9599867 GCA_031479575.1 Coregonus ussuriensis | reverse complement strand
AACAGTCACTAAACACTACGTAGAAAAATAGAAAACACAATGCTCAGGACATGAAGCTGGAGAAATAAATGTTTATTGTTCACTGTAGGCTAAATGCATGTTGCAAAACAAAAAAAAAACTGTGCATTTAGCACTTGTACAAAAAGACTAAAACAGAAATCTTGTGCATTGACATGTAGCACTTGTAAAAACAAACAGAAATCTAATGCGTTTGCCACTTGTGTACAGTAAGCCCATGTAAAAATAAAGTACAAAAATATACAAATAAGTGCATTACTCAGCCACAGCATCATGTCTCCGTACTGGGTCAGGCCACAGGACTTCATCCACATCACAGGCCACATTTTGTCTGGCCAGGCAACGGGGGAAAGAAAAACCCTGGCATGCCGTATCCAGGCTTGGCATGCCTCCACACCTATGTCACCACAGGCAAGTCCCATGGCTTGCAGGAGATTTACCCTGGTGTAAGGTTGGTTGGCGTTCATATACCTTCCACCGCCATGAGGAGAAGAATTCCTCAATGGGGTTTAGGAAAGGGGAGTACGGTGGAAGGCAAAGATTGATAAAACCTTGGTTCATATTGTACCACTCTCTAATCTGGAGGGCTCTGTGAAAACTCACATTGTCCCAAACAACAACATATATGGGATGCTCATCCTGCTGCCCTAACAAAGCATCTCGCATGTGATTGAGGAAAATGAGGAGCTGGTGAGTGTTGTAGGGCCCCAGGTTGGCATGATGGTGGACAACCCCATGATTGCTGATGGCAGCACATAATGTGACATTGCCACCACGCTGGCCAGGAACACCAACAATGGCCCGATGGCCAATCACATTACGGCCTTCTCCTTTTGGTGAGATTAAACCCAGCTTCATCCATGTAGATGTATTGATGGGGTCTTTCCATTGCATCCAGTTGAAAAACCCTCTGTAGAAATAGATATAGTTTTGTAAGTGATACGGAAAAAGTGATTTAGGCCACTACAGTAAATCACTACTTAGAGTAATCAACATTGAATGTGTCTGGATATATGCCAACCTGTACATACTGGAATCTTTGCTCTTTGACTCTGTCTGAGTTGCGATCAAAGGGCACTCTGTATAGCTGTTTCATGCGCAGTCTGTTGCGCTTGAGGACACGATCAACAGTAGAGAGGCTGACACTGTTGATACCCTCAAAATGTAAATGGTCCTCAATGATCTTCTGCTGAATTTCGCTCAGTTTAATGGCATTGTTCTCACGGACCATATCAACAATTAGGGTCTCTTGGTGTGGGGAGAACATACCTGTCCTCCCACCCCCATGTGGCAGTCTTTCAATTCTACAAAAAGAGAACATGGAGTTACAAAAAATATACATGGAATACTAGGCCTACAAACAGTTAGACCAACCCTCCACTACAATACTGCAGTACATTGGTACAGTGATGTACTGAAACATATATTTACTTACAGTATACTATGGTACAGTATGTCATACAGTAATTGCTGTCAACATTTACATACTGTACTATAATGTCAAAAAAAGGTAATTACCTGTTCTCTTCTCTAAATCTTCGGATTATGGTGGACACAGTGAATCTACTGATGTTTGGTTGTACCCTTTGTCCAGCCTCCCTCATGCTCATACCATGGACAAGAACATGGTCAATCACAGTAGCTCTGATTTAATCAGATATTACTGTTCTTTGTCTTCGCTGACCACCTCGACCACCTCGACCTCCTCTCACACGAACTCTTCCTCTCAGATTTCTATCCATTGTAGGGCCTCACAAACCAGTGCTCTCTGAACTGGCTTACTGTATATGTTCCCTCACATCATTAGCCACAAGTGTGATCAATTTTGAGTTGTTGTGTTCAAGTGGTGACACCTGTGCTCTAATTGTGTTTGACTTTTGTCACCTGTGCTCACCATTATGCAGCACGGGTGCATCACAATGAAAATGTGTTGGCAAGTTATGTCTAAACAGGTGAAAAGTGCTTATGGTTTTGCCAAAAGAGTGATTGATTCAATCAGTGGGTTCAGGCGACTGAGCATTTGGTTCAGACAATAGGGTTTAGTGTTTTAGCAATTGAGAAAAACTGTAAAGTGGCAATAGTGTTAAACGCTGACCAAACCGGCCGCATTGCATGAGTGAGCATTGCAAAATAAATGAACACATACATGTTATTCAATCATTTCATCCAAACTGCTCGACCGCAGCCAGGCGCTACAATATAACTAATTCTCCCCTTTGTTCTGTGGATTGAATGTCGGAGTAGAAGACACATGATTTTGTATGACTCAAAATGGGTCAAAAAAAGATTAGCTAGCAACAGCAAGCTAGCTAAATGTCCATGAATGTTTCATGTGTGTTTCGACCCGTCCCCAAATTAATATAGTGGGTTCACAGTTGGATTTGGTATTTTGAACGTATTTTGAACGTGTCTGTGGTAAGGTGTGACGGTGTGGTAAGGTGGTATGGTGTGAAGGTGTGGTATGGTGTGAAGATGTAGTAAGGGGTGCAAGGTGTGGTAAGGTGGGAAGGTGTGAAGGTGTAGTAAGGTGTGAAGGTGTGAAAGTGTGGTAAGGGGTGAAGGTGTAAAAGTGTGGTAAGGGGTGAAGGTGTGAAAGTGTGGTAAGGGGTGAAGGTGTGAAAGTGTGGTAAGGTGTGAAGGTGTGGTAAGGGGTGAAGGTGTGGTAAGGGGTGAAGGTGTGGTAAGGGGTGCAAGGTGTGGTAACGTGGTAAGGTGTGAAGGTGTGGTAAGGGGTGAAGGTGTGGTAAGGTGGTAAGGTGTGAAGGTGGGGTAAGGGGTGCAAGGTGTGGTAAGGTGTGAAGGTGTGGTAAGGTGTGAAGGTGTGGTAAGGGGTGAAGGTGTGGTAAGGTGGTAAGGTGTAAAGGTGTGGTAAGGGGTGAAGGGTAGGGAAGGGAATGGCCGGCAGGGATGTAGCTCAGTTGGTAGAGCATGGAAATAAAAAATAAATAATGTATGCACTAACTGTAAGTCGCTCTGGATAAGAGCGTCTGCTAAATGACTAAAATGTAAAATGTAAAATGTAAGGGGTGAAGGTGTGGTAACGTGGTAAGGTGTGAAGGTGTGGTAAGGGGTGCAAGGTGTGGTAAGGTGTGAAGGTGTGAAGGTGTGAAAGTGTGGTAAGGGGTGCAAGGTGTGGTAAGGGGTGCAAGGTGTGGTAAGGTGTGAAGGTGTGAAGGTGTGGTAACGTGGTAAGGTGTGAAGGAGTGGTAAGGGGTGCAAGGTGTGTTAAGGTGTGGATGGTAAGAATGAAGGTGAATAGGGTGTGAAAGGTGGTGGGATGTAGTGAGGCGGGAATCCCTAAACTGGCTTAGTCGGTGCCCCATAAACCCCTACAGTATTAACTGCTGTGTGTGGTTGGAATGAAGCCAAGGAACTGGTATGAATGAAGCCTAGGAACTGGTATGAACTGGTATGTCAGTGTCTGTGTTGGTCTTCGGTCTCTTGTAGATCTTCTGACTGGATAAGTCTGAGGGTCATTTGTTGGGGGGGGGGGGGGGGGGTCAGTGTTAGGCTCTCTTCCTTTGTAGGTCGGGTATCATCTCCACAGTTGCTCTCTGGATCAGACAGTGCTCGCTCAACAGGCAGGTATTCTTCCTCTGATTCTCTCTCTCCCTCGGGTTGTATTTCTCTTTCAGGTTGATTCGGGTGGGCGGGATTTCTCTGGATGCTCTTCTAGGATTGGATTAATCTGCAGTCTACTGTGCAGGTAAGTCAACAGGTTAGGTCCTTTAGCGAGGTGGAGCAGGTTTCCATGGAGGGTGCGGATCTTCGTTCCAGCAGACTCTGGACATACTTTGTACACAGGGTCGTCACTCACTTGATAACGTAGATGGTTCTCTCCCAGTACCACCTTAGTTTTCCAGGACCACCTCTTTCATTCATGTTCTGGACCAGGGACTCAATCACCTGGGTGGAGGGCTCCACCTTTCATCTGTCGGTCACAGTGCTTTTTCCCCCGCTTGCGCTTGACTGCTTGCTGTTCTCAGATGCTATTCTGTATGACTGGTATTCTCTCAGCCCACTTTAACTCTACCCACATGTACATATTACCTCAACTACCTCAACTAGCCGGTGCCCCCGCACATTGACTCTGCACCGGTACCCCCTTGTATATATAGCCTCCCTACTATTATTTTATTTTACTGCTGCTCTTTTTTTCTCAACACTTTTTTTGTTGTTTTATTCTACTTTTTTTTATTAAAAAATAAATGCATTGTTGGTTAAGGGCTGTAAGTAAGCATTTCACTGTAATGTCTGCACCTGTTGTATTCGGAACATGTGGCCAATAAAATTTGATTTGATTTGATTTGATTCAACATAGCCTTTTGGGTGAGTTTTGTCTCCTCTTCAGCTGTCAGCAGGTCTACCGGCAGGCGCGGCTGGCGACCGTAGAGCATGCAGAGGGCTGAGGATCCTGTGGACCTTCAGTTGTATGTTTTGTGGAAGCTGTTCTCCGCATCTTTCCTCCTCCTTCTTCTCGAGCGTTCACCCCCGGCGCAACGTTCCGCTGCGTTGTCCTGAGAGTGATGTACAGTGATGCTCTAGAGTGACTCAGTCCTGTCAGCTGCTGCTGCGGGGTTTTTTGAAAAGCTTGTTCTCAAATTCTCTACCCTGGTCGTGGTGTAGCTTCGAGCGGTATCCAAAACATCGGTATGAAGTCGTTGAAGAATCTCTCAGCTGCTGTTCTTCTGGATTTGTTCTTCGTCGGATAAGCTTGGGGCGAACCTTGTGAAATGGTTTACAACCACCAGGATGTATTAGCAGGATGTATTGCCAGGTGCATGTAGTCAATAGAGACCTGCTCCAGGAGGGGAACATGATGTGATTCTGCCCAATAGGTGCTTTTACATGTGTGACTGGCTTCTTCTGTTTGATACAGGGACACCTCCGAGTCACATGCTCCTCTATATCCCTCTTCACGAATGGCCAGTAGAACCTTTCCCTTGCCAGGCTGAGGATTCTCTCTGTTCCCACATGACCCATGTCATCGTGGAGGTGCTTCAGGACTGTCTGCTTGTTCATTGACTGGTCAGACAAGCTGCCTTCTTTGGTTGCTCTTCCGGTATAGGATTCCATCGTCGGTGTACAGCTTTTCCCCACTCATGCATCAGTTTCCTGGTATGGCCACTCACTCCTCGTCCGGCATCGCTGGTCAGGGTTCTGTTTGTCTCTTTCAACCTCACGAGCTCTCCGATCGCTGGTTCCTCTCTCCGAGCCCTCTCTAGCTCGTTGGGGTTGATGGTTGACAGGGGTTCGCTGTGGTGGTGTTCTCTTGAGATATTGAGGGCTGCGATCCAAGCCACATCTTTCATTTTTTGCTGCTTGGCTCCCTTCCCATGTTGCACTTCACCTGGCAGCTCTTCGGTGCATTTAGCCACGTACTTCATGATGTTAAGGGGACAACGAGAGTGTCTACGTCGACATTGACTTTGCCTGGTCTGTATCTGATGCCAAAGCAGAAGTCAGCGAGTTCTCCAACCCATCTGTGGCCCACTGCGTTCAGCTTGGCTGTGCTAATGACACATTACAGCGAGTCCATGCTGTTGATTTCCACAATGGCCTCCTGGTACTCTGCTCGGTCTGTGTCAGTTATCTTGGTGATGGACACTCCCCATGACTGTTCTTCGAGGCAGGGTGATGTTGTAGATGGTGTGGTTGTCAGTAGGAACTTTAACATAGGGGTTTTCAGAGTTGTGGATCTCCATCAGCCCTTCACCAATATCCACCTTCACCAACATCCAACTGCCTCCGTATTCACAGACACCCAAATATCACCTATGTACATTTTAATAATAATAAGCCATTTAGCAGACGCTTTTATCCAAAGCGACTTACAGTCATGTGTGCATACATTTTTACGTATGGGTGGTCCTGGGGATCGAACCCACTACCCTGGCATTACAAGAGCCATGTTCTACCAATTGAGCTACAGAGGACCACCATTTTGACATGGCCTATTGATTAACCAGACACACTATTTATTTTTATTATGTTGTGCTATAATTTGCCATTTACCTTTAAACATATTATGATTATTATTATTTTGACATTGTTGTGTCTCAATGGGCCCACTAGGCTGCAGTGGTCAGGTCACTCTGAGGAAGACGTCATCTTGACGTCGGAACGTGAGCGACATGGCCAGGGCGAATGACAACATCCTGTAACCCTACTTTCACCAGAGCTGGCTCATCGGGAATATTCTGGGCCTAGATGAGGTTACCATGGTGTTAACGTTCTCCATTGCTGCACTGAGAAGGCTGGCCATGGTGTACAGGATCTGGGTTTCACTCTTTCTTCCCCCCGATCAGCTCTTGGACAAAGTTGAACCCTACAATGGGCCTCCACCAGTCTATGTTGCTCACGAGGAAGGGTACCTTCCAGACTGGGCTCTTTGTGTGGGGGGTCACTGGTTATTCCTCTGTTTCCCTGAAACTTGGGCTTCAGTGCCCGTCTTCTCCACAGAGCAAACAATGGCTACACATAGTGAGGCCCTGTTCTTCACACTTTGGACAGCGGGATTGCCTCTCTTCTCTTTAGCTCTGTCTGGGACTGTGGCAGTCTCTGAAACTGTGTCTGGGACTGTTGCTGTCTCTGAAACTGTCGCTGGGACTGTTGCTGTCTCTGAAACTGTCGTTGGGACTGTTGCTGTCTCTGAAACTGTGTCTGGGACTGTTGCTGTCTCTGAAACTGTGGCTGGGACTGTTGCTGTTGACTATATGCCTGGCCTGACAATAATGTTCTTCTCAGACCATATTATACTTCAGAACTTGAGCTTTGATAACAAAATAGATCAGTGGGTGTAGCACTTCCGAGGCACAGCTGAGCATAAATTTAAATAATTTGCTTTTTTATTTTACTGGGCTGATGGTACCTCCATCTGATCGTTATTGCGCTTTCAAGACAACTGGGAACGCAACTTGGAATTCCGAGTTGGATGACCATTCAAACCTATTTTTCCCAGTCCGATCCCAGTTCCCAGTTGTCTTGAACACACTGAAGTCGGAAGTCGGAGATTTCCGAGTTCCCAGTTGTTTTCAACAACACGTCAATCTCAGGTGAGACTGACCAGAGAGAGGGGGCACTGTCTTCCACCTGATAGCAAAACTCAAGTCGCATTGCATCCGCTTCATGCACAAACTCACGTTGTTCCTATGACCAGAGAAAGTGAAATATTCCTCGATATTAAAATAGACACGACAAGCTGCTAATAATAAAAAAAAACGCTGGGCTTTCGTTGCAGCTGCAGCAAGAGTGGAAGTATGGAGAAGCCCGTTTTTTATGTTTTTGTAATAGTGTTGAATAAAAACAGTGTTGACATTGCTGAATGAAAACGTAAACATTAACTCCCTCATAAAAACAGTAGCGCTTCCCTGTATTCTTTGACAGTCTCTCTCTGGTCATTGTTTTAATAGTGGAAGCTGTAGGCACGGTGATTTGAGCTATCAGATTGGCTAGAGCAGTAGGCAGAATCGAGTTAGCCACAGATCTCCAGGTCCGCCGGGGTAGGAGGACTTTGTCTTTTCAGTCAAATGAAATGGTTCAAAATTTGAACACTTTGCTTACCGGGTGCGCAAGGCTTCTGAATCAAGTGCACCTACCGCCACCAACGCAACACGAAAATAATTCATTTTTTTAAAGGAGCGCAAGTTTTTATCGTTGGCTTTTCTACAGAAATGTTTGGTGATCAACTAGGACTGCCTTGAAGATCGATCAGTTGGCGACCACTGCTGTAGAGGAACTGCTGTGTGTCATGGTCGTGATGCCAGGAAACTTTTCTATTTTCAGCTCTGCGACAGTCATATCATCTTTGCATGTCTTTGAAGTGGCATGGTTTTATAATGCGGAACACACCTCTGATGATCTCACTTTCACTGTGGTTCTCTTTCACTCCCTCTTCAATCTGTTTGCACAAGTTACTGCCGCTGTCTAGACACATCCGTAGCCCCTCGCTGTGTTTCGTCTGAAGCCGATTGCCCCGAGGTTCATATATCGCTGGATCAGACGTCCTCCATGTGGCGCTGACCCCGGACGAGCCCCCCAAAAATCTGTTACAGGTCCCAGGGACTAATGTACAGATAATGTTGTATTTCTGTTAAACATAAAAAAATAAAAGGGACAGGAGGAAACTGTTAAAGTTCCTTTAGTGTTTATTCTCCTTTAGTTTGATAAAGCACTCAATCATGTTTTCTTTACTATATAAAGTTAAAAGAGTTCAAAAAGTGTGTACAAATTACTATTCCAATATTCTAATTCAAATTCACATATATGAGAATCCACAATGAAATACATTCAACTTCCCTTTAGAAACTCATGAGAAAAAAAAGTGCAGAAATATAATACAACCTCTGTATTTAAAATAGTCCTACTAATACATTGACTTGTGTTTAAAAAATGTGTATCATAACCTCAGATAATTGTTAACATACATGCGTTACATTTAAATAGAAATGAATACAAGAATAAGGAAGCCTGTTTTTAACCAGCTAGTCGCTAAGCTAATAACAACCCATATAGGCTTATCAGGCTAGCATTAGCGTCGTTAGCTTAGCATTAGCGTTTTATATTTTTCTCTAAAAGTACAACTTTGTAATATATCACACTTGGGTGGGGAGATGTCAGGGCCTTTACAATATAAATGAAGTAGAAAAGAAACCACAATACTATCTTAGAGGAGCTAAAGATCAAAACGTTCAAACCAGAATATTAGCAGGCGCCATTTTGTCTAATGTTATTCTGTTGTCTAGTCTAGCATAGACGCAATCCCATTCATTTCTGCTTAGATCGCTAACAGTTTTCACTCAATCAATTTATACATGTAAACTTGACAATTTCCACATGAAAGGTAAGTATCTCTCAGATAACCATTTCGACTCTAACATTTCCTATAGATAATGTGATCTTGCGAAAGTATTCACCCCCCTTGGCATTTTTCCTATTTTGTTGCCTTACAACCTGGAATTAAAATTTTATTTTTGGGGGGCTTTGTATCATTTGATTTACACAACATGCCCACCACTTTGAAGATGCAACATCTTTTTTATTGTGAAACAAACAAGAAATAAGACAGAAAACTTGAGCGTGCATAACTATTCACCCCCCCACCCCCAAAGTCAATACTTTGTAGAGCCACCTTTTGCAGCAATTGCAGCAATAAGCTTGGCACATCTAGCCACTGGGATTTTTGCCCATTCTTCAAGGCGAAACTGCTCCAGCTCCTTCAAGATGGATGGGTTCCGCTGGTGTACAGCCATACCGGACTGGAGACATGCACCACTGGTTTGGTGCGAGGAGCAGGCACAGGCCTTACCGCACTGGGGACATGCACCACGGGTCTGTGAAGGCGCCCTGGCGGCACAGTGCCTGCACAGTCACATGCTCATCAAAGCGAGTGAGGAGCTAACAGCCCCCGTAAGGCAGTATGCTTAGGGTCATTGTCCTGCTGGAAGGTGAACCTCTGTCCCAGTCTCAAATCTCTGGAAGACTGAAACAGGTTTTCCTCAAGAACCATCCATCATTCCTTCAATTCTGACCAGTTTCCCAGTCCCTGCAGGTGAAAAACATCCCCACACCATGCTGCCACCACCATGCTTCACTGTGGGGACGGTGTTCTCAGGGTGATGAGAGGTGTTGGGTTTGCGCCAGACATTTTCCTTGATGGCCAAAAAGCTCAATTTTAGTCTCATCTGACCAGAGTACCTTCTTCCATATGTTTGGGGAGTCTCCCACATGCCTTTTGGCGAACACCAAACGTGTTTGCTTATTTTTTTCTTTAAGCAATGGCTTCTTTCTGGTCACTCTTCCGTAAAGCCCAGCTCTGTGGATTGTACGGCTTAAAGTGGTCCTATGGACAGATACTCAAATCTCGGCTGTGGAGCTTTGCAGCTCCTTCAGGGTTATCTTTGGTCTCTTTGTTGCCTCTCTGATTAATGCCCTCCTTGCCTGGTCCGTGAGTTTTGGTGGGCCGCCCTCTCTTGGCAGGTTTGTTGTGGTGCCATATTCTTTCAATTTTTTTATAATGGTTTAATGGTGCTCCGTGGGATGTTCAAAGTTTCTGATCTTTTTTTATAACCCAACCCTGATCTGTACTTCTCCACAACTTTGTCCCTGACCTGTTTGGAGAGATCCTTGGTCTTCATGGTGCCACTTGCTTGGTGGTGCCCCTTGCTTAGTGATGTTGCAGACTCTGGGGCCTTTCAGAACAGGTGTATATATACTGAGATCATGTGACAGATCATGTGACACTTAGATTGCACACAGGTGGACTTTATTTAACTAATTATGTGACTTCTGAAGGTAATTGGTTGCACCAGATCTTATTTAGGGGCTTCATAGCAAAGGGGGTGAATACATACAGTTGAAGTCGGAAGTTTACATACACTTAGGTTGGAGTCATTAAAACTTGTTTTTCAACCACTCCACAAATGTATTGTTAACAAACTATCGTTTTGGCAAGTCGGTTAGGACATCTACTTTGTGCATGACACAAGTAATTTTTCTAACAATTGTTTACAGACAGATTATTTCAGACTGTGCCTTTAAACAGCTTGGAAAATTCCAGAAAATTATGTCATCGCTTTAGAAGCTTCTGATAGGCTAATTGACATCATTTGAGTCAATTGGAGGTGTATCTGTGGATGTATTTCAAGGCCTACCTTCAAACTCAGTGCATCTTTGCTTGACATCATGGAAAAATCTAAAGAAATCAGCCAAGACCTTAGAATAAACATTGTAGACCTCCACAAGTCTGGTTCATCCTTGGGAGCAATTTCCAAACGCCTGAAGGTACCACGTTCATCTGTACAAACAATAGTATGCAAGTATAAACACCATGGGACCATGCAGCCGTCATACCGCTCAGGAAGGAGACGCGTTCTGTCTGCTAGAGATTAACGTACGTTGGTGCGAAAAGTAAAAATCTATCCCAGAACAACAGCAAAGGACCTTGCGAAGATGCTGGAGGAAACAGGTACAAAAGTATCTATATCCACAGTAAAACAAGTCATATATTGACATAACCTGAAAGGCCGCTCAGCAAGGAAGAAGCCACTGCTCCAAAACCGCCATAAAAAAGCCAGACTACGGTTTGCAACTGCACATGGGGACAAAGATCGTACTTTTTTGAGAAATGTCCTCTGGTCTGATGAAACAAAAATAGAACTGTTTGGCCATAATGACCATCGTTATGTTTGGAGGAAAAAGGGGGGACTTGCAAGCCGAAGAACACCATCCCAACCGTGAAGCACGGGGGTGGCAGCATCATGCTGTGGGGGTGCTTTGCTGCAGGAGGGACTGGTGCACTTCACAAAATAGATGGCATCATGAGGAAGGAAAATGATGTGGATATATTGAAGCAACATCTCAAGACATCAGTCAGGAAGTTAAAGCTTGGTCGCAAATGGGCTTCCAAATGGACAATGACCCCAAGCATACTTCCAAAGTTTTGGCAAAATGGCTTAAGGACAACAAAGTCAAGGTATTGGAGTGGCCATCACAAAGCCCTGACCTCAATCCTATAGAACATTTGTTGGCAGAACTGAAAAAGCGTGTGCGAGCAAGGAGGCCTACAAACCTGACTCAGTTACACCAGCTCTGTCAGGTGGAATGGGCCAAAATTCACCCAACTTATTGTGGGAAGCTTGTGGAAGGCTACCCGAAACGTTTGACCCAAGTTAAACAATTGAAAGGCAATGCTACCAAATACTAATTGAGTGTATGTATGTGATGAAAGAAATAAAAGCTGAAATAAATCATTCTCTCTACTATTTTTCTGACATTTCACATTCTTAAAATAAAGTGGTGATCCTAACTGACCTAAGACAGGGAATTTCTACTAGGATTAAATGTCAGGAATTGTGAAAAACTGAGTTTAAATGTGTTTGGCTAAGGTGTATGTAAACTTCCGACTTCAACTGTACAAATACAGTGGGGAAAAAAAGTATTTAGTCAGTCACCAATTGTGCAAGTTCTCCCACTTAAAAAGATGAGAGAGGCCTGTAATTTTAATCATAGGTACATGTCAACTATGACAGACAAATTGAGATTTTTTTTTTGGCTAAGGTGTATGTAAACTTCTGACTTCAACTGTATGCACTTACCCCTTTTCCATTCTTTTTTTATTTTATTTTTTGAAACAAGTTATTTTTTTCATTCCACTTCACCAATTTGGACTATTTTGTGTATGTCCATTACATGAAATCCAAACAAAAATCCATTTAAATTACAGGTTGTAATGCAACAAAATAGGACAAACACCAAGGGGGATGAATACTTTTGCAAGGCACTGTACCTGTTAAGCAGAATAAATAGAAGGGAGACAGGAGAAAACTGTTAAAGGTGTCACAGGCGTTTTCTCTAGTGTAGTCCCGTGTAGCTCAGTTGGTAGAGCATGGCGTTTGTAACTGTAAGTCGCTCTGGTTAAGAGCGTCCGCTAAATGACTAAAATGTAGAGGGGAACAGGCATAAACAATTTCCAATAGAAATCCTTAGAGGACTCGCCCAAAATAAGAGTGGATTCCAACAACAATATCTAAAACATGTTTTCTACATAAAATGTGATACCATAACCTTAAGGGTGTCACACTTACTATGTAGAGGCCTCGAGATAGCTGATTAAACTAAACGTTTTTACACAATTGTGGGCTATTCTTTGGATGCTGAAATCAGTAGTTGTCAAGGTAGATGTAGGTGGGTGTGGGTGGAATCAGGCGCAGGACGCAGTACGTTAGTCCAACAGACTTTAGTGATGCACAGCAAAACAAACACGAAAGAAATGCCCTGAGGCAAAAGCTCCGCACGTAGGCGAAAACATAAGCGCACAAACAGGTGCGACAAAATACTCCCAAAACTAAGGAGCAAAGTAGCTCAACCGAGCAAACAGTAATAATCCAGCCTACTGGCACGACAGTAAAACAATCACACACAACACTAGACAAACACAACGAGAACTTAAAGGACACTAATTACACTAAACGATAACAGGTGTACAACAATCAGACAAAAGCAAACGAACATAGAAACATGCAACGG
The DNA here is from genome assembly GCA_031479575.1 of Coregonus ussuriensis. NCBI lineage: Eukaryota > Metazoa > Chordata > Actinopteri > Salmoniformes > Salmonidae > Coregonus > Coregonus ussuriensis. The sequence continues at coordinate 9,586,823 of CM062498.1, read as the reverse complement.
TGGCAGCTAGTATTCCGGAGACGACGAACGCCGAAGCCTGCCCGAGCAAGGGAGAGAGGCAGCCTCGGCCGAAACCGTGACAGTAGTTTTTGATAGAAATGTCATTTTATTTGACGTCGGAACTCCAGTCCGCCCACAGTCGCCACTCTACTCCATCATAAATCGTTGAGTTGAGTCAGCTAGGCTCGAGACTAACTGTTTTCATCACCTTCCCAGAATCATCCCGAAGTGCAATTAAAACCATCCCAAACTGAAGATGAATCGTCCCAAATTAAAATAGCTTTTTTTTTATGTTTCAAAGGCTAATAAGAGTATCTTACTGCTGAACTAGAGAAATGGGGCTGTCAACTGAGCCAGACGTTCACGTTTTAAAAAATGGTCTCTAAAAAGGCTAACATTGGAATAATATTGAAATCTGTTTTGCAGAAATCTACATAAATAATTAGCCTACATGTAAAAGTGTAGCCAAAGTTAAATGCACATTGGCTACACCTTCTCATGCCCACATCGATGCTGACATGAGGAAGGCTCCAGAAAAACTTTAATGAGACTTTACATTAAATATAGGCTAAACGCCAGTCATGTTTGACAATTATAATGCAGGATAATTAACATTAAGGTCTGAAGGCTTGATTCTGTTGACTTACTCGAGGCACGGTTCGTTCAGATCAAATGGTCACAAGAGTTGAGAGATAGACTTGTTATGCACGGCACACATCACCCACCTTACAATCTGAGCGGAGGCAGTCGGCATTCTGAGACTATTTAACGATAAACTTGGCTGTTTAAAAACCTGGAGTTTTTATGTCATTTTATGAGGCATGTCTTACCCTGTTTTAAAGAAGCCTATAGCCAAAATCGGACCATAGAAATGTTGATGGAATTGTTTATAAAAACATCCTTATGCCTTTGAAACCAGAATTTCTATGTTCTATTGGTTTTCAAATCAACTTTCTTTCATTGTCCATCAGACAAAGACACAATCCTAGTCATATTAGCAACCCCATGCTAGTCATATTAGCAACCCCATGCTAGTCATATTAGCAACCCCATGCTAGTCATATTAGCAACCCCATGCTAGTCATATTAGCAACCCCATGCTAGTCATATTAGCAACCCCATGCTAGTCATATTAGCAACCCCATGCTAGTTGTTGCATCTTTAGATGTCCCCTCTTTCTACATTTCTAACAGATATTTTCATTTCTGTCACAGGAAACCGCTGGCATGTGCATTGCGCTCTTTCGTTCCTGCTAATTGAATTTTGGAACATTCGTGCATATACTGCCGTGCGCGCATTGCTGCGCTAATAATGTGAATAAATAATAGTTTAGCAACATTTTAAGCTAAACGTTCTGATGTAGTGCATTAGCCTCATTGCTTTTTTATTTTTTTTATTTTTATGTACAGTAGTTGTATGAATTTCGGACCTATCGTCCCAGAACTGTCCCAGAGTCTGTTTAAACCGTCCCAGACATTTATATTTTTTTATCGTCCCCGGGACGACTGGACGCCCTTGATTTCGAGCCCTGTCTATATACCCAGAGAGAAAGCACATCCGTTCGATCCTCTCTCCTGCTCTCTGAAACTGTTGGATGACTATTTCTCAGTTTCTCTCTGTGTTGTCTCTAGTAATGATTGGTAGGACTAGGGGGGCGGTCAGGAAACAATGAACGAGCAAACAAGAATGACTGTATATCAAAATGTATTGGTCGCGTACACATATTGTGCTGATGTTATTGCGGGTGTAGCGATAATTTCACCCACAAATAAATACATTATTATTATTATTATTTTTTTTTATTTTATTTTTTTGGGGGGGGGGGGGGGGTTGGGGACTCAGTCGGGGTTTCAACTTCCTGTTGAGAGTTGGAATAATAGAATACACAAGGTGCAATTTCGAAATTTGTTTATGCATCAGCAGTCACCTCAATTAGCCCATGTCAGCTAACATTTTTTTAGATTGATAAATTATTCTAGCGGCCAGCTATCTAAAGTTGTATTACAGACCAGCTGTCTAAAGTTGTATTACAGACCGGGCTGAGGCCCATATATCATCAGTTATCATATAAAAAAAACGGCAAACATTTTCTCTCTAGAATACAGTATATGCATATGAAGTGGGTAAAACCGTATGTAAACATTCAAGTTGCGTCAATTCAAATCTGGTATTAGGAACAAAAAGAGGTCAATACACGTCTTCTAAAATAGACTAGTATTTTAATTAATGCAAACACTTGAATGGTAAATATGATGTTCGTCTATACGGGCCCACTGAAACACCACGCAGGGCAGACAGAGAACTGAGCCATTGTTATAAGTTCTTCTTTAAATACTCTGTCAGAGATAGTTCCCGCTCCCTGCTGGGCCTGTCAGAGTAGAGGCTGGGTGTGGTTTAAACTTACCCAACCTATCGATGGCGCACAGGCTGGTCCCAGACCCTTGGCGCTTCACTGTTGCCAGGCATTAGTTGTTATCTTTACAACTTGTCTCTAGTCAGCAACCTCAGACATAGTTTGTTCTTCTTCATTGTAGCAGAACACATGTCCTTGAGCAGTTTAACAAAGAGGCAGTGTGTGTGTGAGTCACAAGCCTGTCTCAGCCTACCCCCTAAAAGGTTCCTCACATTAATCACAGCTTGTTATGTTAAACAATCTATATCAGTACAGCACAAACCTATTATGTTTAATCATTCATGTATTCTTTCTAAGCTAGGCATCACATCTAGTTGTAAGAAAATAGATCCCCACAGTACATAGGGCAGCAGTCTCTAAGGTGCAGGGTAGAGTACCAGATGGTAGCCTGCTAGTAACAGTGACTAAGTTCAGGGCAGAGTACTGGGTGGAGGCCGACTAGTGATGACTGTTTAGCAATCTGATGGCCTGGAGATAGAAGTTGTTTTTTCAGTCTCTCGGTCCCAGCTTTGATGCACCTGTACTGTCTCCGCCTTCTAGATGGTAGCGGGGTAAACAGGCCTTGGCTCGGACGGCTGAGGTCCTTGATGATCTTCTTGGCCTTCCTGTGTCACCAGGTGCTGTATATGTCCTGGAGGGCAGGAAGTGGGGGAAGTATGTAGTTAGCTAGTTCTAGTGAATTCGTTTGCTGAGTCTGTAGTTAGCTAGTTCTAGTTAATTATTGTTGAGTCTGTAGTTAGCTAGTTCTAGTTAATTTGTTTGTTGAGTCTGAAGCTAGCTAGTTCTAGTTAATTAGTTTGTTGTTGTCACATCACTTGTCATGACTGCCTGCTGCAGCACTCTCTCAACACCAATGGCTGTGCTCAACACATACACCCCCTCCGGCCCTCCTCCTCCTCCTCCCTCCCTCCCCACCACCACTCCCTCCCTCATCAACAGCCTGCCACACTGCCCGATAGTCAGCAGGAGCAGGTCACAGTGAAAAGTATCCCTCACGACCAATACATTTTTGACTGCAACATAATTTTCAAAGCTGCCCAATTGTCAGGAAAATCATGAACATGGCAACCCTGGGTCGTGATAGCCACCCTCGCATAAAAGAGAGGAGAGGGAGGAGGAAGACTAGACCGCAAGGTGCATCTTAATAGTCTGCCGATACCTTCACTCTACAATTTGAATTGCTCTCACAATTGACCAGTAGATGGCAGACTCACACCACATCAATCCATAAACTGCAGCCTATATATAAATCCATATTCCCCCACTATTATCAGTCTGTCTGTCACCACTATGACAAGCTATAACCACCACTATTACCAGTCTGTCATCACTATGACAAGCTATAGCTCCACTATTACCAGTCTGTCACCACTATGACAAGCTATAGCTCCACTATTACCAGTCTGTCATCACTATGACAAGCTATAGCTCCACTATTACCAGTCTGTTATCACTATGACAAGCTATAGCCCCACTATTACCAGTCTGTCATCACTATGACAAGCTATAACCACCACTATTACCAGTCTGTCATCACTATGACAAGCTATAGCTCCACTATTACCAGTCTGTCATCACTATGACAAGCTATAGCCCCACTATTACCAGTCTGTCATCACTATGACAAGCTATAGCCCCACTATTACCAGTCTGTCTGTCATCACTATGACAAGCTATAACCACCACTATTACCAGTCTGTCATCACTATGACAAGCTATAACCACCACTATTACCAGTCTGTCATCACTATGACAAGCTATAGCTCCACTATTACCAGTCTGTCATCACTATGACAAGCTATAACCACCACTATTACCAGTCTGTCATCACTATGACAAGCTATAGCTCCACTATTACCAGTCTGTCACCACTATGACAAGCTATAGCCCCACTATTACCAGTCTGTCACCACTATGACAAGCTATAGCTCCACTATTACCAGTCTGTCATCACTATGACAAGCTATAGCTCCACTATTACCAATCTGTCACAACTATGACAAGCTATAGCTCCACTATTACCAGTCTGTCATCACTATGACAAGCTATAGCTCCACTATTACCAGTCTGTCATCACTATGACAAGCTATAGCTCCACTATTACCAGTCTGTCATCACTATGACAAGCTATAACCACCACTATTACCAGTCTGTCATCACTAAGACAAGCTATATCTCCACTATTACCAGTCTGTCATCACTATGACAAGCTATAACCACCACTATTACCAGTCTGTCATCACTATGACAAGCTATAACCACCACTATTACCAGTCTGTCTGTCATCACTATGAAAAGCTATAACCACCACTATTACCAGTCTGTCACCACTATGACAAGCTATAGCTCCACTATTACCAGTCTGTCATCACTATGACAAGCTATAGCCCCACTATTACCAGTCTGTCTGTCATCACTATGATAATCTATAGCTCCACTATTACCAGTCTGTCATCACTATGACAAGCTATAGCTCCACTATTAACAGTCTGTCATCACTATGACAAGCTATAGCTCCACTATTACCAGTCTGTCATCACTATGACAAGCTATAGCCCCACTATTACCAGTCTGTCATCACTATGACAAGCTATAGCCCCACTATTACCAGTCTGTCATCACTATGACAAGCTATAGCCCCACTATTACCAGTCTGTCTGCCATCACTATGACAAGCTAGATCTCCACTATTACCAGTCTGTCATCACTATGACAAGCTATAGCCCCACTATTACCAGTCTGTCATCACTATGACAAGCTATAGCCCCACTATTACCAGTCTGTCTGTCATCACTATGACAATCTATAGCTCCACTATTACCAGTCTGTCATCACTATGACAAGCTATAGCTCCACTATTACCAGTCTAGTCTGTCATCACTATGACAAGCTATAGCCCCACTATTACCAGTCTGTCATCACTATGACAAGCTATAGCTCCCACTATTACCAGTCTGTCATCACTATGACAAGCTATAGCCCCACTATTACCAGTCTGTCATCACTATGACAAGCTATAGCTCCACTATTACCAGTCTGTCTGTCATCACTATGACAATCTATAGCTCCACTATTACCAGTCTGTCATCACTATGACAAGCTATAGCTCCACTATTACCAGTCTGTCATCACTATGACAAGCTATAGCTCCACTATTACCAGTCTGTCTGTCATCACTATGACAAGCTATAGCCCCACTATTACCAGTCTGTCATCACTATGACAAGCTATAGCCCCACTATTACCAGTCTGTCATCACTATGACAAGCTATAGCTCCACTATTACCAGTCTGTCATCACTATGAACAAGCTATAGCCCCACTATTACCAGTCTGTCATCACTATGACAAGCTATAGCATAGCTCCACTATTACCAATCTGTCATCACTATGACAAGCTATAGCCCCACTATTACCAGTCTGTCTGTCACCACTATGACAAGCTATAGCTCCACTATTACCAGTCTGTCATCACTATGACAAGCTATAGCTCCACTATTACCAGTCTGTCATCACTATGACAAGCTATAGCCCCACTATTACCAGTCTGTCATCACTATGACAAGCTATAGCTCCACTATTACCAGTCTGTCATCACTATGACAAGCTATAGCTCCACTATTACCAGTCTGTCATCACTATGACAAGCTATAGCCCACTATTACCAGTCTGTCATCACTATGACAAGCTATAGCCCACTATTACCAGTCTGTCATCACTATGACAAGCTATAGCCCCACTATTACCAGTCTGTCATCACTATGACAAGCTATAGCTCCACTATTACCAGTCTGTCATCACTATGACAAGCTATAGCCCCACTATTACCAGTCTGTCATCACTATGACAAGCTATAGCCCAGTCTGTCTGTCATCACTATGACAATCTATAGCTCCACTATTACCAGTCTGTCATCACTATGACAAGCTATAGCTCCACTATTACCAGTCTGTCTGCCATCACTATGACAAGCTATAGCTCCACTATTACCAGTCTGTCATCACTATGACAAGCTATAGCCCCACTATTACCAGTCTGTCATCACTATGACAAGCTATAGCCCCACTATTACCAGTCTGTCATCACTATGACAAGCTATAGCTCCACTATTACCAGTCTGTCTGTCATCACTATGAAAAGCTATAACCACCACTATTACCAGTCTGTCACCACTATGACAAGCTATAGCTCCACTATTACCAGTATGTCATCACTATGACAAGCTATAGCCCCACTATTACCAGTCTGTCTGTCATCACTATGATAATCTATAGCTCCACTATTACCAGTCTGTCATCACTATGACAAGCTATAGCTCCACTATTAACAGTCTGTCATCACTATGACAAGCTATAGCTCCACTATTACCAGTCTGTCATCACTATAACAAGCTATAGCCCCACTTTTACCAGTCTGTCATCACTATGACAAGCTATAGCCCCACTATTACCAGTCTGTCATCACTATGACAAGCTATAGCCCCACTATTACCAGTCTGTCTGCCATCACTATGACAAGCTATATCTCCACTATTACCAGTCTGTCATCACTATGACAAGCTATAGCCCCACTATTACCAGTCTGTCATCACTATGACAAGCTATAGCCCCACTATTACCAGTCTGTCTGTCATCACTATGACAATCTATAGCTCCACTATTACCAGTCTGTCATCACTATGACAAGCTATAGCTCCACTATTACCAGTCTGTCTGCCATCACTATGACAAGCTATAGCTCCACTATTACCAGTCTGTCATCACTATGACAAGCTATAGCCCCACTATTACCAGTCTGTCATCACTATGACAAGCTATAGCCCCACTATTACCAGTCTGTCATCACTATGACAAGCTATAGCCCCACTATTACCAGTCTGTCTGTCATCACTATGACAAGCTATAACCACCACTATTACCAGTCTGTCATCACTATGACAAGCTATAGCTCCACTATTACCAGTCTGTCACCACTATGACAAGCTATAGCCCCACTATTACCAGTCTGTCACCACTATGACAAGCTATAGCTCCACTATTACCAGTCTGTCTGTCATCACTATGACAAGCTATAGCTCCACTATTACCAGTCTGTCATCACTATGACAAGCTATAGCTCCACTATTACCAATCTGTCACCACTATGACAAGCTATAGCTCCACTATTACCAGTCTGTCATCACTATGACAAGCTATAGCTCCACTATTACCAGTCTGTCATCACTATGACAAGCTATAGCTCCACTATTACCAGTCTGTCATCACTATGACAAGCTATAACCACCACTATTACCAGTCTGTCATCACTAAGACAAGCTATATCTCCACTATTACCAGTCTGTCATATCACTATGACAAGCTATAGCCACCACTATTACCAGTCTGTCATCACTATGACAAGCTATAACCACCACTATTACCAGTCTGTCATCACTATGACAAGCTATAGCTCCACTATTACCAGTCTGTCTGTCATCACTATGAAAAGCTATAACCACCACTATTACCAGTCTGTCACCACTATGACAAGCTATAGCTCCACTATTACCAGTCTGTCATCACTATGACAAGCTATAGCCCCACTATTACCAGTCTGTCTGTCATCACTATGATAATCTATAGCTCCACTATTACCAGTCTGTCATCACTATGACAAGCTATAGCTCCACTATTAACAGTCTGTCATCACTATGACAAGCTATAGCTCCACTATTACCAGTCTGTCATCACTATGACAAGCTATAGCCCCACTATTACCAGTCTGTCATCACTATGACAAGCTATAGCCCCACTATTACCAGTCTGTCATCACTATGACAAGCTATAGCCCCACTATTACCATACCAGTCTGTCATCACTATGACAAGCATATAGCCTCCACTATTACCAGTCTGTCATCACTATGAAAAAAGCTATAGCCCCACTGTTACCAGTCTGTCATCACTATGACAAGCTATAGCCCCACTATTACCAGTCTTCTGTCATCCACACTATGACAAGCTATAGCTCCCACTATTACCAGTCTGTCATCACTATGACAAGCTATAGCTCCAACTATTACCAGTCTGTCTGCCATCACTATGACAAGCTATAGCTCCACTATTACCAGTCTGTCATCACTATGACAAGCTATAGCCCCACTATTACCAGTCTGTCATCACTATGACAAGCTATAGCCTCCACTATTACCAGTCTGTCATCACTATGACAATGCTATAGCTCCACTATTACCAGTCTGTCATCACTATGACAAATGTTTTTTTTTTTTGCTATAACCTCCACTATTACCAGTCTGTCACCACTATGACAAGCTATAGCTCCACTATTACCAGTATGTCATCACTATGACAAGCTATAGCCCCACTATTACCAGTCTGTCTGTCATCACTATGATAATCTATAGCTCCACTATTACCAGTCTGTCATCACTATGACAAGCTATAGCTCCACTATTAACAGTCTGTCATCACTATGACAAGCTATAGCTCCACTATTACCAGTCTGTCATCACTATAACAAGCTATAGCCCCACTTTTACCAGTCTGTCATCACTATGACAAGCTATAGCCCCACTATTACCAGTCTGTCATCACTATGACAAGCTATAGCCCCACTATTACCAGTCTGTCTGCCATCACTATGACAAGCTATATCTCCACTATTACCAGTCTGTCATCACTATGACAAGCTATAGCCCCACTATTACCAGTCTGTCATCACTATGACAAGCTATAGCCCCACTATTACCAGTCTGTCTGTCATCACTATGACAATCTATAGCTCCACTATTACCAGTCTGTCATCACTATGACAAGCTATAGCTCCACTATTACCAGACCAGTCTGTCTGCATCACTATGACAAGCTATAGCTCCACTATTACCAGTCTGTCATCACTATGACAAGCTATAGCCCCACTATTACCAGTCTGTCATCACTATGACAAGCTATAGCCCCACTATTACCAGTCTGTCTGTCATCACTATGACAATCTATAGCTCCACTATTACCAGTCTGTCATCACTATGACAAGCTATAGCTCCACTATTACCAGTCTGTCATCACTATGACAAGCTATAGCTCCACTATTACCAGTCTGTCATCACTATGACAAGCTATAGCCCCACTATTACCAGTCTGTCATCACTATGACAAGCTATAGCCCCACTATTACCAGTCTGTCATCACTATGACAAGCTATAGCTCCACTATTACCAGTCTGTCATCACTATGACAAGCTATAGCTCCACTATTACCAGTCTGTCATCACTATGACAAGCTATAGACCACACTATTACCAGTCTGTCATCACTATGACAAGCTATAGCCACCACTATGACAAGCTATAGCTCCACTATTACCAGTCTGTCATCACTATGACAAGCTATAGCTCCACTATTACCAGTCTGTCACCACTATGACAAGCTATAGCTCCACTATTACCAGTCTGTCATCACTATGACAAGCTATAGCTCCACTATTACCAGTCTGTCATCACTATGACAAGCTATAGCTCCACTATTACCAGTCTGTCATCACTATGACAAGCTATAGCTCCACTATTACCAGTCTGTCATCACTATGACAAGCTATAGCTCCACTATTACCAGTCTGTCATCACTATGACAAGCTATAGCTCCACTATTACCAGTCTGTCACCACTATGACAAGCTATAGCTCCACTATTACCAGTCTGTCATCACTATGACAAGCTATAGCTCCACTATTACCAGTCTGTCATCACTATGACAAGCTATAGCTCCACTATTACCAGTCTGTCATCACTATGACAAGCTATAACCACCACTATTACCAGTCTGTCATCCCACTATTACCAGTCATCACTATGACAAGCTATAGCTCCACTATTACCAGTCTGTCTGTCATCACTATGAAAAGCTATAACCACCACTATTACCAGTCTGTCACCACTATGACAAGCTATAGCTCCACTATTACCAGTCTGTCATCACTATGACAAGCTATAGCCCCACTATTACCAGTCTGTCTGTCATCACTATGACAATCTATAGCTCCACTATTACCAGTCTGTCATCACTATGACAAGCTATAGCTCCACTATTAACAGTCTGTCATCACTATGACAAGCTATAGCTCCACTATTACCAGTCTGTCATCACTATGACAAGCTATAGCCCCACTATTACCAGTCTGTCATCACTATGACAAGCTATAGCCCCACTATTACCAGTCTGTCTGCCATCACTATGACAAGCTATATCTCCACTATTACCAGTCTGTCATCACTATGACAAGCTATAGCTCCACTATTACCAGTCTGTCTGCCATCACTATGACAAGCTATAGCTCCACTCCACTATTACCAGTCTGTCATCACTATGACAAGTATTTTATTTTCTATAGCCCACTATTACCAGTCTGTCATCACTATGACAAGCTATAGACTCCACTATTACCAGTCTGTCTGTCATCACTATGACAATCTATAGCTCCACTTATTACCAGTCTGTCATCCTATGACAAGCTATAGCTCCACTATTACCAGTCTGTCCATCACTATGACAAGCTATAGCTCCACTATTACCAGTCTGTCATCACTATGACAAGCTATAGCCCCACTATTACCAGTCTGTCTGTCATCCACTATGGCAAGCTATAGCTCCACTATTACCAGTCTGTCATCACTATGACAAGCTATAGCTCCACTAATTACCAGTCTGTCATCACTATGACAAGCTATAGCTCCACTATTACCAGTCTGTCATCACTATGACAAGCTATAGCTCCACTATTACCAGTCTGTCATCACTATGACAAGCTATAGCCTCCACTATTACCAGTCTGTTGTCATCACTATGACAAGCTATAGCGCCACTATTACCAGTCTGTCATCACTATGACAAGCTATAGCCCCACTATTACCAGTCTGTCATCACTATGACAAGCTATAGCCCCACTATTACCAGTCTGTCTCTCATCACTATGACAAGCTATAACCACCACTATTATCAGTCTGTCATCACTATGACAAGCTATAACCACCACTATTACCAGTCTGTCATCAATATGACAAGCTATAGCTCCACTATTACCAGTCTGTCACCACTATGACAAGCTATAGCCCCACTATTACCAGTCTGTCACCACTATGACAAGCTATAGCCCCACTATTACCAGTCTGTCACCACTATGACAAGCTATAGCTCCACTAATACCAGTCTGTCTGTCATCACTATGACAAGCTATAGCTCCACTATTACCAGTCTGTCATCACTATGACAAGCTATAGCTCCACTATTACCAGTCTGTCACCACTATGACAAGCTATAGCTCCACTATTACCAGTCTGTCTGTCATCACTATGACAAGCTATAGCTCCACTATTACCAGTCTGTCATCACTATGACAAGCTATAGCTCCACTATTACCAATCTGTCACCACTATGACAAGCTATAGCTCCACTATTACCAGTCTGTCATCACTATGACAAGCTATAGCTCCACTATTACCAGTCTGTCATCACTATGACAAGCTATAGCTCCACTATTACCAGTCTGTCATCACTATGACAAGCTATAACCACCACTATTACCAGTCTGTCATCACTAAGACAAGCTATATCTCCACTATTACCAGTCTGTCATCACTATGACAAGCTATAACCACCACTATTACCAGTCTGTCATCACTATGACAAGCTATAACCACCACTATTACCAGTCTGTCATCACTATGACAAGCTATAGCTCCACTATTACCAGTCTGTCTGTCATCACTATGAAAAGCTATAACCACCACTATTACCAGTCTGTCACCACTATGACAAGCTATAGCTCCACTATTACCAGTCTGTCATCACTATGACAAGCTATAGCCTCCACTATTACCAGTCTGTCTGTCATCACTATGAAAGCTATAGCTCCACTATTACCAGTCTGTCATCACTATGACAAGCTATAGCTCCACTATTACCAGTCTGTCATCACTATGACAAGCTATAGCTCCACTATTACCAGTCTGTCATTCACTATGACACAAGCTATAGCCCCACTATTACCAGTCTGTCATCACTATGACAAGCTATAGCCTCCACTAATTACCAGTCTGTCTGCACATCACTATGACAAGCTATAGCTCCACTATTACCAGTCTGTCATCACTATGACAAGCTATAGCTCCACTATTACCAGTCTGTCATCACTATGACAAGCTATAGCCCCACTTATTACCAGTCTGTCTTCATCACTATGACAAGCTATAAGCCACCACTATTACCAGTCTGTCATCACTATGACAAGCTATAACCACCACTATTACCAGTCTGTCATCAAAAAACTATCAAGCTATAGCTCCACTATTACCAGTCTGTCATCACTATGACAAGCTATAGCTCCACTATTACCAGTCTGTCATCACTATGACAAGCTATAGCCCCACTATTACCAGTCTGTCATCCACTATGACAAGCTATAGCTCCACTATTACCAGTCTGTCTGTCATCACTATGACAAGCTATAGCTCCACTATTACCAGTCTGTCATCACTATGACAAGCTATAGCTCCACTATTACCAGTCTGTCATCACTATGACAAGCTATAGCTCCACTATTACCAGTCTGTCATCACTATGACAAGCTATAGCTCCACTATTACCAGTCTGTCACCACTATGACAAGCTATAGCTCCACTATTACCAGTCTGTCATCACTATGACAAGCTATAGCTCCACTATTACCAGTCTGTCATCACTATGACAATCTATAGCTCCACTATTACCAGTCTGTCATCACTATGACAAGCTATAGCCACCACTATTACCAGTCTGTCATCACTATCTAATGACAAGCTATAGCTCCACTATTACCAGTCTGTCATCACTATGACAAGCTATACCACCACTTATTACCAGTCTGTCATCACTATGACAAGCTATAACCACCACTATTACCAGTCTGTCATCACTTATGACAAGCTATAGCTCCACTATTACCAGTCTGTCTGTCATCACTATGAAAGCTATAAACCACCACTATTACCAGTCTGTCATCACTATGAACAAGCTATAGCTCCACTATTACCAGTCTGTCATCACTATGACAAGCTATAGCCCACTATTACCAGTCTGCTATATAAACCACCAACTATTCTGTCATCACTATGATAATCTATAGCTCCACTATTGCCAGTCTGTCTGTCATCACTATGACAAGCTATAGCTCCACTATTACCAGTCTGTCTGTCATCACTATGACAAGCTATAGCTCCACTATTACCAGTCTGTCATCACTATGACAAGCTATAGCCCCACTATTTACCAGTCTGTCATCACTATGACAAGCTATAGCCCCACTATTACCAGTCTGTCATCACTATGACAAGCTATAGCTCCACTATTACCAGTCTGTCTGCATCACTATGACAAGCTATAGCTCCACTATTACCAGTCTGTCATCACTATGACAAGCTATAGCCACCACTATTACCAGTCTGTCATCACTATGACAAGCTATAGCTCCACTATTACCAGTCTGTCTGTCATCACTATGACAATCTATAGCTCCACTATTACCAGTCTGTCATCACTATGACAAGCTATAGCTCCACTATTACCAGTCTGTCTCATCACTATGACAAGCTATAGCTCCACTATTACCAGTCTGTCATCACTATGACAAGCTATAGCTCCACTATTACCAGTCTGTCATCACTATGACAAGCTATAGCCCCACTATTACCAGTCTGTCATCACTATGACAAGCTATAGCTCCACTATTACCAGTCTGTCATCACTATGACAAGCTATAGCCTCCACTATTACCAGTCTGTTCTGTCACCACTATGACAAGCATAGCTCCACTATTACCAGTCTGTCACCACTATGACAAAGCTATAGCTCCACTATTACCAGTCTGTCACCACTATGACAAGCTATAGCTCCACTATTACCAGTTCTGTCAACCACTATGAACAAGCTATAGCTCCACTATTACCAGTCTGTCACCACTATGACAAGCTATAGCTCCACTATTACCAGTCCTGTCATCACTATGACAAGCTATAGCTCCACTATTACCAGTCCTGTCATCACTATGACAAGCTATAGCCCACTATTACCAGTCTGTCATCACTATGACAAGCTATAGCTCCACTATTACCAGTCTGTCTGCATCACTATGACAAGCTATAGCTCCACTATTACCAGTCTGTCATCACTATGACAAGCTATAGCTCCACTATTACCAGTCTGTCCCCCCACCACACCCCACTATTACCAGTCTGTCATCACTATGACAAGCTATAGCCCCACTATTACCCAGTCTGTCTCCATCACTATGACAAGCTATAGCTCCACTATTACCAGTCTGTCACTCACTATGACAAGCTATAGCTCCACTATTACCAGTTGTCATCACTATGACAAGCTATAGCTCCACTATTACCAGTCTGTCATCACTATGACAAGCTATAGCCCACTATTACCCAGTCTGTCATCACTATGACAAGCTATAGCCCCACTATTACCAGTCTGTCTGTCATCACTATGACAATCTACAGCTCCACTATTACCAGTCTGTCACCACTATGACAAGCTATAGCTCCACTATTACCAGTCTGTCATCACTATGACAAGCTATAGCCCCACTATTTACCAGTCTGTCATCACTATGACAAGCTATAGCCCCACTATTACCAGTCTGTCTGCCATCACTATGACAAGCTTACAGCTCCACTATTACCAGTCTGTCACCACTATGACAAGCTATAGCTCCACTATTACCAGTCTGTCATCACTATGACAAGCTATAGCCTCCACTATTACCAGTCTGTCATCACTATGACAAGCTATAGCACCACTATTACCAGTCTGTCATCACTATGACAAGCTATAGCTCCACTATTACCAGTCTGTCATCACTATGACAAGCTATAGCTCCACTATTACCAGTCTGTCATCACTATGACAAGCTATAGCCTCCACTATTACCAGTCTGTCATCACTATGACAAGCTATAGCTCCACTATTACCAGTCTGTCATCACTATGACAAGCTATAGCTCCACTATTACCAGTCTGTCATCACTATGACAAGCTATAGCTCCACTATTACTAGTCTGTCATCACTATGACAAGCTATAGCTCCACTATTACCAGTCTGTCTGTCATCACTATGACAAGCTATAGCTCCACTATTACCAGTCTGTCATCACTATGACAAGCTATAGCTCCACTATTACCTTACCAGTCTGTCATCACTATGACAAGCTATAGCTCCACTATTACCAGTCTGTCATCACTATGACAAGCTATAGCTCCACTATTACCAGTCTGTCATCACTATGACAAGCTATAACCACCACTATTACCAGTCTGTCATCACTATGACAAGCTATAACCACCACTATTACCAGTCTGTCATCACTATGACAAGCTATAGCTCCACTATTACCAGTCTGTCTGTCATCACTATGAAAAGCTATAACCACCACTATTACCAGTCTGTCACCACTATGACAAGCTATAGCTCCACTATTACCAGTCTGTCATCACTATGACAAGCTATAGCCCCACTATTACCAGTCTGTCATCACTATGACAAGCTATAGCTCCACTATTACCAGTCTGTCATCACTATGACAAGCTATAGCTCCACTATTACCAGTCTGTCATCACTATGACAAGCTATAGCTCCACTATTACCAGTCTGTCATCACTATGACAAGCTATATCTCCACTATTACCAGTCTGTCATCACTATGACAAGCTATAGCTCCACTATTACCAGTCTGTCATCACTATGACAAGCTATAGCTCCACTATTACCAGTCTGTCATCACTATGACAAGCTATAGCCCCACTATTACCAGTCTGTCATCACTATGACAAGCTATAGCCCCACTATTACCAGTCTGTCTGTCATCACTATGACAATCTATAGCTCCACTATTACCAGTCTGTCACCACTATGACAAGCTATAGCTCCACTATTACCAGTCTGTCATCACTATGACAAGCTATAGCTCCACTATTACCAGTCTGTCATCACTATGACAAGCTATAGCCCCACTATTACCAGTCTGTCTGTCATCACTATGACAATCTATAGCTCCACTATTACCAGTCTGTCATCACTATGACAAGCTATAGCTCCACTATTACCAGTCTGTCATCACTATGACAAGCTATAGCTCCACTATTACCAGTCTGTCATCACTATGACAAGCTATAGCCCCACTATTACCAGTCTGTCATCACTATGACAAGCTATAGCTCCACTATTACCAGTCTGTCTGCCATCACTATGACAAGCTATAGCTCCACTATTACCAGTCTGTCATCACTATGACAAGCTATAGCCCCACTATTACCAGTCTGTCATCACTATGACAAGCTATAGCCCCACTATTACCAGTCTGTCTGTCATCACTATGACAAGCTATAACCACCACTATTACCAGTCTGTCATCACTATGACAAGCTATAACCACCACTATTACCAGTCTGTCATCACTATGACAAGCTATAGCTCCACTATTACCAGTCTGTCACCACTATGACAAGCTATAGCCCCACTATTACCAGTCTGTCACCACTATGACAAGCTATAGCCCCACTATTACCAGTCTGTCACCACTATGACAAGCTATAGCTCCACTATTACCAGTCTGTCTGTCATCACTATGACAAGCTATAGCTCCACTATTACCAGTCTGTCATCACTATGACAAGCTATAGCTCCACTATTACCAGTCTGTCATCACTATGACAAGCTATAGCCCCACTATTACCAGTCTGTCATCACTATGACAAGCTATAGCCCCACTATTACCAGTCTGTCTGTCATCACTATGACAATCTACAGCTCCACTATTACCAGTCTGTCACCACTTTGACAAGCTATAGCTCCACTATTACCAGTCTGTCATCACTATGACAATCTATAGCTCCACTATTACCAGTATGTCATCACTATGACAAGCTATAGCCCCACTATTACCAGTCTGTCATCACTATGACAATCTATAGCTCCACTATTACCAGTCTGTCATCACTATGACAAGCTATAGCTCCACTATTACCAGTCTGTCATCACTATGACAAGCTATAGCTCCACTATTACCAGTCTGTCATCACTATGACAAGCTATAGCCCCACTATTACCAGTCTGTCATCACTATGACAAGCTATAGCCCCACTATTACCAGTCTGTCTGCCATCACTATGACAAGCTATAGCTCCACTATTACCAGTCTGTCATCACTATGACAAGCTATAGCCCCACTATTACCAGTCTGTCATCACTATGACAAGCTATAGCCCCACTATTACCAGTCTGTCTGTCATCACTATGACAAGCTATAACCACCACTTTTACCAGTCTGTCATCACTATGACAAGCTATAACCACCACTATTACCAGTCTGTCATCAATATGACAAGCTATAGCTCCACTATTTCCAGTCTGTCACCACTATGACAAGCTATAGCCCCACTATTACCAGTCTGTCACCACTATGACAAGCTATAGCTCCACTAATACCAGTCTGTCTGTCATCACTATGACAAGCTATAGCTCCACTATTACCAGTCTGTCATCACTATGACAAGCTATAGCTCCACTATTACCAGTCTGTCATCACTATGACAAGCTATAACCACCACTATTACCAGTCTGTCATCACTAAGACAAGCTATATCTCCACTATTACCAGTCTGTCATCACTATGACAAGCTATAACCACCACTATTACCAGTCTGTCATCACTATGACAAGCTATAACCACCACTATTACCAGTCTGTCATCACTATGACAAGCTATAGCTCCACTATTACTAGTCTGTCTGTCATCACTATGAAAAGCTATAACCACCTCTATTACCAGTCTGTCACCACTATGACAAGCTATAGCTCCACTATTACCAGTATGTCATCACTATGACAAGCTATAGCCCCACTATTAACAGTCTGTCTGTCATCATTATGATAATCTATAGCTCCACTATTACCAGTCTGTCATCACTATGACAAGCTATAGCTCCACTATTAACAGTCTGTCATCACTATGACAAGCTATAGCTCCACTATTACCATTCTGTCATCACTTTGACAAGCTATAGCCCCACTATTACCAGTCTGTCATCACTATGACAAGCTATAGCCCCACTATTACCAGTCTGTCATCACTATGACAAGCTATAGCCCCACTATTACCAGTCTGTCATCACTATGACAAGCTATAGCTCCACTATTACCAGTCTGTCATCACTATGACAAGCTATAGCCCCACTATTACCAGTCTGTCATCACTATGACAAGCTATAGCCCCACTATTACCAGTCTGTCTGTCATCACTATGACAAGCTATAACCACCACTATTACCAGTCTGTCATCACTATGACAAGCTATAACCACCACTATTACCAGTCTGTCATCACTATGACAAGCTATAGCTCCACTATTACCAGTCTGTCACCACTATGACAAGCTATAGCCCCACTATTACCAGTCTGTCACCACTATGACAAGCTATAGCTCCACTATTACCAGTCTGTCTGTCATCACTATGACAAGCTATAGCCCCACTATTACCAGTCTGTCATCACTATGACAAGCTATAGCCCCACTATTACCAGTCTGTCTGTCATCACTATGACAAGCTATAACCACCACTATTACCAGTCTGTCATCACTATGACAAGCTATAACCACCACTATTACCAGTCTGTCATCACTATGACAAGCTATAGCTCCACTATTACCAGTCTGTCACCACTATGACAAGCTATAGCCCCACTATTACCAGTCTGTCACCACTATGACAAGCTATAGCTCCACTATTACCAGTCTGTCTGTCATCACTATGACAAGCTATAGCTCCACTATTACCAGTCTGTCATCACTATGACAAGCTATAGCTCCACTATTACCAGTCTGTCATCACTATGACAAGCTATAGCCCCACTATTACCAGTCTGTCATCACTATGACAAGCTATAGCCCCACTATTACCAGTCTGTCTGTCATCACTATGACAATCTATAGCTCCACTATTACCAGTCTGTCATCACTATGACAAGCTATAGCTCCACTATTACCAGTCTGTCTGCCATCACTATGACAAGCTATAGCTCCACTATTACAAGTCTGTCATCACTATGACAAGCTATAGCTCCACTATTACCAGTCTGTCATCACTATGACAAGCTATAGCCCCACTATTACCAGTCTGTCTGTCATCACTATGACAATCTACAGCTCCACTATTACCAGTCTGTCACCACTATGACAAGCTATAGCTCCACTATTACCAGTCTGTCATCACTATGACAATCTATAGCTCCACTATTACCAGTCTGCCATCACTTTGACAAGCTATAGCTCCACTATTACCAGTCTGTCATCACTATGACAAGCTATAGCTCCACTATTACCAGTCTGTCATCACTATGACAATCTATAGCTCCACTATTACCAGTCTGCCATCACTTTGACAAGCTATAGCTCCACTATTACCAGTCTGTCATCACTATGACAAGCTATAGCCCCACTATTACCAGTATGTCATCACTATGACAAGCTATAGCTCCACTATTACTAGTCTGTCATCCCTATGACAATCTATAGCTCCACTATTACCAGTCTGTCATCACTATGACAAGCTATAGCTCCACTATTACTAGTCTGTCTGCCATCACTATGACAAGCTATAGCTCCACTATTACCAGTCTGTCACCACTATGACAAGCTATAACCACCACTATTACCAGTCTGTCACCACTATGACAAGCTATAGCTCCACTATTACCAATCTGTCACCACTATGACAAGCTATAGCTCCACTATTACCAGTCTGTCACCACTATGACAAGCTATAACCACCACTATTACCAGTCTGTCACCACTATGACAATATATAGCTCCACTATTACCAGTCTGTCACCACTATGACAATCTATAGCTCCACTATTACCAGTCTGTCTCCACTATGACAAGCTATAGCTCCACTATTACCAGTCTGTCACCATTATGACAAGCTCTAGCTCCACTATTACCAGTCTGTCTGTCACCACTATGACAAGCTATAGCTCCACTATTACCAGTCTGTCATCACTATGACAAGCTATAGCTCCACTATTACCAGTCTGTCATCACTATGACAAGCTATAGCTCCACTATTACTAGTCTGTCATCACTATGACAAGCTATAAGTCCACTATTACCAATCTGTCTGTCATCACTATGACAAGCTATAGCTCCACTATTACCAGTCTGTCATCACTTTGACAAAATATATCTCCACTATTACCAGTCTGTCATCACTATGACAAGCTATAGCTCCACTATTACCAGTCTGTCATCACTATGACAAGCTATAGCCCCACTATTACCAATCTGTCATCACTATGACAATCTATAGCTCCACTATTACCAGTCTGTCATCACTATGACAAGCTATAGCCCCACTATTACCAGTCTGTCATCACTATGACAAGCTATAACCACCACTATTACCAGTCTGTCACCACTATGACAAGCTATAACCACCACTATTACCAGTCTGTCATCACTATGACAAGCTATAACCACCACTTTTACCAGTCTGTCACCACTATGACAAGCTATAGCTCCACTATTACCAGTCTGTCTGTCATCACTATGAAAAGCTATAGCTCCACTATTACCAGTCTGTCACCACTATGTCAAGCTATAGCTCCACTATTACCAGTCTGTCATCACTATGACAAGCTATAGCTCCACTATTACCAGTCTGTCATCACTATGACAATCTATAGCTCCACTATTACCAGTCTGTCATCACTATGACAAGCTATAGCTCCACTATTACCAGTCTGTCACCACTATGACAAGCTATAGCTCCACTATTACCAGTCTGTCACCACTATGACAAGCTATAGCTCCACTATTACCAGTCTGTCATCACTATGACAAGCTATAGCTCTACTATTACCAGTCTGTCATCACTATGACAAGCTATAGCCCCACTATTACCAGTCTGTCATCACTATGACAAGCTATAGCTCCACTATTACCAGTCTGTCTGCCAAAACAATGACAAGCTATAGCTCCACTATTACCAGTCTGTCATCACTATGACAAGCTATAACCACCACTATTCCCAGTCTGTCATCACTATGACAAGCTATAACCACCACTATTACCAGTCTGTCTGCACTATGACAAGCTATAGCCCCACTATTACCAGGCTGTCATTACTATGACAAGCTATAGCTCCACTATTACCAGTGTGTCTGTCATCACTATGACAAGCTATAACCACCACTATTCCCAGTCTGTCATCACTATGACAAGCTATAACCACCACTATTACAAGTCTGTCATCACTATGACAAGCTATAGCTCCACTATTACCAGTCTGTCATCACTATGACAAGCTATAGCTCCACTATTACCAGTCTGTCATGACTATGACAATTTATAACCACCACTATTACCAGTCTGTCACCACTATGACAATCTATAGCTCCACTATTACCAGTCTGTCATCACTATGACAAGCTATAGCTCCACTATTACCAATCTGTCACCACTATGACAAGCTATAGCTCCGCTATTACCAGTCTGTCATCACTATGACAAGCTATAGCTCCACTATTACCAGTCTGTCATCACTATGACAAGCTATAACCACCACTATTACCAGTCTGTCATCACTATGACAACCTATAACCACCACTATTACCAGTCTGTCATCACTAAGACAAGCTATAGCTCCACTATTACCAGTCTGTCTGTCATCACTATGAAAAGCTATAACCACCACTATTACCAGTCTGTCACCACTATGACAAGCTATAGCTCCACTATTACCAGTATGTCATCACTATGACAAGCTATAACCACCACTATTACTAGTCTGTCATCACTATGACAAGCTATAGCCCCACTATTACCAGTCTGTCTGTCATCACTATGAAAAGCTATAAACACCACTATTACCAGTCTGTCACCACTATGACAAGCTATAGCTCCACTATTACCAGTATGTCATCACTATGACAAGCTATAACCACGACTATTACCAGTCTGTCATCACTATGACAAGCTATAGCTCCACTATTACCAGTCTGTCATCACTATGACAAGCTATAGCTCCACTATTACCAGTCTGTCATCACTATGACAAGCTATAGCTCCACTATTACCAGTCTGTCACCACTATGACAAGCTATAGCTCCACTATTACCAGTATGTCATCACTATGACAAGCTATAACCACCACTATTACCAGTCTGTCACCACTATGACAAGCTATAGCTCCACTATTACCAGTATGTCATCACTATGACAAGCTATAACCACCACTATTACCAGTCTGTCATCACTATGACAAGCTATAGCTCCACTATTACCAGTCTGTCATCACTATGACAATCTATAGCTCCACTATTACCAGTCTGTCTGTCACCACTATGACAATCTATAGCTCCACTATTACCAGTCTGTCATCACTATGACAAGCTATAGCTCCACTATTACCAGTCTGTCATTACTATGACAATCTATAGCTCCACTATTACCAGTCTGTCACCACTATGACAAGCTATAGCTCCACTATTACCAGTCTGTCACCACTATGACAAGCTATAGCTCCACTATTACCAGTCTGTCTGTCATCACTATGACAAGCTATAGCTCCACTATTACCAGTCTGTCATCACTATGACAAGCTATAGCTCCACTATTACCAGTCTGTCATCACTTTGACAAAATATATCTCCACTATTACCAGTCTGTCATAACTATGACAAGCTATAACCACCACTATTACCAGTCTGTCACCACTATGACAAGCTATAGCTCCACTATTACCAGTATGTCATCACTATGACAAGCTATAACCACCACTATTACTAGTCTGTCATCACTATGACAAGCTATAGCCCCACTATTACCAGTCTGTCTGTCATCGCTATGATAATCTATAGCTCCACTATTACCAGTCTGTCTGCCATCACTATGACAAGCTATAGCTCCAATATTACCAGTCTGTCATCACTATGACAAGCTATAGCCCCACTATTACCAGTCTGTCATCACTATGACAAGCTATAGCCCCACTATTACCAGTCTGTCTGTCATCACTATGACAATCTATAGCTCCACTATTACCAGTCTGTCACCACTATGACAAGCTATAGCTCCACTATTACTAGTCTGTCATCACTATGACAAGCTATAGCTCCACTATTACCAGTCTGTCTGTCATCACTATGACAAGCTATAGCTCCACTATTACCAGTCTGTCTGCCATCACTACGAAAAGCTATAGCTCCACTATTACCAGTCTGTCACCACTATGACAAGCTATAGCTCCACTATTACCAGTCTGTCTGTCATCACTATGACAAGCTATAGCTCCACTATTACCAGTCTGTCATCACTATTACAAGCTATAGCTCCACTATTACCAGTCTATCATCACTTTGACAAAATATATCTCCACTATTACCAGTCTGTCATCACTATGACAATCTATAGCTCCACTATTACCAGTCTGTCACCACTATGACAAACTATAGCTCCACTATTACCAGTCTGTCTGTCATCACTATGACAAGATATAGCTCCACTATTACCAGTCTGTCATCACTATGACAATCTATAGCTCCACTATTACCAGTCTGTCATCACTATGACAATCTATAGCTCCACTATTACCAGTCTGTCACCACTATGTCAAGCTATAGCTCCACTATTACCAGTCTGTCTGTCAAAACAATGACAAGCTATAGCTCCACTATTACCAGTCTGTCATCACTATGACAAGCTATAGCTCCACTATTACCAGTCTGTCTGTCACCACTATGACAAGCTATAGCCCCACTATTACCAGTCTGTCATCACTATGACAAGCTATAGCTCCACTATTACCAGTCTGTCTGTCATCACTATGACAGGCTATAACCACCACTATTACCAGTCTGTCTGTCACCACTATGACAAGCTATAGCTCCACTATTACCAGTCTGTCATCACTATAACAAGCTATAGCCCCTCTATTACCAGTCTGTCACCACTATGACAAGCTATAACCACCACTATTACCAGTCTGTCTGTCACCACTATGACAAGCTATAGCTCCACTATTACCAGTCTGTCATCACTATGAAAAGCTATAGCCCCACTATTACCAGTCTGTCACCACTATGACAAGCTATAGCTCCACTATTACCAGTCTGTCATCACTATGACAAGCTATAGCCCCTCTATTACCAGTCTGTCTGTCACCACTATGACAAGCTATAGCTCCACTATTACCAGTCTGTCACCACTATGACAAGCTATAGCTCCACTATTACCAGTCTGTCACCACCATGACAAGCTATAGCTCCACTATTACCAGTCTGTCATCACTATGACAATCTATAGCTCCACTATTACCAGTCTGTCATCACTATGACAAGCTATAGCTCCACTATTACCAGTCTGTCATCACTATGACAAGCTATAGCCCCACTATTACCAGTCTGTCATCACTATGACAAGCTATAACCACCACTATACCAGTCTGTCTGTCACCACTATGACAAGCTATAGCTCCACTACTACCAGAGTGTCATCACTATGACAAGCTATAGCCCCTCTATTACCAGTCTGTCATCACTATGACAAGCTATAGCCCCACTATTACCAGTCTGTCATAACTATGACAAGCTATAACCACCACTATTACCAGTCTGTCTGTCACCACTATGACCAGCTATATCTCCACTACTACCAGTCTGTCATCACTATGACAAGCTATAGCCCCTCTATTACCAGTCTGTCATCACTATGACAAGCTATAGCTCCACTATTACCAGTCTGTCATCACTATGACAAGCTATAGCTCCACTATTACCAGTCTGTCACCGCTATGACAAGCTATAGCTCCACTATTACCAGTCTGTCATCACTATGACAATCTATAGCTCCACTATTACCAGTCTGTCATCACTATGACAAGCTATAGCCCCTCTATTACCAGTCTGTCTGTCACCACTATGACAAGCTATAGCCCCACTATTACCAGTCTGTCACCACTATGACAAGCTATAGCTCCACTATTACCAGTCTGTCATCACTATGACAATATATAGCTCCACTATTACCAGTCTGTCATCACTATGACAAGCTATAGCCCCTCTATTACCAGTCTGTCTGTCACCACTATGACAAGCTATAGCCCTACTATTTCCAGTCTGTCATCACTATGACAAGCTATAGCTCCACTATTACCAGTCTGTCTGTCACCACTATGACAAGCTATAGCTCCACTATTACCAGTATGTCATCACTATGACAAGCTATAGCCCCTCTATTACCAGTCTGTCTGTCACCACTATGACAAGCTATAGCTCCACTATTACCAGTCTGTCACCACTATGACAAGCTATAGCTCCACTATTACCAGTCTGTCATCACTACGACAATCTATAGCTCCACTATTACCAGTCTGTCATCACTATGACAAGCTATAGCTCCACTATTACCAGTCTGTCATCACTATGACAAGCTATAACCACCACTATTACCAGTCTGTCTGTCACCACTATGACAAGCTCTAGCTCCACTACTACCAGTCTGTTATCACTATGACAAGCTATAGCCCCTCTATTACCAGTCTGTCATCACTATGACAAGCTATAACCACCACTATTAACAGTCTGTCATCACTATGACAAGCTATAGCTCCACTATTATCAGTCTGTCATCACTATGACAAGCTATAACCACCATTATTAACAGTCTGTCATCACTATGACAAGCTATAGCTCCACTATTATCAGTCTGTCATCACTATGACAAGCTATAACCACCACTATTAACAGTCTGTAATCACTATGACAAGCTATAGCCCCTCTATTACCAGTCTGTCATCACTATGACAAGCTATAACCACCACTATTAACAGTCTGTCATCACTATGACAAGCTATAGCCCCACTATTACCAGTCTGTCACCACTATGACAATATATAGCTCCACTATTACCAGTCTGTCTGTCATCACTATGACAAGCTATAGCTCCACTATTACCAGTCTGTCATCACTATGACAAGCTATAGCTCCACTATTACCAGTCTGTCATCACTCTGACAATCTATAGCTCCACTATTACCAGTCTGTCATCACTATGACAAGCTATAGCTCCACTATTATCAGTCTGTCATCACTATGACAAGCTATAACCACCACTATTAACAGTCTGTAATCACTATGACAAGCTATAGCCCCTCTATTACCAGTCTGTCATCACTATGACAAGCTATAACCACCACTATTAACAGTCTGTCATCACTATGACAAGCTATAGCCCCACTATTACCAGTCTGTCACCACTATGACAATATATAGCTCCACTATTACCAGTCTGTCTGTCATCACTATGACAAGCTATAGCTCCACTATTACTAGTCTGTCATCACTATGACAAGCTATAGCCCCACTATTACCAGTCTGTCTGTCATCGCTATGATAATCTATAGCTCCACTATTACCAGTCTGTCTGCCATCACTATGACAAGCTATAGCTCCACTATTACCAGTCTGTCATCACTATGACAAGCTATAGCCCCACTATTACCAGTCTGTCTGTCATCACTATGACAATCTATAGCTCCACTATTACCAGTCTGTCACCACTATGACAAGCTATAGCTCCACTATTACTAGTCTGTCATCACTATGACAAGCTATAGCTCCACTATTACCAGTCTGTCTGTCATCACTATGACAAGCTATAGCTCCACTATTACCAGTCTGTCTGCCATCACTATGAAAATCTATAGCTCCACTATTACCAGTCTGTCACCACTATGACAAGCTATAGCTCCACTATTACCAGTCTGTCTGTCATCACTATGACAAGCTATAGCTCCACTATTACCAGTCTGTCATCACTATTACAAGCTATAGCTCCACTATTACCAGTCTATCATCACTTTGACAAAATATATCTCCACTATTACCAGTCTGTCATCACTATGACAATCTATAGCTCCACTATTACCAGTCTGTCACCACTATGACAAACTATAGCTCCACTATTACCAGTCTGTCTGTCATCACTATGACAAGATATAGCTCCACTATTACCAGTCTGTCATCACTATGACAATCTATAGCTCCACTATTACCAGTCTGTCATCACTATGACAATCTATAGCTCCACTATTACCAGTCTGTCATCACTATGTCAAGCTATAGCTCCACTATTACCAGTCTGTCTGTCAAAACAATGACAAGCTATAGCTCCACTATTACCAGTCTGTCATCACTATGACAAGCTATAGCTCCACTATTACCAGTCTGTCTGTCACCACTATGACAAGCTATAGCCCCACTATTACCAGTCTGTCATCACTATGACAAGCTATAGCTCCACTATTACCAGTCTGTCTGTCATCACTATGACAAGCTATAACCACCACTATTACCAGTCTGTCTGTCACGACTATGACAAGCTATAGCTCCACTATTACCAGTCTGTCATCACTATAACAAGCTATAGCCCCACTATTACCAGTCTGTCACCACTATGACAAGCTATAACCACCACTATTACCAGTCTGTCTGTCACCACTATGACAAGCTATAGCTCCACTATTACCAGTCTGTCATCACTATGAAAAGCTATAGCCCCACTATTACCAGTCTGTCACCACTATGACAAGCTATAGCTCCACTATTACCAGTCTGTCATCACTATGACAAGCTATAGCCCCTCTATTACCAGTCTGTCTGTCACCACTATGACAAGCTATAGCTCCACTATTACCAGTCTGTCACCACTATGACAAGCTATAGCTCCACTATTACCAGTCTGTCACCACTATGACAAGCTATAGCTCCACTATTACCAGTCTGTCATCACTATGACAATCTATAGCTCCACTATTACCAGTCTGTCATCACTATGACAAGCTATAGCTCCACTATTACCAGTATGTCATCACTATGACAAGCTATAGCCCCACTATTACCAGTCTGTCATCACTATGACAAGCTATAACCACCACTATACCAGTCTGTCTGTCACCACTATGACAAGCTATAGCTCCACTACTACCAGAGTGTCATCACTATGACAAGCTATAGCCCCTCTATTACCAGTCTGTCATCACTATGACAAGCTATAGCCCCACTATTACCAGTCTGTCATAACTATGACAAGCTATAACCACCACTATTACCAGTCTGTCTGTCACCACTATGACCAGCTATATCTCCACTACTACCAGTCTGTCATCACTATGACAAGCTATAGCCCCTCTATTACCAGTCTGTCATCACTATGACAAGCTATAGCTCCACTATTACCAGTCTGTCATCACTATGACAAGCTATAGCTCCACTATTACCAGTCTGTCACCACTATGACAAGCTATAGCTCCACTATTACCAGTCTGTCATCACTATGACAATCTATAGCTCCACTATTACCAGTCTGTCATCACTATGACAAGCTATAGCCCCTCTATTACCAGTCTGTCTGTCACCACTATGACAAGCTATAGCCCCACTATTACCAGTCTGTCACCACTATGACAAGCTATAGCTCCACTATTACCAGTCTGTCATCACTATGACAATCTATAGCTCCACTATTACCAGTCTGTCATCACTATGACAAGCTATAGCCCCTCTATTACCAGTCTGTCTGTCACCACTATGACAAGCTATAGCCCTACTATTTCCAGTCTGTCATCACTATGACAAGCTATAGCTCCACTATTACCAGTCTGTCTGTCACCACTACACTATGACAAGCTATAGCTCCACTATTACCAGTATGTCATCACTATGACAAGCTATAGCCCCTCTATTACCAGTCTGTCTGTCACCACTATGACAAGCTATAGCTCCACTATTACCAGTCTGTCACCACTATGACAAGCTATAGCTCCACTATTACCAGTCTGTCATCACTACGACAATCTATAGCTCCACTATTACCAGTCTGTCATCACTATGACAAGCTATAGCTCCACTATTACCAGTCTGTCATCACTATGACAAGCTATAACCACCACTATTACCAGTCTGTCTGTCACCACTATGACAAGGTCTAGCTCCACTACTACCAGTCTGTTATCACTATGACAAGCTATAGCCCCTCTATTACCAGTCTGTCATCACTATGACAAGCTATAACCACCACTATTAACAGTCTGTCATCACTATGACAAGCTATAGCTCCACTATTATCAGTCTGTCATCACTATGACAAGCTATAACCACCACTATTAACAGTCTGTCATCACTATGACAAGCTATAGCTCCACTATTATCAGTCTGTCATCACTATGACAAGCTATAACCACCACTATTAACAGTCTGTAATCACTATGACAAGCTATAGCCCCTCTATTACCAGTCTGTCATCACTATGACAAGCTATAACCACCACTATTAACAGTCTGTCATCACTATGACAAGCTATAGCCCCACTATTACCAGTCTGTCACCACTATGACAATATATAGCTCCACTATTACCAGTCTGTCTGTCATCACTATGACAATCTATAGCTCCACTATTACCAGTCTGTCATCACTATGACAAGCTATAGCCCCACTATTACCAGTCTGTCACCACTATGACAAGCTATAGCTCCACTATTACCAGTCTGTCATCACTATGACAAGGTATAGCTCCACTATTACCAATCTGTCACCACTATGACAAGCTATAGCCCCTCTATTACCAGTCTGTCTGTCACCACTATGACAAGCTATAGCTCCACTATTACCAGTCTGTCACCACTATGACAATCTATAGCTCCACTATTACCAGTGCATTTGTGTAATTGCAATCATTAGAAGACGTCTATGATGTTGTGTGATGTTATTCTTTCACAAAAATAGCAGCATGAGAATCCCAAACCACATATTTTAATAAACATTTAAGTCATTTAGGGTGGTAGTTTAAAGAATATAACGTTTTAGATGAACAGAGAGCAAACATTGGTAATTAATTAACAGCATTGAGAAATGAAATCAAACGTAAACCACTTACATTAAAATAATAACATAATACTTAAATAAATACATGTAACTAACAGCTATCACAGGATACAGATGCATTGCACTTTGCCACTAAATATATATATATATATATATGTATAAATGCTTCATAAAAGTGATGGTATAATAAAATGTGGTATAAATAAAATGTTTTTGATGTGGTCTTTTATAACTTTATATAAATTATACACTGAGTCTGAATTCATACACCCTCATATGTTACAGTTAATTACAAACCAGTGACGGTTCTAAGTTTCCTTCACGCCAAAGCATCATTCTGGTACTATGATGTGGTCATTTGATAGGGCCAGCTGGGAGCCGTATTTATATAGCATCTCAGAGTAGCAGTGCTGATCCAGGATCAGATCCTCTGTGTCCATATAATATTATGTATTATGATCTAAAATGTGGAACTGATCCTAGATCATTACTCAGACAAGGGCTGCAAAATTCTATCCCAACATTCCAATGTTTTCCAGAAATTCCATTTGGAAGATTCCTGGAACCAGGATGGAATAAGCAGGAAATCCCTATCTCAGACACTTCCTGTTTAGTATTTAGGCAGCTGTAGTCTTGGGGGTGATAGTAGTCTTCAGGGTGGTAGTAGTCTTCAGGGTGGTAGTAGTCTTCAGGGTGGTAGTAGTCTTGGGGGTGGTAGTAGTCTTGGGGGTGATAGTAGTCTTGGGGGTGGTAGTAGTCTTGGGGGTGATAGTAGTCTTCAGGGTGATAGTAGTCTTGGGGGTTATAGTAGTCTTCAGGGTGGTAGTAGTCTTCAGGGTAGTAGTAGCCTTTAGGGTGATAGTAGTCTTGGGGGTGATTGTAGTCTTCCGGGTGGTAGTAGTCTTGGGGGTGATAGTAGTCTTGGGGGTGATAGTAGTCTTGGGGGTTATAGTAGTCTTCAGGGTGGCAGTAGTCTTGGGGGTGATAGTAGTCAGTCTTGGGGGTGATAGTAGTCTTGGGGGTTATAGTAGTCTTCAGGGTGGTAGTAGTCTTCAGGGTGATAGTAGTCTTGGGGGTGATAGTAGTCTTGGGGGTGATAGTAGTCTTGGGGGTGATAGTAGTCTTCAGGGTGGCAGTAGTCTTGGGGGTGATAGTAGTCTTCAGGGTGGCAGTAGTCTTGGGGGTGATAGTAGTCTTCAGGGTGGCAGTAGTCTTGGGGGTGATAGTAGTCTTCAGGGTGGCAGTAGTCTTGGGGGTGATAGTAGTCTTCAGGGTGGTAGTAGTCTTGGGGGTTATAGTAGTCTTCAGGGTGGCAGTAGTCTTGGGGGTGATAGTAGTCTTCAGGGTGGCAGTAGTCTTGGGGGTGATAGTAGTCTTCAGGGTGGCAGTAGTCTTGGGGGTGGTAGTGGTCTTGCTTTCCAGACTGAAGGGGCTCCACGCCGGGCTGTTGGAAAGGACTAGGGTGGTAGAAGAGGATGAGGTTTGAAGGAGCAGGTTCCAGTGCAGTGACGAGGAGTCAGCATTTTACAGGAGAAATGTTGTAGCGCGTTGTGAGCTTCTGGGAAGAAAGAGAAATAATCACTAAATAGATCCACTAGATCAGGGGTGTCAAACTCATTCCATGGAGGGCCTAGTGTCTGCAGGTTTTTGGTTTTTCCTTTCAATTAAGACCTAGACAATCAGGTGAGGGGAGTTCTTTACTAATTACTGACCTTAATGAATCAATCAAATACAAGGGAGGAGCGAAAACCCGCAGACACTCGGCCCTCCATGGAATGAGTTTGACACGTGTGCACTAGATGAAGAAAGGTATTAGATCACTAAATAGATCCACTAGATGAAGAAAGGGAATAGATCACTAAATAGATCCACTAGATGAAGAAAGGTATTAGATCACTAAATAGATCCACTAGATGAAGAAAGGTATTAGATCACTAAATAGATCCACTAGATGAAGAAAGGGAATAGATCACTAAATAGATCCACTAGATGAAGAAAGGGAATAGATCACTAAATAGATCCACTAGATGAAGAAAGGTATTAGATCACTAAATAGATCCACTAGATGAAGAAAGGGAATAGATCACTAAATAGATCCACTAGATGAAGAAAGGGAATAGATCACTAAATAGATCCACTAGATGAAGGTATTAGATCACTAAATAGATCCACTAGATGAAGGTATTAGATCACTAAATAGATCCACTAGATGAAGAAAGGGAATAGATCACTAAATATATCCACTAGATGAAGAAAGGTGTGTGTGGTGTTCAGTGTGTTTCAGTGTGTGTTTCAGTGTGTATGTGTATCTGTGTGGTGGTCCTCACAATGCACAATTATATTATATAGACTTTTCTATTGATGTGTTTTCAAAGGTATATAGGTCTAAGTCAATTCTCTTTTCATAAGGTATATATATAGGCTTAACAAATCTCTTTGAATTCAAAAGCAGTATTAAAGGCAGTTGTGGGTCAATTGAATCAAGGCCATTCTCTAAAATGTGATAAAACTTGAATGAAGGCCACGCTCTAATTAAGCGATTATGTATGAGGGGGGATGTGGTATATGGTCAATATACCACGGCTAAGGACTGTTCTTAAGCACGACGCAACGCAGAGTGCCTCGATACAGCCCTTAGCCGTCGTATATTGGCCACATACCACAAACCCCTGAGGTGCCTTATTGCTATTATAAACTGGTTACCAATGTAATTAGAGCAGTAAAAATGAATGTTTTTTCATACCTGTCAGCAAATCAGCATTCAGGGCTCGAATCCCCCAGTTTATAAAATGTATTATAAACTGGGTGGTTCGAGCCCTGAATGCTGTTTGGCAGAAAGCTGTGGTATATCAGACCGTATACAACAGGTATGACAAAAAACGTTTATTTTTACTGTCCTAATTAGGTTTGTAACCAGTTTATAATAGCAATAAGAGTTTGTGGTATATGGCCAATATACCACGGCTAAGGGCTGTGTCTAGGCACTCCGCGTTGCGTCGTGCTTAAGAACAGCCCTTAGCCGTGGTATATTGGCCATATACCACACCCCCTCGTGCCCTATTGCTTAAATAAAACTTTATTCAAGGCCATGCTCTAAAATGTAATAAAACTTGAATCACACAGATTGCAAAATAGTTGGGATGAGATTTTCAATGTACCGATTCCATGGCACATGGTTTATGAACTGATTCACAAAACAAAGCCGGATTCAAAACTTAGAGTTTTTCAAAATAAATTATTATAAAAAATTATTGCAACCAATGGAATGTTATATACTGTATATGAGGGATACAACCATCCCAGCTCTGCAGATTTTGCTGCGAAGAGACAGAATCATTAGATAATTTGTTTTGGTACTGCCCATATGTAGCTGGTTTTTGGTCACAGGTTCAGGAATGGCTGAAGAATTGCTACATTTACCTGGAGTTAACTCTGTAAATAGCACTTCTGGGTGATCTGAAAAGTCATAGTCAATCAATCAATAATATAATAATACTCTTAGCAAAAATGTTTATCTTTAATTTATAATCTGTAGAAACTATGAGAACTTTTGTGAAACATCACAGCACAGTTGAAAATATATGGCAAATAGAAATCAAAACTGGATGGTGTTCAGAGACAAATGGGAGGGGTTGAGGGTAGCTGAACAATGGGACTAAAAACAAATAAAAGATAACTATGAAATAACACATATGGAATCAAAGAAGTGTTCTTCAAAGTAGCCACCCTTTGCCTTGATGACAGCTTTGCACACTCTTGGCAATCTCTCAACCAGCTTCACCTGGAATGCTTTTCCAACAGTCTTGAAGGAGTTCCCACATATGCTGAGCAGTGGTGGAAAAACCCAATTGTCAAACTTGAGTAAAAGTAAAGATACCTTAATACAAGTAAAAGTGAAAGTCATCCAGTAAGATTCTACTTGAGTAAAAGTCTAAAAGTATTTGTTTTTAAATATACTTAAGTATCAAAAGTAAAATTCCTTACATAAAGCAAACCAGATGGCATCATTTTCTTGTTTTTTAAATGTATTGATAGCCAGGGGCATGCTCCAACACTCATACATCATTTACAAACGAAGCATGTGTTTAGTGAGTCCCCCAGATCAGACGCAGTAGAGATGACCAGGGATGTTCTCTTGGTAAATGTGTGAATTAGACCATTTTCTTGTCCTGCTAAGCATTCAAAATGTAATGAGTACTTTTGGGTGTCAGGGAAAATGTATGGAGTAAAAAGTACATCATTTTCTTTGTTAATGTAGTGAATTAAAAGTAAAAGTTGTCAAAAATATAAATAGTAAAGTTAAGAAGTACTTTCAAGTATTTTTACTTAAGTACTTTACACCACCGATGCTGAGCACTTGTTGGCTGATTTTCCTTCACTCTGCAGTCCAACTCATCCCAAACCATCTCAATTGGGTTGAGGTCGGGTGATTGTGGAGGCCAGGTCATCTGATGCATCACTCCATCACTCTCCTTGGTAAAATAGCCCTTACATAGCCTGGAGGTGTGTTGGGTCATTGTCCTGTTGGAAAAACAAACGATTGTCCCACTAAGCGCAAACCAGATGGGATGGTGTATCGCTGCAGAATGCTGTGGTAGCCATGCTGGTTAAGTGTGCCTTTAATTCTAAATAAATCACTGAGAGTGTCACCAGCAAAGCACCACCACACTATCACACCTCCTCCATGCTTCATGGTGGGAACCACACATGCGGAGATCATCCGTTCACCTACTCTGCGTCTGACAAAGACATGGCGGTTGGAACCAAAAATCTCAAATCTGGACTCATCAGACCAAAGGACAGATTTCCACCGGTCTAATGTCCATTGCTCGTGTTTCTTGGCCGAAGCAAGTCTCTTCTTCTTATTGGTGTCCTTTAGTAGTGGTTTCTTTGCAGCAATTCGTCCATGAAGGCCTGATTCACGCAGTCTCGACTGAACAGTTGATGTTGAGATGTGTCCGTTACTTGAACTCTGTGAAGTATTTATTTGGGCTGCAATCTGATGTGCAGTTAACTCTAATGAACTTATCCTCTGCAGCAGAGGTAACTCTGGGTCTTCCATTCCTGTGGCAGTCCTCATGAGAGCCAGTTTCATCATAGCGCTTGATGGTTTTTGCGACTGCACTTGAAGAAACTTTCAAAGTTCTTGACATTTTCCCGGATTGACTGACCTTCATGTCTTAAAGTAATGATGGACTGTCATTTCTCTTTGCTTATTTGAGCTTGCCATAATATGGACATGGTCTTTTACCAAATAGGGTTATCTTCTGTATACCACACCTACCTTGTCACAACATAATTGATTGGCTCAAACGCATTAAGAAGGAAAGAAATTCCACAAATTAACAAGGCACACCTGTTAATTGAAATGCATTCCAGGTGACTTCATAATGATGCTGGTTGAGAGAATGCCAAGCTTGTGCAAAGCTGTCATCAAGGCAAAGGGTGGCTACATTGAAGAATCTCAAATATAAAATATATTTTTGATTTGTTTAACACTTTTTTGGTTACTACATGATTCCATATGTGTTATTTCATAGTTTTGATGTCTTCACTATTATTCTACAATGTAGAAAATAGTTTTAAAAAATAAAAAATAAAACTGGAATAAGTAGGTGTGTCCAAACTTTTGACTGGTACTGTATATAGTATGTATAAGCTGGAAATAGAAGCCTAAGTGTTCTTGTCCATTAGTTTACTCCAATTGGGGGAGGGGTGGTAGGGTTAGGGGAAAATAACAAAGGAACAAATATAAAAATATATATACAGTGCATTCGGAAAGTATTCAGACCCCTTGCCTTTACCAAATGTTGTTACGTTACAGCCTTATTCTAAAATTGATTAAATTGTTTTTTTCCCTCATCAATCTACACACAATACCCCATAATGACGAAGCAAACAGGAACAAAACACTTAAATATGACATTTACATAAGTACTCAGACCCTTTACTCAGTACTTTGTTGAAGCATCTTTGGCAGCGATTACAGCCTCAAGTCTTCTTAGGTATGACGCTACAAGCTTGGCACTCCTGTATTTGGGGAGTTTCTCCCATTCTTCTCTGCAGATCCTCTCAAGCTCTGTCAGGTTGGATGGGGAGCGTCGCTGCACAGCTATTTTCAGGTCTCTCCAGAGATGTTAGATCGGGTTCAAGTCCAGGCTTTGGCTGGGCCACTCAAGGACATTCAGAGACTTGTCCCGAAGCCACTCCTGCGTTGTCTTGGCTGTGTGCTTAGGGTCGTTGTCCTGTTGGAAGGTGAACCTTCTCCCCAGTCTGAGGTCCTGAGCGCTCTGGAGCAGGTTTTCATCAAGGACATCTCTGTACTTTGCTCCGTTAATCTTTCCCTAGATCCTGACTGGACTCCCAGTCCCTGCCACTGAAAAACATCCCCACAGCATGATGCTGCCACCACCATGCTTCACCGTAGGGATGGTGCAAGGTTTCCTCCAGATGTGACGATTGCCATTCAGGCCAAAGAGTTCAATCTTGGTTTCTTCAGACCAGAGAATCTTGTTTCTCATGGTCTGAGAGTCATTTAGGTGCCTTTTGGCAAACTCCAAGCGGGCTGTCATGTACCTTTTACTGAGGAGTAGCTTCCGTCTGGCCACTCTACCATAAAGGCCTGATTGGTGGAGTGCTGCAGAGATGGTTGTCCTTCTGGAAGGTTCTCCCGTCTCCACAGAGGAACTCTGGAGCTCTGTCAGAGTGACCATTGTCCGGGCGGCCAGCTCCAGGAAGAGTCTTGGTGTTTCCAAACTTCTTCAATTTAAGAATGATGGAGGCTACTCTGTTCTTGGGGACTTTCAATGCTACAGAAATGTTTTGGTACCCTTCCCCAGTTCTGTGCCTTGACACAATCCTGTCTCGGAGCTCTACGGACAATTCCTTCGACCTCATGGCTTGGTTTTTGATTTGACATGCACTGTCAATTGTGGGACCTTATATAGACAGGTGTGTACATTTTACATTTTAGTCATTTAGCAGACGTTCTTATCCAGAGCGACTTACAGTTAGTGAGTGCATACATTTCCATACTGGCCCCCCGTGGGAAACGAACCCACAACCCTGGCGTTGCAAGCAGCATGCTCTACCAACTGAGCTTCAGGGGTATACAGGCTTTCCAAATCATGTACAATCAATTGAATTTACCACAGGTGGACTCCAATCAAGTTGTAGAAACATCTCAAGGATGATCAATGGAAACAGGATGCACCTGAGCTCAATTTCGAGTCTCATAGCAAAGGGTCTCAATACTTATGTAAATAAGGTTTTTCTGTTTTTTATTTTTAATACATTTGCAGAAATGTCTAAAAACCTGTTTTTGCTTTGTCATTATGGGGTATTGTGTGTAGATTGATGAGTAAAAAAAACTATTTAATCCATTTTAGAATAAGGCTGTAACGTAACAAAATGTGGAAAGAGTCAAGGGGTCTGAATACTTTCCGAATGCACTGTATATACTGTATATATATGTGAATATAAAAATACATATATATAAAAAAATAAAACATGAATCAAGGCCATGATCTAAAATGTAATAAAACATGAATCAAGGCCATGATGTAAAATGATGCGGAATGTGGAATAGTTGATGAGTGGTTATATCAGGTCTGCCAGATGTGGAATATTTGAATTGAGTGGCTTTACATTATTCATTTAGGTTGAGTTGATCTTACTCATAAATACTAATGTATTATGTGCATGCAAATGCTTTGTTCTGAACTAATATTATCTTTCAAATATATATACACTGCTCAAAAAAATAAAGGGAACACTTAAACAACACAATGTAACTCCAAGTCAATCACACTTCTGTGAAATCAAACTGTCCACTTAGGAAGCAACACTGATTGACAATACATTTCACATGCTGTTGTGCAAATGGAATAGACAACAGGTGGAAATTATAGGCAATTAGCAAGACACCCCCAATAAAGGACTGGTTTTGCAGGTGGTGACCACAGACCACTTCTCAGTTCCTATGCTTCCTGGCTGATGTTTTGGTCACTTTTGAATGCTGGCGGTGCTTTCACTCTAGTGGTAGCATGAGACGGAGTCTACAACCCACACAAGTGGCTCAGGTAGTGCAGCTCATCCAGGATGGCACGTCAATGCGAGCTGTGGCAAGAAGGTTTGCTGTGTCTGTCAGCGTAGTGTCCAGAGCATGGAGGCGCTACCAGGAGACAGGCCAGTACATCAGGAGATGTGGAGGAGGCCGTAGAAGGGCAACAACCCAGCAGCAGGACTGCTACCTCCGTCTTTGTGCAAGGAGGAGCAGGAGGAGCACTGCCAGAGCCCTGCAAAATGACCTCCAGCAGGCCACAAATGTGCATGTGTCTGCTCAAACGGTCAGAAACAGACTCCATGAGGGTGGTATGAGGGCCCGACGTACACAGGTGGGGGTTGTGCTTACAGCCCAACACCGTGCAGGACGTTTGGCATTTGCCAGAGAACACCAAGATTGGCAAATTCGCCACTGGCGCCCTGTGCTCTTCACAGATGAAAGCAGGTTCACACTGAGCACATGTGACAGATGTGACAGAGTCTGGAGACGCCGTGGAGAACATTCTGCTGCCTGCAACATCCTCCAGCATGACCGGTTTGGCGGTAGGGTCAGTCATGGTGTGGGGTGGCATTTCTTTGGGGGGCCGTACAGCCCTCCATGTGCTCGCCAGAGGTAGCACAGAGA
This sequence comes from Coregonus ussuriensis, assembly GCA_031479575.1. Lineage (NCBI taxonomy): Eukaryota > Metazoa > Chordata > Actinopteri > Salmoniformes > Salmonidae > Coregonus > Coregonus ussuriensis. The sequence continues at coordinate 9,547,751 of CM062498.1, read as the reverse complement.
TCCTCAGACCCCTTGTGAGACCATATGCTGGTGCGGTTGGCCCTGGGTTCCTCCTAATGCAAGACAATGCTAGACCTCATGTGGCTGGAGTGTGTCAGCAGTTCCTGCAAGAGGAAGGCATTGATGCTATGGACTGGCCCGCCCGTTCCCCAGACCTCCAAATCCAGACCTCCAAGGGTTGATACATTTGATTTCCATTGATAATTTTTGTGTGATTTTGTTGTCAGCACATTCAACTATGTAAATAAAAAAGTATTTAATAAGATTATTTCATTCATTCAGATCTAGGATGTGTTATTTTAGTGTTCCCTTTATTTTTTTGAGCAGTGTACATTTTTTTATCAAATTTGTGTGTTTTATGTGATATTCATGGTGTTTCTCTTAATAATGCCAGTGTTTAATAAAACACAAAATATCTGTTTTTTACATTTACATTTACATTTTAGTCATTTAGCAGACGCTCTTATCCAGAGCGACTTACAGTTAGCACATACATTATTTTATCGAACCCACAACCCTGGCGTTGCAAACGCCATGCTCTACCAACTGAGCTACATCCCCTGCTTTTTGATTAATTAATATACTTAAATCCCTAAATAATGTCCAGTTATGGATACAAACTGTAGGAATATCTATACATCTACCTGTGTTGAGTCTATCAAGATACAGTACATTTTGACTATTCATCAAGGGCCCAATTCTGACTTTAAGCCTTTCTTATGCACACCTTAATTGTTTTATTTAACTAGGCAAGTCAGTTAAGAACAAATTCTTATTTACAATGACGGCCTGCACCGGACGACGCTGGGCCAATTGTGCGCCGTCCTATGGGAATTTGGGAATTGATTATGCAAAAAATAATGCCTTTGATCTATCAACCAATCACACACACACACATATATATATATATATAAACACACACTGAGTATAGAAACATTAAGAACACCTGCTCTTTCCATGACATAAACTGACCAGGTGAATCCAGGTGAAAGCTATGATCCCTTATTGACGTCACGTGTTAAATCCATGAACGGTCGGTATGTTCTCACCTCTGACAATATGAAGCTGCTGAACCATGTCCTCCCTGTAGGACAGCTCCCTTTTCATCTGATCATGGAAATTATCTGGGGAGCAATTACAATAGCGGTATAGTCATGTTTAGTATAGCCTATAAACTATTATTTAAATACGGTAGCCTATACACTAAACTACTCTTTAATAACCCCCCCGTTGTCCTTGGGTCAAAATGACCCGCCACTGTGTTGAACCAACTTTTATTGTATTTTTTTTAAATGTTTTTTGGATCATTTGTTTAGAAGGAGACCGTGAGACTTTCTGCCTCCTTCTCACAAATGATCCAAAAAATATATAAAAATGAAATAAAAGTTGGTTCAACACAGTGGCGGGTCATTTTGACCCAAGGACAACGGGAGGGTAAATACGGTAGCCTATACACTCTGGCATCCTGCTCGGGCAAAATTGAATAAAGCCTCCTAAATCACCACGTGCACAAACAAATAGTATGTATTTATATGTAAGTAATATGAATTGGATTGAAAAAGAAATGACAATCGAACCATGCGATAAAAAAACGGACTTGCACTAACACATATAGGTAGCTTAGTGGTTAAGAGCGTTGTGCCAGTAACCGAAAGGTCGCTGGTTCTAATCCCCGAGCAGACTAGGTGAAAAATCTGTCGATGTGCCCTTAAGCAAGGCACTTAACCCTAATTGCTCCTGTAAGTCGCTCTGGATAAGAGCGTCTGTTAAATATCAAATATAACGTCGTGAAAACCATATCGACATGTTTTTCTTCAGCGGTCAATATGCTGATCATGATAAGCATGATATTAAGAGAAACGCTCTATTCTCTAACCCCTTTGAATCGAAAACTGAAATTTGATCAGATGAACATTGAATTATACTTTTTAAATGTTGGAATTCTCGTTCCAATTTCTTCCTTAGCTCCACTTGCTCAACGAGCTGTCTCTGCAATTCCTCTGTAGAAAAGGAATGAAAAAAAATGTGTTAAAAATAATAATAATGTGGGGTGAAACTGTGAAACTGGCTGCGGGCTACAGGCTAAACGGTAGGCTAAATCATGTTAAACGATTCATGTTAATTTAAGCGATTGGTAAAAGGCCTAGGGTGAAAGCCATTCTGTTCTATTCTGTGGGGATCGTGTAGGCATAATTTAGGGATCATTCAAATTATTAAAGAAAGGCTATAATAAAAATAAATATATATATATATTTTAAAGGCCAACATTTATAAATAACAATGTAATAATAATTATAATAATAGTTATTGTACGGTGTTACCTTTTGCAATCTACGTCTTTCTGAGTTTGTAATACTCTGCTAACATTGTGCGTTGCCTCGCCTGAAAACACACAGAGACAACATTTATAATGTTATAAAATACACAAAAATAGGCAATAAAATAGAGGCTGAATTATTTGTATACCAAAAGTTCTGACATAAATTTTTCAATAGCCTATTATCGACTGAGAAGTGCAGCACTTGAACTAACCCTCGTTCAGTTCTTCTCTCGGGCTCTCCTCATTGCTTTGGCCGTTATAAGACTTCGTTTCAACCTCCTCCACTGTCGAAGAAGGCTCCTCTCTACTGACACTGTCGTCTGAATAAACAACAAATACATCGAATGGAAATCAATGAGTCTCGTTCCTTTTCACGAAATGTATTTTATTATAACATTATAACAGAACAACGTCCAACCTTTCGATTCCACAGTGTTTTTATGGGAATTCGTTGCTGAACCAAAAGCATATGGACTGCTCCTTTGCTGCATATCACTCCTGTCGGGTGAATACATCTAGATAAAATGGACAGGATAATGAGGACAGTTGGTGAATTGCATTCAATCATGCTCTCTGGCATTTGGGACAAATTGTGTATTTGAACGGCCTTTGATTCTCTGCTATTAACACAGACAAAACAAAAGTGTGCGTAAAATGAAAAATAAGCCCAATGTGTGCGTGAAAGCAAGAGGACGATGACTTTTGGATTAATCAATGAATTAATGGTGGGCTATTGTTGCTTTAATTCCTATCTTTGAATGCTTATTCATAACAAACAAAAAAGTTTCTTCCTTATTATGTAGGACATCGAATAGAAAGAGTGGGCCCATTTCAATCACTCACTTCAACAAAAGGTGTGGTAGTATTGCTCTCCGGAAGCTGCTTGCCCTGTCTCTCTCTGTCTGAAGACAGCGCCACGTGTAGAGGTAGGTTCATTCTCTCGACCACAGCGGCCTGCTCCGGCTCTGATTTCGATTCTGGGCAGTTTGGTGAAGAACCGTGTTTCAAGTTTAGAACTGGGACAGCGGGGCTCTTGCGGACCTCAATGGTGTGCGGAAGTGACTCCTCCTCATCCTCTTGTGACTTATTGGTTTCCACATCCACGTCCGTCTCTCCCACGCTGTCCACGCTTCCGGGGGACACGGACGTGTAACTCGAGCTCTCGCTCAGGAAATCCGGTGACAGGTAGCCAGCTCGAGCCACGTTGTACGAGCCCCGGTTACCGTAAAGTTTGGCTATACTCTCCACGTCTTTGATGACGGGTCTGAATGCAGAGACGTAGCTGATCTTCCGAGGTAGAACTGGCCTTATGCAGTCCATTGGCCTCGCCTCATCCCCAAACTTGTCGTCCTCATTCCGGGTGGACTGGGTGCTAGAGCATTGCTCACTTTCCATCAGACTGTCCCTCGGAGTGTTGCTACTTCTGTCACTCTGCTCGGATGCGTCCAGCTCACTCTGTCTGGCGCACAGGAGCTCTGAGTGCGGTTTGGGCTGGGCCTGGGGCTGGGGCTGGGGGTAGGGCGGCATGGGGAGGCCACCTGCAGTAGGCCAGAACATGGGGAAAGAGTGGTAGGCGCTGTCCTTGGTGCCAGGCCAGGAGAAGACCCCGGAGAGGTGGGCTTTGTTCTGCTCTCCTCCCATCACACCGACAGCCTCCTTCTTCTGACACAACCCGAAGGCCGGGAACCCGTAGGGATGTGGATAAAGCGGCGGAGGGAGTTTCACATTCTGCAGCATACCGAAGCTCTTGCTGGGCACCGGGATAACGGGATAGCTGCGCGTGATGCTCGTCACACTCCCCATGCCTCCCCGGTTGTCCTCGCAGCGGAGGATTTTAGGGGGGATCTCCGGTGAGTCTCTCCTGGGGAGGTTGCTAGGTCCTTGATGTGGTTTCAATGGAAAGGAACGCTCAGACCCGTGACCGTGCACGGGCAGCGTCCTCTTCCGGCTGCCCCCGTTGAACATGGCCTTCACGTCCTCCCATGCATGTGCCACGTCGTCAGGTGAGCCCTTGTCAGTCAGTTTGAGGTGTCTCCTCCAGGAGTTAAAGTTAGCTGCGTCTGGCTGGGTGTACTTTGACTCTGGTGTACGGTGAGAGTGGAATATGAACTTGTTTGGAGAAAAATACATATTGCAGAAGGAGCACTTGATGCACTTGGCTCGGGAGCTGTTGTACCTGGCTGGTATAAAGTTACCACGGCTCCCCCACGCGCACTCGTGGGACACGTCAAACGCGAAGTTTTCCGGCAGTTTTCGGAGGGTTGTGAGCTCCTAGAAACGATTTACAAAGCCTCTCGGCCTCGCGCTTTGTGATCATCCCGCAGCGCCTCGAGGAGATGGGCATGGCGCCCGCGCGCCTAAGTATCTCCAGCTGCACCGGGGTGCACTGCACGCAGGTGATGCCCAGCGCCACGCGCCGGTTGTGGATCTCGTTGTAGCTGTAGTTCTTCAGCAGGGTGTTGGAGATCTGCGCCAGGCACAGTCTCTCCTGGCCATCTAGCACCAGGCAGACTATGGGTATTCCATACAGGGCAGGTCTCGCTGACCTGGTTGGGTTTCAGGTTGGGGTTGAATGTTGGGAGGTCCTGTTTGGAGCTCGGTGGAGAAGAGCTGGAGTCCCGTCCTGCAGGCAACAGACTGGGATTGGACTCCATTACTGGAAACCTGCAGAAAAAAAATAACAAAACAATTATTATCGTGACAATGAAAGTTTTTCATTTATTTTTCTTGTTTCCTTTTGTTTTGACCAATAACACGTATAAGCTAATTTACAATTGTATTTATTTATAATGATTTTAAAACAATCCTTATCCTCTTTCCAGCTTCTAAAAAAATCAAGAGCTTTGTTATAACATTGATTAGCCAATAATAACAGCAAATAGTCATAATAAAAATCTGACAATTAAATAGACATAATAATAGTCATCATAAAAATTATAAAATAGACCTGTATTGTTTAAATAGCCCATTCGAGCAATATAAAAAGTATAGTCTAATGTATTATATGTATGCATAAAAGCTAATACTTTCACGAGAAACGCTTGGTGCTTTTCTAAGGATTTTGTAAAAACCTATTTTCCAAATCAGATCTAGTGCTATTGCCGCCTACACCAGTCGTTAACGTGATGAGAGCTGACTAAGCCGGGCTCAGAGCTGACCTTAGCCGGGACGAGAGCTGAGGAGTAGCGCTGAACAATGGCCAGCTAAGAGGCTAACACGATACAGAACAGAAGGAAAATACACATTTAGCCATGCCAAGCAGCTTAACCAGGAGGTTTGAACCTGTAAGCAGCTTTCTGTGTAGTTACCAGGGTTCAGCTTTATAGGTCTTGGATCAACAGAGCCACTAAAAGAGGTACATTTAAGACGTTTCAAGAACGTATTCGTTTTTTTGTTTTTCGATTAAGTGACATGTAAGATGCATTTTTAATTCCTCATTAAATATATATTGCAATTGATACTATCTAATTTTACAACAACAAAAAAGTATAGCCTATAAGCCATCGACGAGCACGCAGATCAATAGGCATATTGCTGATTGGTTAACAGCAAGTCAATAGATTGTTGTATTATATTTGGAATGTTTACATTTTTTTAAACATTATGTTTAAAGATTGTTGCATGAAATGAAATGTTTGGCTCTTAATGTAATTGGCTGTGGATGTACCCGAATGCATTAGGAAATCATGTCATTTTCAATGGCACAACAAGGTAAAAAGGCTGAGACGCATTAATCCTTTCTTATAACAAAGCTTACCTTTTTGTACCGTGCAAACCCTTCTTCGTTGTGTCAGCAACACAAAAAAAAAGAAAAAAAAGAACAGTGATCAAGTATTGTAATTAGGTAATGAATAGCGTTCACTCGCCCGATGGTTTGAGCAAAATAAGATCAACACCGAATTTTTGCCGGAAGGTTTTTCCCAATAATAATGACGTCTACCTGCCTCTGAATGCTCTTGCATCCCTCGCTCGAGCTCGACTCTCGCGCCGTGTGTGCGTTGCGTAAAGAGAGTGTCCACTAGGTAGAGCAGCCAGCCCACTCCACTCCAACCAAATTCCCCGCGACGCCCTCAACACCATCAAGTGACAGCTGAAATAATGGCAAGGCACTCCCACTTAGTACCAGCATCTTTACATTAACCGTTTGCCTTCGGGATCAATGGAAAATATCAGCGCTCTTATAGGCCTGGGGGACAGTTAAATGTGGCCGTGAATCCTTTTCCCATCAAAATTCAAGGAGAGAGATACAATAAAGAAAGACAAGACTATAGGGTTTAAACATTGATAGCAATTGACTTAATGGGTTCCAACATTTATTCCAAGGTTAGCGGCACTTAATGATTGATTGTCTCTCAGTATATATCTTGCTTTACAAGATCTTCTTCAACAGGAGGCAACAGTCTAATATTTAAGCAACAGTCTATGGAAAGTGGATGTCTAGCATGATGACACCTTGCTGTCCCCAGTCCGCCTGGCCTTGCTGCTATTCCAGTTTCAACTATTCTGCCTGCGGTTACGAAACCCCTACCTGTCCCAGACCTGCTGTTTTCAACTCTTAATGATCGGCTATGAAAAGCCAACTGAGAGACCTGAGCCCTAGGACCATACGTCGGGACTACCGGCCGTGGTGACTCCTTGCTGTCCCCAGTCCGCCTGGCCTTGCTGCTATTCCAGTTTCAACTGTTCTGCCTGCGGTTATGGAACCCCTACCTGTCCCAGACCTGCTGTTTTCAACTCTTAATGATCGGCTATGAAAAGCCAACTGAGATTTATTCCTGATTATTATTTGACCATGCTTGTCACTTATGAACATTTTTGAACATCTTGGCATGGTTCTGTTATAATCTTCACCCGGCACAGCCAGAAGAGGACTGGCCACCCCTCATAGCCTGGTTCCTCTCTAGGTTTCTTCCTAGGTTTTCGCCTTTCTAGGGAGTTTTTCCTAGCCACCGTGCTTCTACACCTGCATTACTAGCTGTTTGGGGTTTTAGGCTGGGTTTCTGTACAGCACTTCGAGATATTAGCTGATGTAAGAAGGGCTATATAAAATAAAATTGATTGATTGATTGATAATGTCTGAGGACTATTGTGTCTTATTCATTATTTAAAACCGTTTATGGTGCGATCAATTACAGGCATTTCTCCCTTGCAGTCTCAGCGCTAAAATTGAAAGGCAATATAAAATAATCATGTAAAATGTGTATTTAAAAGGTATGTTAGCCTGTCATTATCAAAATGAGGAAATAACATAACAATGTTATAAACAAGATAGCCAGCTACCTAGCCCTGTTGCCCAATCTAACCTTATAAGCATAGCTAGTGTGGCATGACCGGACCGGTTCCGACCATCATCAACCAAATACTTAAACTGTCTTAGAAATTAGGGGTATTTTAGAGGATGACACCTAGCAAGATAGTTAGCTGGCTAACTATAGCTACTGAAACAGATGATGTCGTTTTGCTATGTTTTGGGGGGAGAACATTGTTTGCATTCATCAGCTCGCTAGCTTTTTCTCTGACCAGCGCTGTCCCGGAGCTCAGCGAAGTGTGTGTCTGCCTCTTGCAGCAGACAGGTGCGGAGACAACCAGCATCATAGCATGCATATCAGTGAACGGCATTAATGAACGTGTTAAATTATTATGTGAAGTGCAGTCATATTCAGGTCCTGATTGGTCAACAAGCTTATTTGACGTGTCGCGTAGTGTTATTTGATGTATCAAATAGTTTTTTTTTTTTACGTGTATCTTTTTTGACATGCAAAGACCCCAAAAAGCATATCATAACAGACAGATCCCATGCATGTTTAGCTTATCTATGTATTTAAAAAATATATATATACATTATCAACGGTCTCTAACGTGCTACACGGTGTTATAACAGCAATTGTCCTCATGAAATGGTTCTGAATACTTTACCCAATCAGATGGTGTTAATGACGACAACACAACACAACCCAACCTTGAACCGTTGCTGCAGCTATCAAATACATCATTCACCCAAATAAAACATGCATTGTTATTGAAATGATATGTGTACTGGGATTTGGCATGTGGTAAAGACAGACTGGCAGCGAAGACACAGCGATAGTGCATGAGGGTTGAGATGATTATATGGGGTACAGGCATTCATCATATGTTACGTTCCCACGGACTCTCTCTCCCTTCTGCTCAGAAGCCTCCAGACATGAGTCTTGACAATGACCGGCTGTTCTAGAGGTCGTTCAATCATTAGGCAGCAATCATGTCACCTTTCACGCATTTTTATAAGCAAAACATAACACATTTCCCCTAATCATTTTCTAAGATTTCAGACAAATGTAACACACTGGATACAAAATAAATGTTGCTTTTGGTAATTTGGGTAACCACATCAGACCTATACCCAAAATAAGGTGTAAAGAAAACATGGTTTTCCTCTAAACATTAACAATCCATTGTAGCCTAAATGTTTTCATGTCGTTCGACTTGACCAAAGGAGTCAGTTTAGCGCATGTGTGTTACTGTGTTTGCCCCTGCCGTTTAAAGCTTGCACGCGCACCGACCATAGCCCGGGTCCACTGTAATATTGATGGAGGAGTGTGACCCGATAGGTCCCCGTGCACGGTCCTATATCGACTTTCACGACCATGATACTCTCCTCCTCCTCAACAACAAGAATTCAAATTTTATACTGTAATTATTCATCGCTTTAAATTATTCAGAGAGCTAGGTGGATGCCACACTGTCAGCCATTGTCTTGTAGGTTCAGGATGAACTCATGATGGTGTTTAAGTTTAGCTTTAGTTTAGCACAGGTAGGCCTACACGTACACGGAACCAGCAAGCTTTAACATTTTAATCAGAACAAAGTATCTTTCTATTTTTTCGTTTTGAAGCTTTATGTCTTATATTAACTACCAGCTGTCACAGCTGGAAATTAACTTGGTCCATGTGTAGGTCTAGAGAATAAACTGCACCAGAATACCTGACTTGTTGAAACGAATTAAGCTTTTTTCAATATAGATATGCAAAATTTTGACACTGAAGAACGGTGAATGAATCTAGTCTAAATGATAAGACTGTATTTTTAAATGCCTGATAAAAATCATTGTAAAATAATACATTGAGATTTAAATTGTCATAAAATTATGATTAAAATGATTAACCAAAGTCAATCATTTGAGGGACACAATCTTTGATGTGCTGTAAAATGGCACCAATGATGCAGTTTTTTTTGTGCAAATAAAATACATTTATCCAACGTCTAAACTGTTGATAGGCTATACAAATATAAGTAGACTGTATATTTCAAGAACAGAAAAAAGTGAATAAAAAAAGTCTTAAACCTTTTTAAACCTGAAAAATAGTAGGCCTATAGGAATTCATGCAAACTCTGCCTGTTCTCATGCTGTTAAAACGACAAAATGCTAATGGCCCTATTCTTTAGTACAGGCAGAGGGCTGCCTGCAACTAATAACACATTGAGTTGTAGGCTATACCGTTGCCAGTTAGTGGTGGTCCCATCTGTCAGAGGGAGGCCTCACGTCGCCTGAATAGAGGAGCAACCCACTGGGCCCAGACCATAGCTGTGGGAAGTAGGGGTGCTGAATAGAAGAAAAAACTATAAATTAAAGGACAAAATTAGTGCACCGGGCCTTTAATAGTGATGTATTAGCGGGCGGATGTATCCATCTGCAGCTCAGGCGAAAAAACGGAATGCCCTGACTTTATGTAATATGCTATTATTCAAATGAAAACAAAACTACTGAATTAGTCCTTAATTTATTCATTCTCTCTGGTAAATTTGACATACACAAAAACAAATATTTGAAATCTGTCCCCAAATGCAATATATATATTTTTTACTTGAAATCTAATATTTAATAAAATCTCTAGAATTAGTCAATAACAAATAAAAAACGACGTATTCTTCCAACTCTATCAGCTGTAATCTCTGATCTTATTGTATTTGTTTTATTGAAGGTACTTTTGAAACCGTTGTCACCTGGCAATTGATGTGAAGGGATTTTTATTATGTTTTAGTATTTTGTTTTATTTACTTTGATGTTATTGTATGTTTCTTTAGAGAAAATATGGGTGTAGCGATGTTTTTGTTATTTTATTGTAATTTGAAACATAGGTTAACCAATGCAGGTTATTAAAACACCAATTTAATAATAGTAAATATTTATAGCATCACTATTCATTAAGCCCATAAGAATGTGAAATGCTGACCCCTTCCTTCAAGCTTGCTTAAAAATGAAATTCGAATTAATTATATTTATTTATCCATAATCATTTCACACAAGTTTATTTGTAAAATGTTAAACCTTATTGACAACTCACAAATATTCATTTCAGGACGAAATCTTTTGAATTAATACATTTGCCAAAATGGCAGACGTTTCTTAGAATCTAACAAACACATATTTTCACTAAAGATATCAGCTTTTTTATTTTATAATGTATAACAGTGTTCTCCTTGTGCTGTGCAGATAAATCAAAGCAGTCTTATTCAAGGAGGTTAATGAACACACCTTGAGAGAGCGAGAGTTCTCAATTTACCATGTGTATCAGCACCGTATCAACAGCCTAAAACCATGACCCCAATAAATGAAATTTTAGGCTCGAATCAATCCGCTCCACACATATTGATCACCGCCGGCTAGGTCACACTTAGCCCGTCTCTTAACGTATTCTCTGTTCCAGATGAGAGGAGAATAGCGGTTCGATTAGTTCCGTTATTGGGGCGGGATTGCTCTGCGTGAACTGAAAATTTAAACCGTGACAGTTAATTACTGGACATTGATGTAAGGATCCTGGTAATGGCTGTTTTACATGGCTGGTAGCCTACACTATGTCTGATACGTTGGACTGGACTGGGATACGTGGGAGTGCAGATATCAGGCTACAATATGATAGCCTTTAGGTCTAGTGATTGAGATGAGCGGGTGAGTGGGTGTTTTTTTTGTGTGCAAAAACAACTATTCACCTTGCTGTAAGGGTGGGGTAATAAAAAAAATAACAATTCGCCTTGCTGTAAGGGTGGGGTAATCTCAAAAATAACAATTCACTTTGGTGTAAGGGTGGGGTAATCTAAAGAATAACCATTCACCTTGCTGTAAGGGTGGGGTAATCTCAAAAAGATCCATTCACCTTGCTGTAAGGGTGGGGTAATCAAAAAAATAACCATTCACCTTGCTGTAAGGGTGGGGTAATCTCACAAATAACCATTCACCTTGCTGTAAGGGTGGGGTAATCTCAAAAAGATCCATTCACCTTGCTGTAAGGGTGGGGTAATCTCAAAAATAACAATTCACTTTGGTGTAAGGGTGGGGTAATCTAAAGAATAACCATTCACCTTGCTGTAAGGGTGGGGTAATCTCAAAAAGATCCATTCACCTTGCTGTAAGGGTGGGGTAATCAAAAAAATAACCATTCACCTTGCTGTAAGGGTGGGGTAATCTCACAAATAACCATTCACCTTGCTGTAAGGGTGGGGTAATCTCAAAAAGATCCATTCACCTTGCTGTAAGGGTGGGGTAATCAAAAAAATAACCATTCACCTTGCTGTAAGGGTGGGGTAATCTCACAAATAACAATTCACTTTGCTGTAAGGGTGGGGTAATCTCAAAAATAACGATTCACCTTGCTGTAAGGGTGGGGTAATCTAAAGAATAACCATTCACCTTGCTGTTAGGGTGGGGTAATCTCAAAAATAACGATTCACCTTGCTGTAAGGGTGGGGTAATCTAAAGAATAACCATTCACCTTGCTGTTAGGGTGGGGTAATCTCAAAAATAACTATTCACCTTGCTGTAAGGGTGGGGTAATCTCACAAATAACAATTCGCTTTGCTGTAAGGGTGGGATAATCTCAAAAATAACAATTCACCTTGCTGTAAGGGTGGGATAATCTCAAAAATAACTATTCACCTTGCTGTAAGGGTGGGGTAATCTAAAAAAGTACCATTCACCTTGCTGTAAGGGTGGGGTAATCTCAAAAATAACCATTCACCTTGCTGTAAGGGTGGGGTAATCTAAAAAATAACCATTCACCTTGCTGTAAGGGTGGGGTAATCTCAAAAATAACCATTCACCTTGCTGTAAAGGTAGGGTATCTCAAAAATAATGATTCACCTTGCTGTAAGGGTGGGGTAATCTCAAAAATAACCATTCATCTTGCTGTAAGGGTGGGGTAATCACACAAATAACCATTCACCTTGTTGTAAGGGTGGGTAGTCTAAATATAACCATTCACCTTGCTGTAAGGGTGGGGTAATAAAAAAAATAACCATTCAACTTGCTGTAAGGGGGGGGGGGGGGGGGATTAATCTCAAAAATAACTATTTACCTTGCTGTAAGGGTGGGGTAATCTACATATAACCGTTCACCTTGCTGTAAGGGTGGGGTCATCTCAAAAATAACCATTCACCTTGCTGCAAGGGTGGGGTAATCTAAAAAATAACTATTCACCTTGTTGTAAGGGTGGGGTAATCTCAGAAATAACCATTCACCTTGCTGTAAGGGTGGGGTAATCTAAATATAACCATTCACCTTGCTGTAAGGGTGGGGTAATCAAAAAAATAACCATTCACCTTGCTGTAAGGGTGGGGTAATCTAAATATAACCATTCACCTTGCAGTAAGGTTGGGGTCATCTCAAAAATAACCATTCACCTTGCTGTAAGTGGGGTAATCTCAAAAATAAACATTCACCTTGCTGTAAGGGTGGGGTCATCTAAAAAATAACTATTCACCTTGCTGTAAGGGTGGGGTAAAATAAAATATTACAATTCACCTTGCTGTAAGGGTGGGGTAATCTCACAAATAACCATTCACCTTGCTGTAAGGGTAGGGTAATCTAAAATATAACCATACACCTTGCTGTAAGGGTGGGGTAATCTCACAAATAGCCATTCACTTTGCTGTAAGGGTGGGGTAATCTCACAAATAACCATTCACCTTGCTGTAAGGGTAGGGTATCTAACAAATAACGATTCACCTTGCTGTAAGAGTGGGGTAATCTCAAAAGTAACCATTCACCTTGCTGTAAGGGTGGGGTAATCTAAAAAATAACCATTCACCTTGCTGTAAGGGTGGGGTAATCTCAAAAATAACCATTCACCTTGCTGTAAAGGTAGGGTATCTCAAAAATAATGATTCACCTTGCTGTAAGGATTGGGTAATCTCAAAAATAACCATTCATCTTGCTGTAAGGGTGGGGTAATCACACAAATAACCATTCACCTTGTTGTAAGGGTGGGTAGTCTAAATATAACCATTCACCTTGCTGTAAGGGTGGGGTAATAAAAAAAATAACCATTCAACTTGCTGTAAGGGGGGGGGGGGGGGTAATCTCAAAAATAACTATTTACCTTGCTGTAAGGGTGGGGTAATCTACATATAACCGTTCACCTTGCTGTAAGGGTGGGGTCATCTCAAAAATAACCATTCACCTTGCTGCAAGGGTGGGGTAATCTAAAAAATAACTATTCACCTTGTTGTAAGGGTGGGGTAATCTCAGAAATAACCATTCACCTTGCTGTAAGGGTGGGGTAATCTAAATATAACCATTCACCTTGCTGTAAGGGTGGGGTAATCAAAAAAATAACCATTCACCTTGCTGTAAGGGTGGGGTAATCTAAATATAACCATTCACCTTGCAGTAAGGTTGGGGTCATCTCAAAAATAACCATTCACCTTGCTGTAAGTGGGGTAATCTCAAAAATAAACATTCACCTTGCTGTAAGGGTGGGGTCATCTAAAAAATAACTATTCACCTTGCTGTAAGGGTGGGGTAAAATAAAATATTACAATTCACCTTGCTGTAAGGGTGGGGTAATCTCACAAATAACCATTCACCTTGCTGTAAGGGTAGGGTAATCTAAAATATAACCATACACCTTGCTGTAAGGGTGGGGTAATCTCACAAATAGCCATTCACTTTGCTGTAAGGGTGGGGTAATCTCACAAATAACCATTCACCTTGCTGTAAGGGTAGGGTATCTAACAAATAACGATTCACCTTGCTGTAAGAGTGGGGCAATCTCAAAAATAACCATTCACCTTGCTGTAAGGGTGGGGTAATCTCAGAAATAACCCTCACCTTGCTGTAAGGGAGGGGTAATCTAAAAAATAACCCTTCACCTTGCTGTAAGGGTGGGGTAATCTCAAAAATAACCATTCACCTTGCTATAAGGGTAGGGTATCTCACAAATAATGATTCACCTTGCTGTAAGGGTGGGGTAATCTAAAAAATAACCATTCATCTTGCTGTAAGCGTGGGGTAATTTCACAAATAACAATTCACCTTGCTGTAAGGTTGGGTAATCTAAATATAACCATTCACCTTGCTGTAAGGGTTGGGTAATCAAAAAAATAACCATTGACCTTGCTGTAAGGCTGGGGTAATCTAAAAAATAACTATATACCTTGCTGTAAGGGTGGGGTAATCTACATATAACCATTCACCTTGCTGTAAGGGTGGGGTTAAAAAATAAAAATAAATCACCTTGCTGTAAGGGTGGGGTAATCTCAGAAATAACCATTCACCTTGCTGTAAGGGTGGGGTCATCTCAAAAATAACTATTTACCTTGCTGTAAGGGTGGGGTAATCTACATATAAACATACACCTTGATGTAAGGGTGGGGTAATCTCACAAATATCCACTCACCTTGCTGTAAGGGTGGGGTAATCTCACAAATAACCATTCACCTTGCTGTAAGGGTGGGGTAATCTCAAAAATAACCATTCACCTTGCTGTAAGGGTAGGGTATCTAACAAATAACGATTCACCTTGCTGTAAGAGTGGGGTAATCTAAAAAATAACCATTCACCTTGCTGTAAGGGTGAGGTAATCTCAGAAATAACCCTCACCTTGCTGTAAGGGAGGGGTAATCTAAAAAATAACCCTTCACCTTGCTGTAAGGGTGGGGTAATCTAAATATAACCATTCACCTTGCAGTAAGGTTGGGGTCATCTCAAAAATAACCATTCACCTTGCTGTAAGTGGGGTAATCTCAAAAATAAACATTCACCTTGCTGTAAGGGTGGGGTCATCTCAAAAATAACTATTCACATTGCTGTAAGGGTGGGGTAAAATAAAATATTACAATTCACCTTGATGTAAGGGTGGGGTAATCTCACAAATAACCATTCACCTTGCTGTAAGGGTAGGGTAATCTAAAATATAACCATACACCTTGCTGTAAGGGTGGGGTAATCTCACAAATAGCCATTCACCTTGCTGTAAGGGTGGGGTAATCTCACAAATAACCATTCACCTTGCTGTAAGGGTAGGGTATCTAACAAATAACGATTCACCTTGCTGTAAGAGTGGGGTAATCTCAAAAATAACCATTCACCTTGCTGTAAGGGTGGGGTAATCTCAGAAATAACCCTCACCTTGCTGTAAGGGAGGGGTAATCTAAAATATAACCATTCACCTTGCTGTAAGGTGGAGTAATCTCAAAAATAACCATTCACCTTGCTGTAAGGGTGGAGTATCTCACAAATAACGATTCACCTTGATGTAAGGGTGAGGTAATCTAAAAAATAACTATTTACCTTGCTGTAAGGGTGGGGTAATCTACATATAAACATACACCTTGATGTAAGGGTGGGGTAATCTCACAAATATCAATTCACCTTGCTGTAAGGGTGGGGTAATCTCACAAATAACCATTCACCTTGCTGTAAGGGTAGGGTATCTCACAAATAACGATTCACCTTGATGTAAGGTTGGGGTAATCTCAAAAATAACTATTTACCTTGCTGTAAGGGTGGGGTAATCTACATATAAACATACACCTTGATGTAAGGGTGGGGTAATCTCACAAACATCCATTCACCTTGCTGTAAGTGTGGGGTAATCTCACAAATAACCATTCACCTTGCTGTAAGGGTGGGGTCATCTCAAAAATAACCATTCACCTTGCTGTAAGGGTGGAGTATCTCACAAATAACGATTCACCTTGATGTAAGGGTGAGGTAATCTAAAAAATAACTATTTACCTTGCTGTAAGGGTGGGGTAATCTACATATTAACATACACCTTGATGTAAGGGTGGGGTAATCTCACAAATATCAATTCACCTTGCTGTAAGGGTGGGGTAATCTCACAAATAACCATTCACCTTGCTGTAAGGGTAGGGTATCTCACAAATAACGATTCACCTTGATGTAAGGTTGGGGTAATCTCAAAAATAACTATTTACCTTGCTGTAAGGGTGGGGTAATCTACATATAAACATACACCTTGATGTAAGAGTGGGGTAATCTCACAAACATCCATTCACCTTGCTGTAAGGGTGGGGTAATCTCACAAATAACCATTCACCTTGCTGTAAGGGTGGGGTAATCTCAAAAATAACCATTCACCATGCTGTAAGGGTAGGGTATCTCACAAATAATGATTCACCTTGCTGTAAGGGTGGGGTAATCTAAATATAACCATTCACCTTGCTGTAAGGGTGGGGTAATCAAAAAAATAACCATTCACCTTGCTGTAAGGGTGGGGTAATCTAAATATAACCATTCACCTTGCAGTAAGGTTGGGGTCATCTCAAAAATAACCATTCACCTTGCTGTAAGTGGGGTAATCTCAAAAATAAACATTCACCTTGCTGTAAGGGTGGGGTCATCTCAAAAATAACTATTCACCTTGCTGTAAGGGTGGGGTAAAATAAAATATTATAATTCACCTTGCTGTAAGGGTGGGGTAATCTCACAAATAACCATTCACCTTGCTGTAAGGGTAGGGTAATCTAAAATATAACCATACACCTTGCTGTAAGGGTGGGGTAATCTCACAAATAGCCATTCACCTTGCTGTAAGGGTGGGGTAATCTCACAAATAACCATTCACCTTGCTGTAAGGGTAGGGTATCTAACAAATAACGATTCACCTTGCTGTAAGAGTGGGGTAATCTAAAAAATAACCATTCACCTTGCTGTAAGGGTGAGGTAATCTCAGAAATAACCCTCACCTTGCTGTAAGGGAGGGGTAATCTAAAAAATAACCCTTCACCTTGCTGTAAGGGTGGGGTAATCTCAAAAATAACCATTTACCTTGCTGTAAGGGTAGGGTATCTCACAAATAATGATTCACCTTGCTGTAAGGGTGGGGTAATCTCAAAAATAACCATTAATCTTGCTGTAAGCGTGGGGTAATTTCACAAATAACAATTCACCTTGCTGTAAGGTTGGGTAATCTAAATATAACCATTCACCTTGCTCTAAGGGTTGGGTAATCAAAAAATAACCATTGACCTTGCTGTAAGGCTGGGGTAATCTAAAAAATAACTATATACCTTGCTGTAAGGGTGGGGTAATCTACATATAACCATTCACCTTGCTGTAAGGGTGGGGTAAAAAAAATAATAATAATCACCTTGCTGTAAGGGTGGGGTAATCTCAGAAATAACCATTCACCTTGCTGTAAGGGTGGGGTCATCTCAAAAATAACTATTTACCTTGCTGTAAGGGTGGGGTAATCTACATATAAACATACACCTTGATGTAAGGGTGGGGTAATCTCACAAATATCCATTCACCTTGCTGTAAGGGTGGGGTAATCTCACAAATAACCATTCACCTTGCTGTAAGGGTGGGGTAATCTAAAAAATAACCATTCACCTTGCTGTAAGGGTAGGGTATCTCACAAATAATGATTCACCTTGCTGTAAGGGTGGGGTAATTTCAAAAACAACCATTCATCTTGCTGTAAGGGTGGGGTAATCTCACAAATAACCATTCACCTTGCTGTAAGGGTGGGGTAATCTAAATATAACCATTCACCTTGCTGTAAGGGTGGGGTAATCAAAAAAAAAACATTCACCTTGCTGTAAGGGTGGGGTAATCTAAATATAACCATTCACCTTGCAGTAAGGTTGGGGTCATCTCAAAAATACCATTCACCTTGCTGTAAGTGGGGTAATCTCAAAAATAAACATTCACCTTGCTGTAAGGGTGGGGTCATCTCAAAAATAACTATTCACCTTGCTGTAAGGGTGGGGTAAAATAAAATATTACAATTCACCTTGCTGTAAGGGTGGGGTAATCTCACAAATAATGATTCACCTTGCTGTAAGGGTGGGGTAATCTCAAAAATAACCATTCACCTTGCTGTAAGGGTGGGGTCATCTCAAAAATAACAATTCACCTTGCTTTAAGGGAGGGGTAATCTAAATATAACCATTCACCTTGCTGTAAGGGTGGGGTAATCAAAAAAATAAACATTCACCTTGCTGTAAGGGTGGGGTAATCTAAATATAACCATTCACCTTGCAGTAAGGTTGGGGTCATCTCAAAAATAACCATTCACCTTGCTGTAATTGGCGTAATCTCAAAAATAAACATTCACCTTGCTGTAAGGGTGGGGTCATCTCAAAAATAACTATTCACCTTGCTGTAAGGGTGGGGTAAAATAAAATATTACAATTCACCTTGCTGTAAGGGTGGGGTAATCTCACAAATAACCATTCACCTTGCTGTAAGGGTAGGGTAATCTAAAATATAACCATACACCTTGCTGTAAGGGTGGGGTAATCTCACAAATAGCCATTCACCTTGCTGTAAGGGTGGGGTAATCTCACAAATAACCATTCACCTTGCTGTAAGGGTAGGGTATCTAACAAATAACGATTCACCTTGCTGTAAGAGTGGGGTAATCTCAAAAGTAACCATTCACCTTGCTGTAAAGGTGGGGTAATCTCAGAAATAACCCTCACCTTGCTGTAAGGGAGGGGTAATCTAAAAAATAACCCTTCACCTTGCTGTAAGGGTGGGGTAATCTCAAAAATAACTATTTACCTTGCTGTAAGGGTAGGGTATCTCACAAATAATGATTCACCTTGCTGTAAGGGTGGGGTAATCTCAAACATAACCATTAATCTTGCTGTAAGCGTGGGGTAATTTCACAAATAACAATTCACCTTGCTGTAAGGTTGGGTAATCTAAATATAACCATTCACCTTGCTGTAAGGGTTGGGTAATCAAAAAAATAACCATTGACCTTGCTGTAAGGCTGGGGTAATCTAAAAAATAACTATATACCTTGCTGTAAGGGTGGGGTAATCTACATATAACCATTCACCTTGCTGTAAGGGTGGGGTAAAAAAAAAAAAAAAAATCACCTTGCTGTAAGGGTGGGGTAATCTCAGAAATAACCATTCACCTTGCTGTAAGGGTGGGGTCATCTCAAAAATAACTATTTACCTTGCTGTAAGGGTGGGGTAATCTACATATAAACATACACCTTGATGTAAGGGTGGGGTAATCTCACAAATATCCATTCACCTTGCTGTAAGGGTGGGGTAATCTCACAAATAACCATTCACCTTGCTGTAAGGGTGGGGTAATCTAAAAAATAACCATTCACCTTGCTGTAAGTGTAGGGTATCTCACAAATAATGATTCACCTTGCTGTAAGGGTGGGGTAATCTCAAAAACAACCATTCATCTTGCTGTAAGGGTGGGGTAATCTCACAAATAACCATTCACCTTGCTGTAAGGGTGGGGTAATCTAAATATAACCATTCACCTTGCTGTAAGGGTGGGGTAATCAAAAAAATAACCATTCACCTTGCTGTAAGGGTGGGGTAATCTAAATATAACCATTCACCTTGCAGTAAGGTTGGGGTCATCTCAAAAATAACCATTCACCATGCTGTAAGTGGGGTAATCTCAAAAATAAACATTCACCTTGCTGTAAGGGTGGGGTCATCTAAAAAATAACTATTCACCTTGCTGTAAGGGTGGGGTAAAATAAAATATTACAATTCACCTTGCTGTAAGGGTGGGGTAATCTCACAAATAATGATTCACCTTGCTGTAAGGGTGGGGTAATCTCAAAAATAACCATTAACCTTGCTGTAAGGGTGGGGTCATCTCAAAAATAACAATTCACCTTGCTTTAAGGGAGGGGTAATCTAAATATAACCATTCACCTTGATGTAAGGGTGGGGTAATCAAAAAAATAACCATTCACCTTGCTGTAAGGGTGGGGTAATCTAAATATAACCATTCAACTTGCTGTAGGGGTGGGGTCATCTCAAAAATAACCATTCACCTTGCTGTAAGGGTGGGGTAATCTCAGAAATAACCATTCACCTTGCTGTAAGGGTGGGGTCATCTCAAAAATAACTATTTACCTTGCTGTAAGGGTGGGGTAATCTACATATAAACATACACCTTGATGTAAGGGTGGGGTAATCTCACAAATATCCATTCACCTTGCTGTAAGGGTGGGGTAATCTCACAAATAACCATTCACCTTGCTGTAAGGGTGGGGTAATCTAAAAAATAACCATTCACCTTGCTGTAAGTGTAGGGTATCTCACAAATAACGATTCACCTTGCTGTAAGGGTGGGGTAATCTCAAAAACAACCATTCATCTTGCTGTAAGGGTGGGGTAATCTCACAAATAACCATTCACCTTGCTGTAAGGGTGGGGTAATCTAAATATAACCATTCACCTTGCTGTACTGTAAGGGTGGGGTAATCAAAAAAATAACCATTCACCTTGCTGTAAGGGTGGGGTAATCTAAATATAACCATTCACCTTGCAGTAAGGTTGGGGTCATCTCAAAAATAACCATTCACCATGCTGTAAGGGTGGGGTAATCTCAAAAATAAACATTCACCTTGCTGTAAGGGTGGGGTCATCTAAAAAATAACTATTCACCTTGCTGTAAGGGTGGGGTAAAATAAAATATTACAATTCACCTTGCTGTAAGGGTGGGGTAATCTCACAAATAATGATTCACCTTGCTGTAAGGGTGGGGTAATCTCAAAAATAACCATTAACCTTGCTGTAAGGGTGGGGTCATCTCAAAAATAACAATTCACCTTGCTTTAAGGGAGGGGTAATCTAAATATAACCATTCACCTTGATGTAAGGGTGGGGTAATCAAAAAATAACCATTCACCTTGCTGTAAGGGTGGGGTAATCTAAATATAACCATTCACCTTGCTGTAAGGGTGGGGTCATCTCAAAAATAACCATTCACCTTGCTGTAAGGGTGGGGTAATCTCAAAAATAACCATTCACCTTGCTGTAAGGGTGGGGTAATCTCAAAAATAACCATTCACCTTGCTGTAAGGGTGGGGTAATCTAAAAAATAACCATTCACCTTGCTGTAAGGGTGGGGTAATCTCAAAAATAACCATTCACCTTGCTGTAAGGGTGGGGTCATCTAAAATATAACCATTCACCTTGCTGTAAGGGTGGGGTAATCTAAATATAACCATTCACCTTGCTGTAAGGGTGGGGTAATCTCAAAAATAACCATTCACCTTGCTGTAAGGGTGGGGTAATCTAAAATATAACCATTCACCTTGCTGTAAGGGTGGGGTAATCTAAAATATAACCATTCACCTTGCTGTAAGGGTGGAGTAATCTAAAATATAACCATTCACCTTGCTGTAAGGGTGGGGTGGGGTAATCTCAAAAATAACCATTCACCTTGCTGTAAGGGTGGGGTAATCTCAAAAATAACCATTCACCTTGCTGTAAGGGTGGGGTAATCTAAATATAACCATTCACCTTGCTGTAAGGGTGGGGTAATCTAAATATAACCATTCACCTTGCTGTAAGGGTGTGGTAATCTAAATATAACCATTCACCTTGCTTTAAGGGTGGGGTAATCTCAAAAATAACCATTCACCTTGCTGTAAGTGTGGGGTAATCTAAAATATAACCATTCACCTTGCTGTAAGGATGGGGTAATCTCACAAATAACCATTCACCTTGCTGTAAGAGTGGGGTATCTAAAAAATAACCTTTCAACTTGCTGTAAGAGTAGGGTATCTAAAAAATAACTATTTACCTTGCTGTAAGGGTGGGGTAATCTATATATAACCATTCACCTTGCTGTAAGGGTGGGGTAATCTAAATATAACCATTCACCTTGCTGTAAGGGTGGGGTAATCTCACAAATAACCATTCACCTTGCTGTAAGGGTGGGGTAATCTCACAAATAACCATTCACCTTGCTGTAAGGGTGGGGTAATCTAAAAAATAACCATTCACCTTGCTGTAAGGGTAGGGTATTTCACAAATAATCATTCACCTTGCTGTAAGGGTGGGGTAATCTCAAAAATAACCATTCACCTTGCTGTAAGGGTGGGGTAATCTCACAAATAACCATTCACCTTGCTGTAAGGGTGGGGTAATCTAAATATAACCATTCACCTTGCTGTAAGGGTGGGGTAATCAAAAAAATAACCATTCACCTTGCTGTAAGGGTGGGGTAATCTAAATATAACCATTCACCTTGCTGTAAGGGTGGGGTAATCTCAAAAATAACCATTCACCTTGCTGTAAGGGTGGGGTAATCTCAAAAATAACCATTCACCTTGCTGTAAGGGTGGGGTCATCTCAAAAATAACTATTCACCTTGCTGTAAGGGTGGGGTAAAATAAAATATTACAATTCACCTTGCTGTAAGGGTGGGGTAATCTCACAAATAATGATTCACCTTGCTGTAAGGGTGGGGTAATCTCAAAAATAACCATTCACCTTGCTGTAAGGGTGGGGTCATCTCAAAAATAACAATTCACCTTGCTTTAAGGGAGGGGTAATCTAAATATAACCATTCACCTTGATGTAAGGGTGGGGTAATCAAAAAAATAACCATTCCCCTTGCTGTAAGGGTGGGGTAATCTAAATATAACCATTCAACTTGCTGTAGGGGTGGGGTCATCTCAAAAATAACCATTCACCTTGCTGTAAGGGTGGGATAATCTCAAAAATAAACATTCACCTTGCTGTAAGGGTGGGGTCATCTCAAAAATAACTATTCACCTTGCTGTAAGGGAGGGGTAAAATAAAATATTACAATTCACATTGCTGTAAGGGTGGGGTAATCTCAGAAATAACCATTCACCTTGCTGTAAGGTTGGGGTCATCTAAAATATAACCATTCACCTTGCTGTAAGGGTGGGGTAATCTAAATATAACCATTCACCTTGCTGTAAGGGTCGGGTAATCTCAAAAATAACCATTCACCTTGCTGTAAGGGTGGGGTAATCTAAAATATAACCATTCACCTTGCTGTAAGGGTGGGGTAATCTAAAATATAACCATTCACCTTGCTGTAAGGGTGGAGTAATCTAAAATATAACCATTTACCTTGCTGTAAGGGTGGGGTAATCTCAAAAATAACCATTCACCTTGCTGTAAGGGTCGGGTAATCTCAAAAATAACCATTCACCTTGCTGTAAGGGTGGGGTAATCTAAATATAACCATTCACCTTGCTGTAAGGGTGGGGTAATCTAAATATAACCATTCACCTTGCTGTAAGGGTGTGGTAATCTAAATATAACCATTCCATTCACCTTGCTTTAAGGGTGGGGTAATCTCAAAAATAACCATTCACCTTGCTGTAAGTGTGGGGTAATCTAAAATATAACCATTCACCTTGCTGTAAGGATGGGGTAATCTCACAAATAACCATTCACCTTGCTGTAAGAGTGGGGTATCTAAAAAATAACCTTTCAACTTGCTGTAAGAGTAGGGTATCTAAAAAATAACTATTTACCTTGCTGTAAGGGTGGGGTAATCAATATATAACCATTCACCTTGCTGTAAGGGTGGGGTAATCTAAATATAACCATTCACCTTGCTGTAAGGGTGGGGTAATCTCACAAATAACCATTCACCTTGCTGTAAGGGTAGGGTATCTCACAAATAACGATTCACCTTGCTGTAAGGGTGGGGTAATCTCAAAAATAACAATTCACCTTACTTTAAGGGTGGGGTAATCTCAGAAATAACCATTCACCTTGCTGTAAGGGTGGGTTAATCAAAAAAATAACCATTCACCTTGCTGTAAGGGTGGGTTAATCAAAAAAATAACCATTCACCTTGCAGTAAGGGTGGGGTAATCTACATATAATCATTCACCTTGATGTAAGGGTGGGGTAATCTCACAAATAACCATTCACCTTGCTGTAAGAGTGGGGTAATCTCAAAAATAACCATTCACCTTGCTGTAAGGGTGGGGTAATCTAAAATATAACCATTCACCTTGCTGTAAGGGTGGGTTAATCAAAAAAATTACCATTCACCTTGCAGTAAGGGTGGGGTAATCTACATATAACCATTCACCTTGATGTAAGGGTCGGGTAATCTCAAAAATAACCATTCACCTTGCTTTAAGGGTGGGGTAATCTAAAATATAACCATTCACCTTGTTGTAAGGGTGGGGTAATCTAAATATAACCATTTACCTTGCTGTAAGGGTGGAGTAATCTCAAAAATAACCATTCACCTTGCTGTAAGGGTGGAGTAATCTAAAAAATAACCATTCACCTTGCTGTAAGGGTGGGGTAATCTCAGAAATAACCATTCACCTTGCTGTAAGGGTGGGGTATCTAAAAAATAACCTTTCACCTTGCTGTAAGAGTAGGGTATCTAAAAAATAACTATTTACCTTGCTGTAAGGGTGGGGTAATCTACATATAACCATTCACCTTGCTGTAAGGGTGGGGTAATCTACATATAACCATTCACCTTGCTGTAAGGGTCGGGTAATCTCAAAAATAACCATTCACCTTGCTGTAAGGGTGGGGTAATCTAAAATGTAACCATTCACCTTGCTGTAAAGGTCGGGTAATCTCAGAAATAACCATTCACCTTGCTGTAAGGGTGGGGTCATCTCAAAAATAACTATTTACCTTGCTGTAAGGGTGGGGTAATCTACATATAAACATACACCTTGATGTAAGGGTGGGGTAATCTCACAAATATCCATTCACCTTGCTGTAAGGGTGGGGTAATCTCACAAATAACCATTCACCTTGCTGTAAGGGTGGGGTAATCTAAAAAATAACCATTCACCTTGCTGTAAGGGTAGGGTATCTCACAAATAATGATTCACCTTGCTGTAAGGGTGGGGTAATCTCAAAAACAAACATTCATCTTGCTGTAAGTGTGGGGTAATCTCACAAATAACCATTCACCTTGCTGTAAGGGTGGGGTAATCTAAATATAACCATTCACCTTGCTGTAAGGGTGGGGTAATCAAAAAAATAACCATTCACCTTGCTCTAAGGGTGGGGTAATCTAAATATAACCATTCACCTTGCAGTAAGGTTGGGGTCATCTCAAAAATAACCATTCACCTTGCTGTAAGTGGGGTAATCTCAAAAATAAACATTCACCTTGCTGTAAGGGTGGGGTCATCTCAAAAATAACTATTCACCTTGCTGTAAGGGTAGGGTATCTCAAAAATAATGATTCACCTTGCTGTAAGGGTGGGGTAATCTCAAAAATAACCATTCACCTTGCTGTAAGGGTGGGGTCATCTCAAAAATAACAATTGACCTTGCTTTAAGGGTGGGGTAATCTAAATATAACCATTCACCTTGCTGTAAGGGTGGGGTAATCAAAAAAATAACCATTCACCGTAGCTGTAAGGGTGGGGTAATCTAAATATAACCATTCAACTTGCTGTAGGGGTGGGGTCATCTCAAAAATAACCATTCACCTTGCTGTAAGGGTGGGGTAATCTCAAATATAAACATTCACCTTGCTGTAAGGGTGGGGTAAAATAAAATATTACAATTCACCTTGCTGTAAGGGTGGGGTAATCTCACAAATAACCATTCACCTTGCTGTAAGGGTAGGGTAATCTAAAATAAAACCATACACCTTGCTGTAAGGGTGGGGTAATCTCACAAATAGCCATTCACCTTGCTGTAAGGGTGGGGTAATCTCACAAATAACCATTCACCTTGCTGTAAGGGTAGGGTATCTAACAAATAACGATTCACCTTGCTGTAAGAGTGGGGTAATCTAAAAAACTAACCATTCACCTTGCTGTAAGGGTGAGGTAATCTCAGAAATAACCCTCACCTTGCTGTAAGGGAGGGGTAATCTAAAAAATAACCCTTCACCTTGCTGTAAGGGTGGGGTAATCTCAAAAATAACCATTTACCTTGCTGTAAGGGTAGGATATCTCACAAATAATGATTCACCTTGCTGTAAGGGTGGGGTAATCTCAAAAATAACCATTAATCTTGCTGTAAGCGTGGGGTAATTTCACAAACAACAATTCACCTTGCTGTAAGGTTGGGTAATCTAAATATAACCATTCACCTTGCTGTAAGGGTTGGGTAATCAAAAAAATAACCATTGACCTTGCTGTAAGGCTGGGGTAATCTAAAAAATAACTATATACCTTGCTGTAAGGGTGGGGTAATCTACATATAACCATTCACCTTGCTGTAAGGGTGGGGTAAAAATAAAAATAAAAATCACCTTGCTGTAAGGGTGGGGTAATCTCAGAAATAAACATTCACCTTGCTGTAAGGGTGGGGTCATCTCAAAAATAACTATTTACCTTGCTGTAAGGGTGGGGTAATCTACATATAAACATACACCTTGATGTAAGGGTGGGGTAATCTCACAAATATCCATTCACCTTGCTGTAAGGGTGGGGTAATCTCACAAATAACCATTCACCTTGCTGTAAGGGTGGGGTAATCTAAAAAATAACCATTCACCTTGCTGTAAGGGTAGGGTATCTCACAAATAATGATTCACCTTGCTGTAAGGGTGGGGTAATCTCAAAAACAACCATTCATCTTGCTGTAAGGGTGGGGTAATCTCACAAATAACCATTCACCTTGCTGTAAGGGTGGGGTAATCTAAATATAACCATTCACCTTGCTGTAAGGGTTTGGTAATCAAAAACATTACCATTCACCTTGCTGTAAGGGTGGGGTAATCTAAATATAACCATTCACCTTGCAGTAAGGTTGGGGTCATCTCAAAAATAACCATTCACCTTGCTGTAAGTGGGGTAATCTCAAAAATAAACATTCACCTTGCTGTAAGGGTGGGGTCATCTCAAAAATAACTATTCACCTTGCTGTAAGGGTGGGGTAAAATAAAATATTACAATTCACCTTGCTGTAAGGGTGGGGTAATCTCACAAATAATGATTCACCTTGCTGTAAGGGTGGGGTAATCTCAAAAATAACCATTCACCTTGCTGTAAGGGTGGGGTCATCTCAAAAATAACAATTCACCTTGCTTTAAGGGAGGGGTAATCTAAATATAACCATTCACCTTGCTGTAAGGGTGGGGTAATCAAAAAAATAAACATTCACCTTGCTGTAAGTGGGGTAATCTCAAAAATGAACATTCACCTTGCTGTAAGGGTGGGGTCATCTCAAAAATAACTATTCACCTTGCTGTAAGGTTGGGGTAAAATAAAATATTACAATTCACCTTGCTGTAAGGGTGGGGTAATCTCACAAATAACCATTCACCTTGCTGTAAGGGTAGGGTAATCTAAAATATAACCATACACCTTGCTGTAAGGGTGGGGTAATCTCACAAATAGCCATTCACCTTGCTGTAAGGGTGGGGTAATCTCACAAATAACCATTCACCTTGCTGTAAGGGTAGGGTATCTAACAAATAACGATTCACCTTGCTGTAAGAGTGGGGTAATCTCAAAAGTAACCATTCACCTTGCTGTAAGGGTGGGGTAATCTCAGAAATAACCCTCACCTTGCTGTAAGGGAGGGGTAATCTAAAAAATAACCCTTCACCTTGCTGTAAGGGTGGGGTAATCTCAAAAATAACCATTTACCTTGCTGTAAGGGTAGGGTATCTCACAAATAATGATTCACCTTGCTGTAAGGGTGGGGTAATCTCAAAAATAACCATTAATCTTGCTGTAAGCGTGGGGTAATTTCACAAATAACAATTCACCTTGCTGTAAGGTTGGGTAATCTAAATATAACCATTCACCTTGCTGTAAGGGTTGGGTAATCAAAAAAATAACCATTGACCTTGCTGTAAGGCTGGGGTAATCTAAAAAATAACTATATACCTTGCTGTAAGGGTGGGGTAATCTACATATAACCATTCACCTTGCTGTAAGGGTGGGGTAAAAAATAAATAAAATCACCATGCTGTAACGGTGGGGTAATCTCAGAAATAACCATTCACCTTGCTGTAAGGGTGGGGTCATCTCAAAAATAACTATTTACCTTGCTGTAAGGGTGGGGTAATCTACATATAAACATACACCTTGATGTAAGGGTGGGGTAATCTCACAAATATCCATTCACCTTGCTGTAAGGGTGGGGTAATCTCACAAATAACCATTCACCTTGCTGTAAGGGTGGGGTAATCTAAAAAATAACCATTCACCTTGCTGTAAGGGTAGGGTATCTCACAAATAATGATTCACCTTGCTGTAAGGGTGGGGTAATCTCAAAAACAACCATTCATCTTGCTGTAAGGGTGGGGTAATCTCACAAATAACTATTCACCTTGCTGTAAGGGTGGGGTAATCTAAATATAACCATTCACCTTGCTGTAAGGGTGGGGTAATCAAAAAAATAACCATTCACCTTGCTGTAAGGGTGGGGTAATCTAAATATAACCATTCACCTTGCAGTAAGGTTGGGGTCATCTCAAAAATAACCATTCACCTTGCTGTAAGTGGGTTAATCTCAAAAATAAACATTCACCTTGCTGTAAGGGTGGGGTCATCTCAAAAATAACTATTCACCTTGCTGTAAGGGTGGGGTAAAATAAAATATTACAATTCACCTTGCTGTAAGGGTGGGGTAATCTCACAAATAATGATTCACCTTGCTGTAAGGGTGGGGTAATCTAAAAAATAACCATTCACCTTCCTGTAAGGGTGGGGTCATCTCAAAAATAACAATTCACCTTGCTTTAAGGGAGGGGTAATCTAAATATAACCATTCACCTTGCTGTAAGGGTGGGGTAATCAAAAAAATAACCATTCACCTTGCTGTAAGGGTGGGGTAATCTAAATATAACCATTCAACTTGCTGTAAGGGTGGGGTCATCTCAAAAATAACCATTCACCTTGCTGTAAGGGTGGGGTAATCTCAAAAATAAACATTCACCTTGCTGTAAGGGTGGGGTCATCTGAAAAATAAACATTCACCTTGCTCTAAGGGTGGGGTCATCTCAAAAATAACTATTCACCTTGCTGTAAGGGAGGGGTAAAATAAAATATTACAATTCACATTGCTGTAAGGGTGGGGTAATCTCAGAAATAACCATTAATCTTGCTGTAAGCGTGGGGTAATTTCACAAATAACAATTCACCTTGCTGTAAGGTTGGGTAATCTAAATATAACCATTCACCTTGCTGTAAGGGTTGGGTAATCAAAAAAATAACCATTGACCTTGCTGTAAGGCTGGGGTAATCTAAAAAATAACTATATACCTTGCTGTAAGGGTGGGGTAATCTACATATAACCATTCACCTTGCTGTAAGGGTGGGGTAAAAAAAAAAAATAATCACCTTGCTGTAAGGGTGGGGTAATCTCAGAAATAACCATTCACCTTGCTGTAAGGGTGGGGTCATCTCAAAAATAACTGTTTACCTTGCTGTAAGGGTGGGGTAATCTACATATAAACATACACCTTGATGTAAGGGTGGGGTAATCTCACAAATATCCATTCACCTTGCTGTAAGGGTGGGGTAATCTCACAAATAACCATTCACCTTGCTGTAAGGGTGGGGTAATCTAAAAAATAACCATTCACCTTGCTGTAAGGGTAGGGTATCTCACAAATAATGATTCACCTTGCTGTAAGGGTGGGGTAATCTCAAAAACAACCATTCATCTTGCTGTAAGGGTGGGGTAATCTCACAAATAACCATTCACCTTGCTGTAAGGGTGGGGTAATCTAAATATAACCA
The DNA here is from genome assembly GCA_031479575.1 of Coregonus ussuriensis. Taxonomy (NCBI): domain Eukaryota; kingdom Metazoa; phylum Chordata; class Actinopteri; order Salmoniformes; family Salmonidae; genus Coregonus; species Coregonus ussuriensis. The sequence continues at coordinate 9,517,739 of CM062498.1, read as the reverse complement.
TTCACCTTGCTGTAAGGGTGGGGTAATCAAAAAAATAACCATTCACCTTGCTGTAAGGGTGGGGTAATCTAAATATAACCATTCACCTTGCAGTAAGGTTGGGGTAATCTCAAAAATAACCATTCACCTTGCTGTAAGTGGGGTAATCTCAAAAATAAACATTCACCTTGCTGTAAGGGTGGGGTCATCTCAAAAATAACTATTCACCTTGCTGTAAGGGTGGGGTAAAATAAAATATTACAATTCACCTTGCTGTAAGGGTGGGGTAATCTCACAAATAATGATTCACCTTGCTGTAAGGGTGGGGTAATCTCAAAAATAACCATTCACCTTGCTGTAAGGGTGGGGTCATCTCAAAAATAACAATTCACCTTGCTTTAAGGGAGGGGTAATCTAAATATAACCATTCACCTTGCTGTAAAGGTGGGGTAATCAAAAAAATAACCATTCACCTTGCTGTAAGGGTGGGGTAATCTAAATATAACCATTCAACTTGCTGTAGGGGTGGGGTCATCTCAAAAATAACCATTCACCTTGCTGTAAGGGTGGGGTAATCTCAAAAATAAACATTCACCTTGCTGTAAGGGTGGGGTCATCTGAAAAATAAACATTCACCTTGCTGTAAGGGTGGGGTCATCTCAAAAATAACTATTCACCTTGCTGTAAGGGAGGGGTAAAATAAAATATTACAATTCACATTGCTGTAAGGGTGGGGTAATCTCAGAAATAACCATTCACCTTGCTGTAAGGGTGGGGTCATCTAAAATATAACCATTCACCTTGCTGTAAGGGTGGGGTAATCTACATATAACCATTCACCTTGCTGTAAGGGTCGGGTAATCTCAAAAATAACCATTCACCTTGCTGTAAGGGTGGGGTAATCTAAAGTATAACCATTCACCTTGCTGTAAGGGTGGGGTAATCTCACAAATAACCATTCACCTTGCTGTAAGGGTAGGGTATCTCACAAATAACGATTCACCTTGCTGTAAGGGTGGGGTAATCTCAAAAATAACAATTCACCTTGCTTTAAGGGTGGGGTAATCTCAGAAATAACCATTCACCTTGCTGTAAGGGTGGGGTAATCTAAAATATGACCATTCACCTTGCTGTAAGGGTGGGTTAATCAAAAAAATAACCATTCACCTTGCTGTAAGGGTGGGTTAATCAAAAAAATAACCATTCACCTTGCAGTAAGGGTGGGGTAATCTACATATAATCATTCACCTTGATGTAAGGGTGGGGTAATCTCACAAATAACCATTCACCTTGCTGTAAGAGTGGGGTAATCTCAAAAATAACCATTCACCTTGCTGTAAGGGTGGGGTAATCTAAAATATAACCATTCACCTTGCTGTAAGGGTGGGTTAATCAAAAAAATAACCATTCACCTTGCGGTAAGGGTGGGGTAATCTACATATAACCATTCACCTTGATGTAAGGGTGGGGTAATCTCACAAATAACCATTCACCTTGCTGTAAGGGTCGGGTAATCTCAAAAATAACCATTCACCTTGCTTTAAGGGTGGGGTAATCTAAAATATAACCATTCACCTTGTTGTAAGGGTGGGTTAATCTAAATATAACCATTTACCTTGCTGTAAGGGTGGAGTAATCTCAAAAATAACCATTCACCTTGCTGTAAGGGTGGAGTAATCTAAAAAATAACCATTCACCTTGCTGTAAGGGTGGGGTAATCTCACAAATAACCATTCACCTTGCTGTAAGGGTGGGGTATCTAAAAAATAACCTTTCACCTTGCTGTAAGAGTAGGGTATCTAAAAAATAACTATTTACCTTGCTGTAAGGGTGGCGTAATCTACATATAACCATTCACCTTGCTGTAAGGGTGGGGTAATCTACATATAACCATTCACCTTGCTGTAAGGGTCGGGTAATCTCAAAAATAACCATTCACCTTGCTGTAAGGGTGGGGTAATCTAAAATGTAACCATTCACCTTGCTGTAAAGGTCGGGTAATCTCAGAAATAACCATTCACCTTGCTGTAAGGGTGGGGTCATCTCAAAAATAATTATTTACCTTGCTGTAAGGGTGGGGTAATCTACATATAAACATACACCTTGATGTATGGGTGGGGTAATCTCACAAATATCCATTCACCTTGCTGTAAGGGTGGGGTAATCTCACAAATAACCATTCACCTTGCTGTAAGGGTGGGGTAATCTAAAAAATAACCATTCACCTTGCTGTAAGGGTAGGGTATCTCACAAATAATGATTCACCTTGCTGTAAGGGTGGGGTAATCTCAAAACAACCATTCATCTTGCTGTAAGGGTGGGGTAATCTCACAAATAACCATTCACCTTGCTGTAAGGGTGGGGTAATCTAAATATAACCATTCACCTTGCTGTAAGGGTGGGGTAATCAAAAAAATAACCATTCACCTTGCTGTAAGTGGGGTAATCTCAAAAATAAACATTCACCTTGCTGTAAGGGTGGGGTCATCTCAAAAATAACTATTCACCTTGCTGTAAGGGTGGGGTAAAATAAAATATTACAATTCACCTTGCTGTAAGGGTGGGGTAATCTCACAAATAATGATTCACCTTGCTGTAAGGGTGGGGTAATCTCAAAAATAACCATTCACCTTGCTGTAAGGGTGGGGTCATCTCAAAAATAACAATTCACCTTGCTTTAAGGGAGGGGTAATCTAAATATAACCATTCACCTTGCTGTAAGGGTGGGGTAATCAAAAAAATAACCATTCACCTTGCTGTAAGGGTGGGGTAATCTAAATATAACCATTCAACTTGCTGTAGGGGTGGGGTCATCTCAAAAATAACCATTCACCTTGCTGTAAGGGTGGGGTAATCTCAAAAATAAACATTCACCTTGCTGTAAGGGTGGGGTCATCTGAAAAATAAACATTCACCTTGCTGTAAGGGTGGGGTCATCTCAAAAATAACTATTCACCTTGCTGTAAGGGAGGGGTAAAATAAAATATTACAATTCACATTGCTGTAAGGGTGGGGTAATCTCAGAAATAACCATTAATCTTGCTGTAAGCGTGGGTTAATTTCACAAATAACAATTCACCTTGCTGTAAGGTTGGGTAATCTAAATATAACCATTCACCTTGCTGTAAGGGTTGGGTAATCAAAAAAAATAACCATTGACCTTGCTGTAAGGCTGGGGTAATCTAAAAAATAACTATATACCTTGCTGTAAGGGTGGGGTAATCTACATATAACCATTCACCTTGCTGTAAGGGTGGGGTAAAAAAAAAAAAATATCACCTTGCTGTAAGGGTGGGGTAATCTCAGAAATAACCATTCACCTTGCTGTAAGGGTGGGGTCATCTCAAAAATAACTATTTACCTTGCTGTAAGGGTGGGGTAATCTACATATAAACATACACCTTGATGTAAGGGTGGGGTAATCTCACAAATATCCATTCACCTTGCTGTAAGGGTGGGGTAATCTCACAAATAACCATTCACCTTGCTGTAAGGGTGGGGTAATCTAAAAAATAACCATTCACCTTGCTGTAAGGGTAGGGTATCTCACAAATAATGATTCACCTTGCTGTAAGGGTGGGGTAATCTCAAAAACAACCATTCATCTTGCTGTAAGGGTGGGGTAATCTCACAAATAACCATTCACCTTGCTGTAAGGGTGGGGTAATCTAAATATAACCATTCACCTTGCTGTAAGGGTGGGGTAATCAAAAAAATAACCATTCACCTTGCTGTAAGGGTGGGGTAATCTAAATATAACCATTCACCTTGCAGTAAGGTTGGGGTCATCTCAAAAATAACCATTCACCTTGCTGTAAGTGGGGTAATCTCAAAAATAAACATTCACCTTGCTGTAAGGGTGGGGTTATCTCAAAAATAACTATTCACCTTGCTGTAAGGGTGGGGTAAAATAAAATATTACAATTCACCTTGCTGTAAGGGTGGGGTAATCTCACAAATAATGATTCACCTTGCTGTAAGGGTGGGGTAATCTAAAAAATAACCATTCACCTTGCTGTAAGGGTGGGGTCATCTCAAAAATAACAATTCACCTTGCTTTAAGGGAGGGGTAATCTAAATATAACCATTCACCTTGCTGTAAAGGTGGGGTAATCAAAAAAATAACCATTCACCTTGCTGTAAGGGTGGGGTAATCTAAATATAACCATTCAACTTGCTGTAGGGGTGGGGTCATCTCAAAAATAATCATTCACCTTGCTGTAAGGGTGGGGTAATCTCAAAAATAAACATTCACCTTGCTGTAAGGGTGGGGTCATCTGAAAAATAAACATTCACCTTGCTGTAAGGGTGGGGTCATCTCAAAAAGAACTATTCACCTTGCTGTAAGGGAGGGGTAAAATAAAATATTACAATTCACATTGCTGTAAGGGTGGGGTAATCTCAGAAATAACCATTCACCTTGCTGTAAGGGTGGGGTCATCTAAAATATAACCATTCACCTTGCTGTAAGGGTGGGGTAATCTACATATAACCATTCACCTTGCTGTAAGGGTCGGGTAATCTCAAAAATAACCATTCACCTTGCTGTAAGGGTGGGGTAATCTAAAATATAACCATTCACCTTGCTGTAAGGGTGGGGTAATCTCACAAATAACCATTCACCTTGCTGTAAGGGTAGGTTATCTCACAAATAACGATTCACCTTGCTGTAAGGGTGGGGTAATCTCAAAAATAACAATTCACCTTGCTTTAAGGGTGGGGTAATCTCAGAAATAACCATTCACCTTGCTGTAAGGGTGGGGTAATCTAAAATATAACCATTCACCTTGCTGTAAGGGTGGGTTAATCAAAAAAATAACCATTCACCTTGCTGTAAGGGTGGGTTAATCAAAAAAATAACCATTCACCTTGCAGTAAGGGTGGGGTAATCTACATATAATCATTCACCTTGATGTAAGGGTGGGGTAATCTCACAAATAACCATTCACCTTGCTGTAAGAGTGGGGTAATCTCAAAAATAACCATTCACCTTGCTGTAAGGGTGGGGTAATCTAAAATATAACCATTCACCTTGCTGTAAGGGTGGGTTAATCAAAAAAATAACCATTCACCTTGCGGTAAGGGTGGGGTAATCTACATATAACCATTCACCTTGATGTAAGGGTGGGGTAATCTCACAAATAACCATTCACCTTGCTGTAAGGGTGGGGTAATCTAAAAATCTCAAAAATAACCATTCACCTTGCTGTAAGGGTGGGGTAATCTAAATATAACCATTCACCTTGCTGTAAGGGTGGGGTAATCTAAAATATAACCATTCACCTTGCTTTAAGGGTGGGGTAATCTAAATATCTAAATATAACCATTCACCTTGCTTTAAGGGTGGGGTAATCTCAAAAATAACCATTCACCTTGCTGTAAGTGTGGGGTAATCTAAAAATCTCAAAAATAACCATTCACCTTGCTGTAAGGGTGGGGTAATCAAAAAAATAACCATTCACCTTGCTGTAAGGGTGGAGTAATCTAAATATAACCATTCACCTTGCTATACGAAATGCTTCAGTCTGGTTTTAGACCCCATCATAGCACTGAGACTGCACTTGTGAAGGTGGTAAATGACCTTTTAATGGCGTCAGACCGAGGCTCTGCATCTGTCCTCGTGCTACTAGACCTTAGTGCTGCCTTTGACACCATCGATCACCACATTCTTTTGGAGAGACTGGAAACCCAAATTGGTCTACACGGACAAGTTCTGGCCTGGTTTAGATCCTACCTGTCGGAAAGATATCAGTTTGTCTCTGTGAATGGTCTGTCCTCCGACAAATCAACTGTACATTTCGGTGTTCCTCAAGGTTCCGTTTTAGGACCACTATTGTTTTCACTATATATTTTACCTCTTGGGGATGTTATTCGAAAACATAATGTTAACTTTCACTGCTATGCAGATGACACACAGCTGTACATTTCAATGAAACATGGTGAAGCCCCAAAATTGCCCTCGCTAGAAGCCTGTGTTTCAGACATAAGGAAGTGGATGGCTGAAAACTAAACTTTTTACTTTTAAACTCGGACAAAACAGAGATGCTTGTTCTAGGTCCCAAGAAACAAAGAGATCTTCTGTTAAATCTGACAATTCATCTAGATGGTTGTAAAGTCGTCTCAAATAAAACTGTGAAGGACCTCGGTGTTACTCTTGACCCTGATCTCTCTTTTGACGAACATATCAAGACTGTTTCAAGGACAGCTTTTTTCCATCTACGTAACATTGCAAAAATCAGAAATGTTCTGTCCAAAAATGATGCAGAAAAATTAATCCATGCATTTGTTACTTCTAGGTTAGACTACTGCAATGCTCTATTTTCCGGCTACCCGGATAAAGCACTAAATAAACTTCAGTTAGTGCTAAATACGGCTGCTAGAATCCTGACTAGAACCAAGAAATTTGATCATATTACTCCAGTGCTAGCTTCCCTACACTGGCTTCCTGTTAAGGCAAGGGCTGATTTCAAGGCAAGGTTTTACTGTTAACCTATAAAGCGTTACATGGGCTTGCTCCTACCTATCTTTCCGAGTTGGTCCTGCCGTACATACCAATACGTACGCTACGGTCACAAGACGCAGGCCTCCTAATTGTCCCTAGAATTTCTAAGCAAACAGCGGGAGGCAGGGCTTTCTCCTATAGATCTCCATTTTTATGGAACAGTCTGCCTACCCATGTGAGAGACGCAGACTCGGTCTCAACCTTTAAGTCTTTACTGAAGACTTATCTCTTCAGTAGGTCATATGATTGAGTGTAGTCTGGCCCAGGAGTGTGAAGGTGAACGGAAAGGCTGGAGCAACGAACAGCCCTTGCTGTCTCTGCCGGGCCGGTTCCCCTCTCCACTGGGGTTCTCTGCCTCTAACCCTGTTGCAGGGGCTGAGTCACTGGCTTGCTGGTGCTCTTTCATGCCGTCCCTGGGAGGGGTGCGTCACTGTCACTTGAGTGGGTTGAGTTACTGACGTGATCTTCCTGTCTGGGTTGGCGCCCCCCCCCCCTTGGTTTGTGCTGTGGTGGAGACCTCTGTGGGCTATACTCGGCCTTGTCTCAGGATTGTAAGTTGGTGGTTAGGGATATCCCTCTAGTGGTGCGGGGGCTGTGCTTTGGCGGAGTGGGTGGGGTTATATCCTTCCTGTTTGGCCCTGTCCGGGGGTTTCTTCGGATGGGGCCACAGTGTCTCCGGACCGCTCCTGTCTCAGCCTCCAGTATTTATGCTGCAGTAGTTTATGTGTCGGGGGGGCTGGGGTTAGTTGGTTATACCTGGAGTACTTCTCCTGTCTTATCCAGTGTCCTGTGTGAATTTAAGTATGCTCTCTCTAATTCTCTCGTTCTCTCTTTCTCTCTGAGAACCTGAGCCCTAGGACCATACGTCAGGACTACCGGGCATGATGACACCTTGCTGTCCCCAGTCCGCCTGGCCTTGCTGCCTGCTATTCCAGTTTCAACTGTTCTGCCTGCGGCTACGAAACCCCTACCTGTCCCAGACCTGCTGTTTTCAACTCTTTAATGATCGGCTATGAAAAGCCAACTGAGAGACCTGAGCCCTAGGACCATACGTCGGGACTACCGGCCGTGGTGACTCCTTGCTGTCCCCAGTCCGCCTGGCCTTGCTGCTATTCCAGTTTCAACTGTTCTGCCTGCGGTTATGGAACCCCTACCTGTCCCAGACCTGCTGTTTTCAACTCTTAATGATCGGCTATGAAAAGCCAACTGAGATTTATTCCTGATTATTATTTGACCATGCTTGTCACTTATGAACATTTTTGAACATCTTGGCATGGTTCTGTTATAATCTCCACCCGGCACAGCCAGAAGAGGACTGGCCACCCCTCATAGCCTGGTTCCTCTCTAGGTTTCTTCCTAGGCTTTCGCCTTTCTAGGGAGTTTTTGCCACC
>CM062498.1:9395243-9509367 GCA_031479575.1 Coregonus ussuriensis | reverse complement strand
GCCTGTCACCTAAAACCCTCACAGACTTTTACAGATGCACAATTGAGAGCATCCTGTCTGGCTATATCACCGCCTGGTGTGGCAACTGCACCGTCCGCAACAGCAGGGCTCTCCAGAGGGTGGTGCGGTCTGCTCAACACATCACTGGGGCAAACTACCTGCCCTCCAGGACACATACAGCACCCGATGTCACAGGAAGGCCAAAAAGATCATCAAGGACAACAACCACCCAAGCCAAGGCCTGTTCACCCCCGTTATCATCCAGAAGGCGAGGTCAGTACAGGTGCATGAAAGCTGGGACCGAAAGACAGAAAAACAGCTTCTATCTCAAGGCCATCAGACTGTTAAATTAAATAGCCATCACTAGGCGGTTTCCACCCGGTTACATAACCCTGCACCTTAGAGGCTGCTGCCCTATATACATCGATTTGAAATCACTGGCCACTTTAATAATGGAACACTAGTCACTTTAATAATGTTTACATACAGCTTTACTCATCTCATATGTACAGTACAAGTCAAAAGTTTGATTAAAACAATTTTTTTCAAGCCTGTATTTGTTTTAATCTTGATGATTACGGTTTTACAGCTCATGAAAATCCCAAATTCAGTATCTCAGAAAATTTGAATATGACATAAGACCAGTGAAGACCGCGTCTCACAAAGACACGGCGGTTCGAACCAAAAATGGAACCAAAAATCTCAAATTTGGACTCCAGACCAAAGGACACATTTCCACCAGTCTAATGTCCATTGCTCATGTTTCTTGGCCCAAGCAAATCTCTTCTTATTATTGGTGTCCTTTAGTAGTGGTTTCTTTTCTTTGCAGCAATTTTACAATGAAGGCCTAATTCACACAGAATTCTGCAAAAATATCCTCTGTGTACAACGTAAAACACCAAATAATGCATGCAGAGCAGAATGAGGCAGATACCCGCTAATGATCAAAATCCAGAAAATAACCTTTCAATTCTACAACCACCTAAAAGGAAGCAATTCCCAAACCTTCCATAACAAAGCCATCACCTACAGAGAGATGAACCTGGAGAAGAGTCCCCTAAGCAAGCTGGTCCTGGGGCTCTGTTCACAAACACAAACAGACCCCACAGAGCCCCAGGACAGCAACACAATTAGACCCAACCAAATCATGAGAAAACAAAAATATAATTACCTGACACATTGGAAAGAGTCAACAAAAAAACTCAGCAAACTGGAATGTTATTTGGCCCTAAACAGAGAGTACACAGTGGCAGTATACCTGACCCCTGTGACTGACCCAAACTTAAGGAAATCTTTGACTATATACAGACCAGACTCAGGGAGCATAGCCTTGCTATTGAGAAAGGCCGCCGTAGGCAGACCTGGCTCTCAAGAGAAGACAGGCTATGTGCCCACTGCCCACAAAATGAGATGGAAACTGAGCTGCACTTCCTAACTTCTTGCCAAATGTATGACCATATTAGAGACACATATTTCCCTCAGATTACACAGACCCACAAAGAATTAGAAAACAAACCCAATTTTGATAAACTCCCATATCTAATAGGTGAAATACCACAGTGTGCCATCACAGCAGCAAGATTTGTGACCTGTTGCCACAAGAAAAGGGCAACCAGTGAAGAACAAACACCATTGTAAATACAACCCATATTTATGTTTATTAATTTTCCCTTTTGTACTTTAACTATTTTCACATTGTTACAACACTGTACATATATACATAATATGACATTTGAAATGTCTTTATTATTTTTGAACTTTTGTGAGTGTAATGTTTACCGTTTATTTTTTATTCATGATCTATTTCACTTGCTTTGGCAATGTAAACATATGTTTCCCATGCCAAAAAAGCCCCATGAATTGAGAAATTGAAATAGAGAGAGAGAGAGGTATGTAGGAGTGTGAACGTGAGTTTACTTAGATTCCAGAATTTGTATGTCTTTTTGTGTGTTTATCCTAGCAGTAAGCACCAGCTGTGTGTGTGTGTGTGTGTGTGTGTGTGTGTGTGTGCGTGCGTACGTGTGTGTGCGTGTGCGTGTGTGTACGTGCACCACAGCATTGTTGAATTGTTGAATCTGGCTGGAGGGCGTTCTCATAGTGTGCATTCATTTCAGAAGAGTTAGTGGGCATATATAATATAGAGGAGAGGTGGACCTAGCACAGATTTGGTTTGGCTTGGTTTGGTTGGATGAGCTGTATTGTTTCTGTTCGGCCTGGTGACAACGCTGGAGGGCAGACACTAGGAGACGTACAGGACAGGGCTGTGTGCAGTGTGGCAGTGATAAATAGGTATTAATAACAGCTGCCCCACTTGACCATGCAGCCAAACACACACACACACTGTCCTCTGAGTATTTACGCCTAGGTTTATTTATGCATCCATAGCAAGCAGGAAATCACCACCACAGGGGCAACATCTTTCTTATTATGGAGGAAGGGAGGGAGGGAGGACGGGAGGGGGGGGAGGGAGGATGGGAGGGAGGATGGGAGGGAGGGAGGGAGGGAGGATGGAAGGGAGGGAGGGAGGATGGGAGGGAGGGAGGATGGGAGGGAGGGAGGGAGGGGGGGAGGGGAGGGAGGGAGGGAGGGGGGAGGGAGGGAGGATGGAAGGGAGGGAGGGAGGGAGGGATGGAAGGGAGGGAGGGAGGGAGGGAGGGAGGGATGGGAGGGAGGGATGGGAGGGAGGGAGGGAGGGAAGGAAGGAAGGAAGGAAGGAAGGAAGGAAGGAAGGAAGGGAGGGAGGGAGGGGAGGGAGGGAGGAAGGAAGGGAGGGAGGGAGGGAGGGAGGGGAGGGAGGGAGGGAGGGAGGATGGGAGGGAGGGAGGAAGGGGTTTGCATAGGTTTAACTTGGGGGTTGGGGGTGATGTTGGGCTGTGGGAATGGGGTGGGGGGTTGGGCTGATGTTGGGCTGGGGGAATGGTTAGTTGGAGGTGAGGTTGGGCTGGGGGGAATGAGGAGGTTGGGGGTGATGTTGGGCTGGGGGGAATGGGATGGGGGGTTTGAGGTGATGTTGGGTTGGGTTGGGGGGAATTGGATGGGGAGTTGGGGGTGAGGTTGGGCTGGGGGGAATGGCAGTTGGGGGTGATGTTGGGCTGTGTGGAATGGGAGTTGGGTGTGATGTTGGGCTAGGGGGAATGGGATGGGGAGTAGGGGTTGATGTTGGGCTGTGGAAATGGGGTGGGGGGGTGGGGTGATGTTGGGCTGGGGGAATGGTTAGTTGGAGGTGAGGTTGGGCTGGGGGGAATGAGGAGGTTGGGGGTGATGTTTGGCTGGGGGGAATTGGATGGTATGGTGAGTTGGAGTTGATGTTGGGCTGTGGGAATGGGAGTTAGGGGTAATGTTGGGCTGGGGGGAATGGGGAGTTGGAGGTGATGTTGGGCTGGGGGGAAAGGGGAGTTGGTGTGATTTTGGGCTGGGGGGAGTTGGGGGTGATGTTGGGCTGGGGGGAATGGGAGTTGGGTGTGATGTTTGGCTGGGGGGAATGGGAGTTGCGGGTGATATTTGGCTGGAGGGAATGGGGAGTTGGGGGTGATGTTGGGCTGGGGGGAATGGGAGTTGGGGGTGATGTTGGGCTGGGGGGAATGGGAGTTGGGGGTGGAGGAACACCTCTTTTTGTTTCTCTTGACAAACCAATTGTATTATGACCGAATCCTGTGTGATCAATATGATAATTTTTCTGTATGGATTTCTAACTTTTTTAATGTTCTTTAAGGTGGCAGCCTATATGGCTAAATGTGGTATACACTTTGCAAATTGACATTAATATTGTACCTGTCAGAAAAAAAAGAAAGGCTTCAGCAACACTTTTATTATTGTTAGCAAGTTTCGGCTGTTGGCCTTCTTCAGTGTTTTGGGGTTTATAGCTCAACATACCATTTGGAATTGTGACTGTGTCCGAGGTTGCAATCTGAGACCTAACACTCATTCAATAGTTTGTCAATGCCACATTCGTTTACATGAGTAGCAGAATACCTTTCCAATCCCATTATTTTATTAACACTAGCTACCATTAAGGACTAAACATACCAAATAAACCCTTTACTTTCTCTGAAATTACATTTAGATGAAGTCATTTTAATGGTACTTTTTCCTTTAAGGCCTGTTATACTTCTGCTCTAATGGCAGACATCTTGCTAAATGCTAGGAAACTCACACACATTCCATGTTACCATGGAGAAAATACATTACGTGTTACCATGGAGAAAAGATGTTCCGTGTTACCATGGAGAAAATACCTTACGTGTTACCATGGAGAAAAGACCTTATGTGTTACCATGGAGAAAATACCTTTCGTGTTACCTTGGAGAAAGACCTTCCGTGTTACAATGGAGAAAGAACTTACGTGTTACAATGGAGAAAGACCTTGCATGTTACCATACAGAAAATACTTAATTATTTATACAGCAGCCTTGGACATAAGGGGCATCGTTTGAATGTTCTTCTGTTGGTGTGCACGCTGTTTAATGTGCTTGTGTTATACGTGCACTCTGTTTGAATGTGCTTGTGTTCGTTGTTATTGTAAGATTGTCTTACTGTCGGAGGGCAATGGAAAAGTCCTTTTGTCTGTTTAAATACGACCTGGGGCATTAGAGAGAACATGGAGAGAGGACACAAAAGACACACAGCTTCCCGTGTCAGAAGCATCAGAGCCCCGTTCCTCCCTCTCTTCCTCCCTCCCTCCTCCCTCTCTTTCCTCCTTCCTCCCTCTCTTCCTCCTTCCTCCCTCTTTCCTCCCTCTCTTCCTCCTTCCTCCCTCTCTTCCTCCCTCTCTTCCTCCCTCCTTCCTCCCTCTCTTCCTCCTTCCTCCCTCTCTTCCTCCTTCCTCCCTCCTTCCTCCCTCTCTTCCTCCTTCCTCCCTCTCTTCCTCCCTCCTCCCTCTCTTCCTCCTTCCTCCCTCTTTCCTCCCTCTCTTCCTCCTTTCTCCCTCCTTCCTCCCTCTCTTCCTCCCTCCTCCCTCTCTTCCTCCTTCCTCCCTCTTTCCTCCCTCTCTTCCTCCCTCCTCCCTCCTTCCTCCCTCTCTCCCTCCTTCCTCCCTCTCTTCCTCCTTCCTCCCTCCCCTCTTTCCTCCCTCTCTTCCTCCTTCCTCCCTCTTTCCTCCCTCTCTTCCTCCCTCCCTCCTCCCTCTCTTCCTCCCTCCTTCCTCCGTCTCTTCCGCCCTCCTTCCTCCCTCTTTCCTCCCTCTCTTCCTCCCTCCTCCTCCCTCTCTTCCTCCCTCTTTCCTCCCTCTCTTCCTCCCTCCCTCCTCCCTCTCTTCCTCCTTCCTCCCTCTCTTCCTCCCTCCTTCCTCCCTCTCTTCCTCCTTCCTCCCTCTCTTCCTCCTTCCTCCCTCTCTTCCTCCTTCCTCCCTCTCTTCCTCCTTCCTCCCTCTCTTCCTCCTTCCTCCCTCTCTTCCTCCTTCCTCCCTCCTTCCTCCCTCTCTTCCTCCTTCCTCCCTCTCTTCCTCCCTCCTCCCTCTCTTCCTCCTTCCTCCCTCTTTCCTCCCTCTCTTCCTCCTTCCTCCCTCTCCTCTCTTCCTCCTTCCTCCCTCCTTCCTCCTTCCTCCCTCTCTTCCTCCTTCCTCCCTCTCTTCCTCCTTCCTCCCTCTCTTCCTCCTTCCTCCCTCTCTTCCTCCCTCCTCCCTCTCGTCCTCCTTCCTCCCTCTCCTCCTCCCTCTCTTCCTCCTCTCTTCCTCCCTCTCTTCTTCCTTCCTCCCTCTCTTCCTCCCTCCTCCTCCCGCTCTTCCTCCTTCCTCCCTCCTTCCTCCCTCTCTTCCTCCCTCTCCTCCTCCCTCTCCTCATCCCTCTTCCTCCCTCTCCTCCTTCCTCTCTCCCTCCCTCCTCCCTCCTTCCTTCCTTCCTTCCTCTCTTCCTCCTTCCTCCCTCTTTCCTCCCTCTCTTCCTCCTTCCTCCCTCTCTTCCTCCTTCCTCCCTCCTTCCTCCTTCCTCCCTCTCTTCCTCCTTCCTCCCTCTTTCCTCCCTCTCTTCCTCCTTCCTCCCTCCTTCCTCCTTCCTCCCTCTCTTCCTCCTCTCCCTCTCTTCCTCCTTCCTCCCTCTCTTCCTCCCTCCTCCCTCTCGTCCTCCTTCCTCCCTCTCCTCCTCCCTCTCTTCCTCCTCTCTTCCTCCCTCTCTTCTTCCTTCCTCCCTCTCTTCCTCCCTCCTCCTCCCGCTCTTCCTCCTTCCTCCCTCCTTCCTCCCTCTCTTCCTCCCTCTCCTCCTCCCTCTCCTCATCCCTCTTCCTCCCTCTCCTCCTTCCTCTCTTCCTCCTTTCTCCCTCCTTCCTCCCTCTCTTCCTCCCTCCTCCCTCTCGTCCTCCTTCCTCCCTCTCCTCCTCCCTCTCTTCCTCCTCCCTCCTCCCTCCTCCCTCCTTCCTCCCTCTCTTCCTCCCTCCTCCTCCCGCTCTTCCTCCTTCCTCCCTCCTTCCTCCCTCTCTTCCTCCCTCTCCTCCTCCCTCTCCTCATCCCTCTTCCTCCCTCTCCTCCAACCTCTCTTCCTCCCTCCTCCCTCTCTTCTTCCCTTCCCTTCCTCCTTCCTCTCTTCCTCCTTCCTCCCTCCCTCCTTCCTTCCTCCCTCCCTCCTCCCTCCTTCCTTCCTCCCTCCCTCTCTTCCTCCCTCCTCCTCCCTCTCTTCCTCCTTCTCTACCTCCCTCTCTTCCTCCCTCCTTCCTCTTTCCTCCTCCCTCTCTACCTCCTTCTCTACCTCCTTCTCTACCTCCCTATCCTCCTCCCTCTTTTCCTCCCTCCCTCCTCCCTCTCTTTCTTCCCTCCCTCCTCCCTCTCTTTCTTCCTCCTTCCTCCCTCTCTTCCTCCCTCTTTCCTCCCTTCTTGCTCTCTCTCTTCCTTTAGGGCTTCTGTCTGGACTACTCTCTCCATCAAACCAATTCTCTCAGTACGCGTCCCAAATGCTACGCTATTCGCTCTGGTCAATATTAGTGCAATATACTGAATAGGGTGTCATTTGGGACACAAACCTCAATTTAATTGGTTCAATTAGTTAGGTATCCATATCCATTATGATTCATGCATTTTTCATGATCTGTTTCAGGAGCTTTCACCGCTCTGGTCAAAATGTAACATGAATAACTCCCTGTTATGATTTGATTTAGAGGAGAGTGGGTTAAATTGAGCAATTTTTTTACATTCAGCATCACTCGATCAAGCGGAAATATAGAATTCCTTTTAACAAAGATATCTACATACAATACCAGTCAAAAGTTTGGACACACCTACTCATTCAAGGGTTTTCCTTTATTTAGACTATTTCCTACATTGTAGAATAACAGTGAAGACATCAAAACTATGAAATAACACATATGGAATCACGTAGTAACCCATAAAGTGTTAAACAAATCAAAATATATTTTATATTTGAGATTCTTCAAAGTAGCCACCCTTTGCCACCCTCACTATTGGCCTTCTCTCAACCAGCTTCACCTGGACAGCTTTTCCAACAGTCTTGAAGGAGTTCCCACATATGCTGAGCACTTGTTGGCTGCTTTTCCTTCACTCTGCGATCCATCTCATCCCAAACCATCTCAATTTAGTTGAGGTCGTGGGGATTGTGGAGGCCAGGTCATCTGATGCAGCACTCCATCACTCTCCTTCTTGGAAAATAGCCCTTACACAGCCTGGAGGTGTGTTGGGTCATTGTCCAGTTGAAAAACAAATGATAGTCCCACTAAGACCAAACCAGATGGGATGGCGTATCGCTGCAGAATGCTGTGGCAGCCATGCTGGTTAAGTGTGCCTTGAATTCTAAATAAATCACTGAGAGTGTCACCAGCAAAGAACCCCCACACCATAACACCTCCTCCTCCATGCTTTACGGTGGGAAATATACATGCAGAGATCATCTGTTCACCCACACTGCGTCTCACAAAGCCACGGCAGTTGGAACCAAAAAACTCAAATTTGGACCAGACCAAAGGACAGATTTCCACCGGTCTAATGTCCATTGCTCGTGTTTCTTGGCCGAAGCAAGTCTCTTCTTCTTATTGGTGTCCTTTAGTAGTGGTTTAATAATATAATATATAATAATAATATAATATGCCATTTAGCAGACGCTTTTATCCAAAGCGACTTACAGTCGTGCGTGCATACATTTTTGTGTATGGGTGGTCCCGGGGATCAAACCCACTACCTTGGCGTTACAAGCGCCGTGCTCTACCAGCTGAGCTACAGAGGACCACGGTTTCTTTGCAGCAATTTGACAATGAAGGCCTGATTCACACAGTCCCCTCTGAATAGTTGATGTTGAGTTTTGTCTGTTACTTGAACTCTGTGAAGCATTTATTTGGGCTGCAATTTCTGAGGCTGGTAACTCTAATGAACTTATCCTCTGCAGCAGAGGTAACTCTGGGTCTTCCATTCCTGTGGCGGTCCTCATGAGAGCCAGTTTCATCATAGTGCGTGATGGTTTTTGCGACTGCACTTGAAGAAACTTTCAAAGTTCTTGAAATGTTCCGTATTGACTGACCTTCATGTCTTAAAGTAATGATGGACTGTTGTTTCTCTTTGCTTATTTGAGCTGTTCTTGCCATAATATGGACTTGGCCTTTTACCAAATAGGGCTATCTTCTGTATACCCCCCTACCTTGTCACAACACAACTGATTGGCTGAAACGCGTTAAGAAGGAAATAAATTCCACAAATTAACTTTTAAGAAGGTACACCTGTTAATTGAAATGAATTCCAGGTGACTACCTCATGAAGCTGGTTGAGAGAATGCCAAGAGTGTGCAAAGCTGTCATCAAGGCAAAGGGTGGCTATTTGAAGAATCTCAAATATAAAATATATTTTGAATGGTTTAACACTTTTTTGGTTACTACATGATTCCATATGTGTTATTTCATCGTTTTGATGTCTTCAATATTATTCTACAATGTAAAAAATAGTAAAAATAAAGAAAAACCCTTGAATGAGTAGGTGTGTCCAATCTTTTGACTGGTACTGTAAATACTACAAAAGTATGTGGACACCTGCTCGTTGAACATCTCATTACAAAATCATGGCCATTAATATGGAGTTGGTCCCCCCCTTTGCTGCTATAACAGCCTCCACTCTTCTGGGAAGGCTTTCCACTAGATGTTGGAACATTGCTGCTGGGACTTGCTTCCATGCTGCTGGGACTTGCTTCCATGATAGGTTTAGGAACTCGTATATAAGCTTATAGAGACCCCAAATTATGTATAGAACAATCTTAAAATGATCTAGCTTGGTTTAGATACAAGCATCATGAAACCTTTAACACAAATTAATTTGATTTGGTGAAAATCCGTTTTTTGGACCTAACTTGCTTACCACTTTTTCCATGTGGTTTCTTCCTTCACAGACTTCATGAAATTATGACCTCTTCCTACATATTTGGTCAAATGATTAATTTTGTGTATGGTTTCCTCGAAACAAGGGTGGCTCAACTTACCAGACTCTCCCCTGCAGACATTTGGAACGATGTCAACCAGACTAAATGTTTGGGCTAATTGGGTAATTAAAACAGATGTTAGGATGAAAGGAAGAGCCGAAAGCGCTGTGACGTTAGGTTACATTCTTCACTTCAAACATCTTGTACGCATCTCAAATGGCACCCGATTCCCTATGTAGTGCACTGCTTTTTGACCAGAACCTGGCCTCCTATACAGGGAAAAGGGTGCCATTTGGGACGCAAACTTTGCCCTCCAGAAAAACGTCTGTACGGTTTTGACACCACTACGTACAGATAATATCCCAGAGGTGTTTTTCTAATAGTTACCGTATCACCCCTGTGATTATTCAGTTGAAGTCTATAGCTATTGAGCCAGAATGGTGTGTTTATGCTGTTGTGGACATCTGAACAGGGGAAATGGTGTGGAAATGAGAAGCCATTTTGGAGCTAGTGGACCAGTGCTCTGGCTTTGCCTCTCTGTTCTCTCCTGCACCCTATCATTCCTGTCTCCTAACCCCGACCGCCCTCTCTCCTCTCTGGGTCAAATATTCCTCTCTGTTCTCTCCTCCACCCTATCATTCCTGTCTCCTAACCCCGACCGTCCTCTCTCCTCTCTGGGTCAAATATTCCCCTCTGTTCTGTCCTCCACCCTATCATTCCTGTCTCCTAACCCCGACCGTCCTCTCTCCTCTCTGGGTCAAATATTCCCCTCTGTTCTCTCCTCCACCCTATCATTCCTGTCTCCTAACCCCGACCGTCCTCTCTCCTCTCTGGGTCAAATATTCCTCTCTGTTCTCTCCTCCACCCTATCATTCCTGTCTCCTAACCCTGACCGTCCTCTCTCCTCTCTGGGTCAAATATTCCCCTCTGTTCTCTCCTCCACCCTATCATTCCTGTCTCCTAACCCCGACCGTCCTCTCTCCTCTCTGGGTCAAATATTCCCCTCTGTTCTCTCCTCCACCCTATCACTCCTGTCTCCTAACCCCACCGTCATCTCTCAGCTGGTCCAGTGAGTGATGTGAAGAAAAAGAAGAAGAAGAAGAAGAAGAAGAAGAAGAAGAAGAAGAATACTTAAAGAGACTTCCCGGAAGATTTGCATACTTTTTAGCCAGTATTTCTGAAAGTAGCACTCGAGCCAAAACGGGTCCCGAAAAACGTCATAAATGTGCAGCATGTCATTGCTCTCTCTCTCTCTCTCTCTCTCTCTCTCTCTCTCTCTCTCTCTCACCCTCTCTGCTCTCTCTCTCTCTCTCTCCTCTCTCTCTCTCTCTCTCTCTCTCTCTCTCTCTCTCTCTCTCTCTCTCTCTCTCTCTCTCTCTCTCTCTCTCTCTCTCTCTCTCCTGTGTCCACTGAGCCTTTTTGGGCCCACCCTGGAACCTCATTGGATAACGCTGGGCAGGACAGTTCACAAAAAAATTGATCGCTCCTACAGACAGTGAGTCATGTGGCTTTGGCTTGCAATATAAAGCAGGCAGACAGGCATCGAGGCATTCAGTTACTGTTCGATTGAACATTAGAATGGGCTCAACACTGGGGCCCCACAAGCGTGCGTGGTCAGCCCACTCCTGTACTCCCTGTTCAACCATGATTGCGTGGCCAAACATGCCTCCAACTCAATCATCAAGTTTGCAGACGACACAACATTAGTAGGCTTGATTACCAACAATGACGAGACAGCCTACAGGGAGGAGGTGAGGGCTCTGGGAGTGTGGTGCCAGGAAAATAACCTGGCAACAAAACAAAGGAGATGATTGTGGAATTCAGGAAAAATCAGAGGGTGCACCCCCCTATCCACATCGATGGGACCGCAGTGGAGAAGGTGGAAAGCTTCAAGTTCCTTGGCATACACATCACTAACAAACTGAAATGGACCACCCACACAGACAGTGTGGTGAAGAAGGCGCTACAGAGCCTCTTCAACCTCAAGAGGCTAAAGAAATGTTGCTTGGCACCTAAAACCCTCACAAACTTTTACAGATGCACAATTGAGTGCATCCTGTTGGGCTGTATCACTTCCTGGTACGGCAACTGCACCGCCCACAACCACAAGGCTCTCCAGAGGGTGGTGCGGTCTGCACAACACATTACCGGGGGCAAACTACCCGCCCTCCAGGAGACCTACAGCACCCAATGTCACAGGAAGGCCAAAAAGATCATCAAGTACATCAACCACCCGAGCCACTTTCTGTTCACCCCGCTAACACCCCGCTAATTTCAAGAAATTAGTCTTAGCTGAAACCCTATACACGGGACTTAGCGAGTGTGATTCACGCGTGAGGGTGTTGTCCGGTCAACTAGAAAGGGAGGACCAGCTGCTAGCAGGAGTGACCGAGACTGTGCCTTGCTTATAAAAAATTGTATAACCCCGTGGTTGAACGTATCCTGCGTGAAAGGCGAGATAACACGCAGGAAGAGCCGGGCCACGTTAAAATAGTGCAGAGCGGACTATAAATAAATATTGGATTTCTTGTTGGTGTCGTACACAGAAATAGCCCCCCGCTGACGCGTAGTATACCGTGTAACAAACTACAGTGACGTGTTAACAGTAGGAAGGAGTGAGCTAACCTCTGTGGTAAGCAGAGATAGGCCAAGAGGGGATGGCCCGGGGATGATAAACTGGAGTCCAGGGCTTCAATGCTAACTCAGCCTAGGGTAGGAAGACAGGGAGACCCTCCTCATCCGGGAAAGAGGCTCATACCGCGGGATTATCCAGGCCTAAAGCACGCGGTGGGAGTTGACCCTCCCTGTGTGGTCAAGAGAAGATCCACAGGCACGTTAGTGAACCTAGTAGGACCGTCTGGAAGGCAGCCCGTACTAGTCACCTCGACAGGGTGCATGGTTTCGTACTTGTTTATAGCCTCATACAGTTTGTTAAGTGCAAGCTTGTTGTTGTTGTTGTCCTGAGGTGGAATATATACAGCAGTCACGATAACAGATAATCTCTCTCGGGAGATAGTAGGGTCGGCGTTTGACCATCCGGGCGGCAGGTAGCTTAGTGGTTAAGATCGTTGTGCCAGTAACCGAAAGGTCGCTGGTTCTAATCCCCGAGCCGACTAGGTGAAAAATCTGCCGATGTGCCCTTGAGCAAGGCACTTAACCCTAATTGCTCCTGTAAGTCGTTCTGGATAAGAGCATTATTAGACTTCCACTGCAATAGTCTGCACATAATTTGTTGTTGATGAAGAGACATACCCCTCCCCCTCTGGATTTCTCTGAACTCATTGTCCTGTTGGCTCGGTGACTGGAAAATCCATCGAGTTGGAGAGCCATGGGGGTATCTTGTCCTAAAGCATTGTCTCAGAAAAACAGAGAATATTCAGTTACGAGAGTCCCGTTGATTTGTTACGCAAATCCACGATCGGAGGTCATCCATCTTATTGTTATTATTATTATTATTATTATTATTATTATTATTTAGTGTCTGTACATTGGCCAATAGAATGGAGGGAAGTGGTGGCCGGTTTTCTGTTCGTTTCAGTCTCACCAGGACTCTTCTGTTGAAGCCGGAATTGAGGTCAGTAACTGCCGATCTGATCTTCAACAATTATTGTCGGTCATAAGAAATGATAGAGGATATATTTAGTGTAAAAAAGTAAAGATAAACTCCAAAAGTACGGCGCCATCTTTCATTATTATTAGATAATAAATCTGGGTGAAACCCTGTTGTATTTCTTGCCGTTCCTTTAAGGGTTCAAGCAGCAAATCTGTAATTATTGGGGTTCAGGTTTAAGAAGCGAAACTGCAAGATACCCCATTGTATTTTAATCGTTTTATTCCAAAACTGTATATTTTCTGAAATGTTGGCAAATTAGCTTTTTTTTTGTTTAAAGAACGTATGAAAAGAGATTGGTCTGTTTTCTTTCTTCCCATCTAATCCTGTGTTTGTTTGAAACCTACACTGGATGATTTGATTTCAGAGAGACAAACAATCACATTTTGTTGCAAAACAAGATATACTCTGAGAGAAAAAAGTAGCACTTGCAAGGTTTCAAATGTGAAAAATAATGTATATATTTTTTTATAACTTTTCAAACGATACGTACAGAAAGCGGGTCAAAACAGCAGGTCCGGGACAGCGTATCATGTCCTGTGTACAGGTCAGGGGTCATATGTGTAACTGTGTCCCCAGTCACCCTGCATCTTACTTACCTTCCAGTCTCGTTTCTTCTGGTCTGGGCGTGAACGCTGTGAGTGAACGCTGTGACATGTGACATGCGCTATTCATGGAGGTCAACTCGGCCAGCAGAGGGATACATGTAAACCTCCAAATTCAAGCTTTACATGTATCCTGCTGGCCTTGTTGACCTATTGGCTTGTGGAGAAAAAGTTTAAGAACTTTGGCTGACGAGGAATTTGTTATAGGAAATAATCACTGCCAGCTGGTGTGGTTAGCATAGGGCTAACGTGTGCCAGTATATCTGATGGAACCAGATACAATGTAGCATTCTATCTAAGTTAGCATAGGGCTAACGTGTGCCAGGTTATCTGACGGGACCAGCTACAATGTAGCAATTCTGTCACGTGACACTACGGCAACCATTTTAATTGGCTGATGTTTAAACTTAACCTATATTTCTCATCTCCAAACCACTGGGGCCTGTGTTGATTTTTTCCATCACTCCAGCTTTCCTTAAATTGCTTTCTTTTGTTTTAATTAAAGAAGACCTATGGGTGATTACGAAAACAATTGCCTGAATGTGTGTGTGTGTGTGTGTGTGTGAGTGTATGTGTGTGTGTGTGTGTGTGTGTGTGTGAGTGAGTGTGTGTGTCTAAATTATCTTTGTAACCACATTATATCATGTCAGAGAGAAGCCCAGTAGACCACCTGGTAAAATTATTATTTCAGAAAAGCAATCTAATGTTATAACATCCCTGAAGACAAGCTCCATACAAATAATTGCACAACACAACACAAATCACACTTTAGTGGTCAGAGTGGGGCTTGTTTTACCTTACAGGAGATGTTGCATACAAGAGCACAAAACACATCACAGGCTAGAGACGAGGGCCATGATTCAATCTGAGGCCGGGTTGAAGTGTGGTTGACATTTAAAGGTAATTTCCGATTGAGCCAACATCTGCAGCATTTAGAGTTAATGTGATCTCCACGAACGTGGTCCTAGAATCAAGATAAATGGCAACAGGGATCAGCCTTGCTCCGTTCCCCTCTGTTCTGGAGAGAATGTATCACTGACTAACCATCTGACTCATGTAAAGCCCATTCTTGTGGGAAGTTGCTATAGACCACCAAGGGCTAACAGTCAGTATCTGGATAATATGTGTGAAATGCTTGATAATGTATGTGATATCAACAGAGAGGTATATTTTCTGGGTGACCTAAATATTGACTGGCTTTCATCAAGCTGACCACTCAAGAAAAACCTTCAAACTGTAACCAGTGAACCTACCAGGGTATTTACAAACAGCACAGGAATGAAATCATGAACATGTATTGATCACATCTTTACTAATGCTGCAGAAATCTGCTCTAATGCATTATCCAAATCCATCAGATGTAGTGATCACAATATAGAAGCCATATCTAGGAAAAGCAAAGTTCCAAAGACTCAACCTAATATGGTGTATAAGAGGTCATAAAATAAGTTTTGTGGAAATGTATGATAAAAAATATTGTGGGAGCTGTTTTGTTAGAATTCAGTGTGGCTTTTGACATTATTGTGGTGGTCCTCTGTAGCTCAGCTGGTAGAGCACGGCGCTTGTAACGCCAAGGTAGTGGGTTCGAACCCCGGGACCACCCATACACACAAAAAAATAAAAAATAATGTATGCACGCATGACTGTAAGTCGCTTTGGATAAAAGCGTCTGCTAAATGGCATATTATTTATATTATTATTATTATTGTTCATAGTCTGCTGCTGGAAAAATGTACAGTGGGGAGAACAAGTATTTGATACACTGCCGATTTTGCAGGTTTTCCTACTTACAAAGCATGTAGAGGTCTGTAATTTTTATCATAGGTACACTTCAACTTCTCCAGAAAATCACATTGTATGATTTTTAAGTAATTAATTTGCATTTTATTCCAAATACTTGTTCTCCCCACTGTATGTGTTATGGCTTTACACCCCCTGCTATATTGTGGATATAGAGTTACCTGTCTAACAAAACATAGAGGGTGTTCTTTAATGGAAGCCTCTCCAACATAATCCAGGTAGAATCAGGAATTCCCCAGGGCAGCTGTCTAGGCCCCTTACTTTTTTCAATCTTTACTAATGACATGCCACTGGCTTTGAGTAAAGCCAGTGTGTCTATGTATGCGGATGACTCAACACTATACACGTCAGCTACCACAGCAACTGAAATGACTGCAACACTCAACAAAGAGCTGCAGTTAGTTTCAGAATGGGTGGCAAGGAATAAGTTAGTCCTAAATATTTCAAAAACTAAAGTAATGTATTTGGGACTAATCACACTAAACCCTAAACCTCAACTAAGTATTGTAACAAATATTGTGGAATATGAGCAAGTTGAGGTGACTAAACTGCTTGGAGTAACCCTGGATTGTATAATAACAACAACTAATAACAGCAAGATAACTAGTGTAAGACATGCTGTGTCCATAATAAGGATATAGGTTATATATTGTGAGCTTTTGTGAAAGAGCACAGTTAGAAAGATATGGCATATAGAAGCAAACCGGATGGACATCATGAAAATGATCGGAGGAAGTTCAGGAGTAAAAACAAACAAAATATAATTATTGACTGTGTCCATAAAATGTATATAGTATGTATAAGCATGAAGTAGAGGCCTAAGCATTGTTGTTCACTAATTTACTCCAATTAGGGAGGGGATGGTGGGGTTGGAAAGTAATAAAGGGAAATATATATATTCTTAAAGGATATGTATGTATATATATATATATATATATATATATATATATATATATATATATATATATATATATAATATATATATATATATATATATATATATATACATATACAGTGGTGTGAAAAAGTGTTTGCCCCCTTCCTGATTTGTTATTTGTTTGCATGGTTGTCACACTTAAATGTTTCAGATCATCAAACAAATTTAAATATTAGTCAAAGATAACACAAGTAAACACAAAATGCAGTTTTGAAATGGTTGTTATTATTAAGGGAAAACAAAATCCAAACCTACATGGCCCTGTGTGAAAAAGTGTTTGCCCCCCCTGTTATAACACAACTCAACTGTGGTTTATCACACCTGAATTCAATTCCTCTAGCCACACCCAGGCCTGATTACTGCCACACCTGTTCTCAATCAAGGAATCACTTAAATAGGATCTGCCTGACAAAGTGAAGTAGACCAAAAGATCCTCAAAAGCTAGACATCATGACGAGATCCAAAGAAATTCAGGAACAAATGAGAAAGAAAGTAGTTGAGATCCATCAGTCTGGAAAAGGTTATAAAGCCATTTCTAAAGCTTTGGGACTCCAGCGAACCACAGTGAGAGCCATTATCCACAAATGGCGAAAACATGGAACAGTGGTGAACCTTCCCAGGAGTGGCCGGCCGACCAAAATTACCCCAAGAGCGCAGCGACGACTCATCCAAGAGGTCACAAAAGACTCCACAACAACATCCAAAGAGCTGCAGGCCTCACTTGCCTCAGTTAAGGTCAGTGTTCATGACTCCACCATAAGAAAGAGACTTGGCAAAAATGGCCTGCATGGCAGAGTTCCAAGACAAAAACCACTGCTGAGCAAAAAGAACATTAAGGCTTGTCTCATTTTTGCCCGAAAACATATTGATGATCCCCAAGACCTTTGGGAAAATACTCTGTGGACTGACGAGACAAAAGTTGAACTTTCTGGAAGGTGTGTGTCCCATTACATCGGGCGTAAAAGTATCACAGCATTTCAGAAAAAGAACATCATACCAACAATAAAATATGGTGGTGGTAGTGTGATGGTCTGGGCCTGTTTTGCTGCTTCAGGACCTGGAAGACTTGCTGTGATAAATGGAACCATGAATTCTGCTGTCTACCAAAAAATCCTGAAGGAGAATGTCCGGCCATCTAGTCGTGACCTCAAGCTGAAGCGAACTTGGGTTCTGCAGCAGGACAATGATCCAAAACACACCACCAAGTCCACCTCTGAATGGCTGAAGAAAAACAAAATGAAGACTTTGGAGTGGCCTAGTCAGTCCTGACCTGAATCCTATTGAGATGCTGTGGCATGACCTTAAAAAGGCAGTTCATGCTCGAAAACCCTCCAATGTGGCTGAATTACAACAATTCTGCAAAGATGAGTGGGCCAAGATTCCTCCACAGCGCTGTAAAAGACTCATTGCAAGTTATCGCAAACTCTTGATTGCAGTTGTTGCTGCTAAGTGTGGCCCAACCAGTTATCACTTTTTCACACAGGGCCATGTGGGTTTGGATTTTGTTTTCCCTTAATAATAACAACCTTCATTTTAAAACCGCATTTTGTGTTTACTTGTGTTATCTTTGACTAATATTTTAATTTGTTTGATGATCTGAAACATTTAAGTGTGACAAACATGCAAACAAATAAGAAATCAGGAAGGGGGCAAACACTTTTTCACATCACTGTATATATATATATATATATATATATATATATATATATATATATATATATATATATATATATATATATGCGAGAGAAAAAATTAAAATAAACATATGGGGGATTGGAAGTGATGCAGACAATTACATTGATGGACGTTACAATCTGTCTGCAATATTAAAGCTGATCTATGTCACGCTCTGGCTCCGGGACTTTGTATGTTGAGCCAGGGTGTGTTCGTTTCGTTGTGTTCTGTTTGGTTGGGTTGTTCTATGGGGTTGTATTTCTTTGTTTGGATGAGTGACTCCCAATCAGAGGTAACGAGTGTCAGCTGTTTGGCTCGTTGTCTCTGATTGGGAGCCATATTTATACTGTCTGTTTTCACCTTGTGTTTGTGGGTTTTTGTTCCTTGTCAGTCATTGTCTGAGGACGTTACGTATCGTTTATTGTTTTGTATTCGTGTTTGCACTTTACTATTAAAGTATGTTCGCTCAACACGCTGCGCCTTGGTCCTCTCTAACCAACGATCGTGACAATCTACACCTCCCAAAAAAAAAAAAAACCTGGATTGTAAGCTGTCATGGTCAAAACATGTTGATGTAATAGTAGCTAGGATGGGGAGAAGTCTGTCCATAATAAAGCACTGCTCTGCCTTCTTAACAGCACTATCAACAAGGCAGGTCCTACAGGCTCTAGTTTTGTCGCACCTGGTCTAGTGTCCAGTTGTGTGGTCAAGTGCTACGAAGAGGGACTTAGGAAAATTACAATTGGCTCAGAACAGGGCAGCACGGCTGGCACTTAAATGTACACGGAGAGCTAACATTAATAATGTCCATGTCAATCTCTCTTGGCTCAAAGTGGAGGAGAGATTGACTTCATCACTACTTGTTTTTTTGTAAGAAGTATTGACATGCTGAATGTCTGTTTAAGCTACTAGCACACAGCTCAGACACCCATGCATAACCCAAAAGACATGCCACCAGAGGTCTCTTCACAGTCCCCAAGTCAAGAACAGACTATGGGAGGCGCACAGTACTACATAGAGCCATGACAACATGGAACTCTATTCCACATCAGGTAACTGATGCAAGCAGTAGAATCATATTTTTATTTTTAAAGATAAATTGACACCTTACGGAACAGCGGGGACTGTGAAGAGACACAAACCCAGGCACAGATACATGCATACACACACACATGATAACACACTCACTCTACACACACGTACACATGGATTTTGTATTGTAGATATGTGGTAAAAGACTAGTGGCCTGAGTGAACACACTTAATGTGTTGTCAAATATGTTATGAAATGTAATGTCATGTAATATTTTAATTGTATATAACTGCTTTAATGTTGCTGGACCCCAGGAAGAGTAGCTGCTGCCTTGGCAGGAACTAATGGGGATCCATAATAAACCCCAGGAAGAGTAGCTGCTGCCTTGGCAGGAACTAATGGGGATCCATAATAAACCCCAGGAAGAGTAGCTGCTGCCTTGGCAGGAACTAATGGGGATCCATAATAAACCCCAGGAAGAGTAGCTGCTGCCTTGGCAGGAACTAATGGGGATCCATAATAAACCCCAGGAAGAGTAGCTGCTGCCTTGGCAGGAACTAATGGGGATCCATAATAAACCCCAGGAAGAGTAGCTGCTGCCTTGGCAGGAACTAATGGGGATCCTTAATAAATACAAAACTGCATCTTTGACTGCATCCAACAACATCCGGTATTCCGTGGTCATGGACGTTTCTATACTTAAACGATAAAGCTTAATGGTATGTAACAAAAATTGTTATTCATTAATGCACAGAGATTACTTAACAGTGGAAGATGAGACATAAGCCAATCGGTCAGCTCTGTGAACCAAAGGTCAGCTCTGTGAACCAAAGGTCAGCTCTGTGAACCAAAGGTCAGCTCTGTGAACCAAAGGTCAGCTCTGTGAACCAAAACAGGGTGTTAGTCTTTGTGCCATAAATAGATAGAGCCACAGTGTACTGTATAGATTTTCTACAGGTCTCAATGGAGTGACATGAGAAGTAGTTTGGCTTGGCTTGTGTTATTGACGGAAAGGAACCAGCTTTTTTCTACCACCTCTAATTATGCTGTCATAAATAAACCAACCAGAGATCATTAATGAACCTGCCCACTAACTCACTGTGGCTTTAAAACCACACAGAGGATACCTCTAAAAACAGAGCAGATTAAGAAACAGGGTCTTACGCTAAATAATCTCAGTATCAATCCTAGACAACGGCTCCTCTGCTGAGTAGCAAACAGAAGAGATGGTCGATAACTCATTTCATTCCAGGGGCTATCGCTATTATGAACAGTTGTACGTAGCTATCGCTATTATGAACAGTTGTACTTGTGCCTGACTATTGTTTGTTTCCTACTGTGTTGTCTGTATGTTTGTTTTGTGTACATAATGTGTGAGCTGTGCTAATATTTTTCCTCTTGTTGGACAATAAACCTCAATCTGAATCTGAATGTAACTCAACCTTAATTGAGGTATTTCAATATGAATAAAGCAGTGCATTTGTGTAGTCGTGTAGAAACAGGGAAGTTATCTAACGTGATGTACATCACTGTGCTGCATCACTCTGCTGCTTCACAGCTTGTCTTCCTTCCTCACATGTCTGCTAGCCATTCGTGACAATGGCGCAGGTGAAGGCATTTCAAGCTGAGGAGTGAGGTCACCAATCCAATGCGGTTACACTAAGAAAGAACTGAACTGAAGTAATATTGTGTGTCTAAAGCCCTGTTTATACCTGGTGGTGACATGCATCGTTTGCCCTTGCTCTTGTCATGATGTTGTCCGTTTACACTTTCACAGCATCTTTTAATCGTCTACGTCTGTCTGAAAATGTTGGCACAACCAGAATGTGGACATTATCTGGACACAGGACGTATGTTGGCTCCTGGTATTAACAGGGCTCCCCATTATAAACAGCATGTTAGAAACAGCAGGTCATCTTCAGTTCAGGAGCATAAAAAGGAGGGAAGAGGAGATCAATATAATACAATATTAGCTGTTCCATTTATAAAAAACATAACACCCGTCAGTGGACAAAGTGATGGAGAGTTTAACGACAATCTGTCAGGGATCATTCCATCTGAGGTTGATAAGAGCTGTGATCCATCTGAGGTTGATAAGAGCTGTGTTCCATCTGAGGTTGATAAGAGCTGTGATCCATCTGAGGTTGATAAGAGCTGTGTTCCATCTGAGGTTGATAAGAGCTGTGTTCCATCTGAGGTTGATAAGAGCTGTGTTCCATCTGAGGTTGATAAGAGCTGTGTTCCATCTGAGGGTGATAAGAGCTGTGTTCCATCTGAGGATGATAAGGGCTGTGTTCCATCTGAGGTTGATAAGAGCTGTGTTCCATCTGAGGTTGATAAGAGCTGTGTTCCATCTGAGGTTGATAAGAGCAGTGTTCCATCTGAGGTTGATAAGAGCTGTGTTCCATCTGAGGATGATAAGAGCAGTGTTCCATCTGAGGTTGATAAGAACATTGTTCAATCTGAGGTTGATAAGAGCAGTGTTCCATCTGAGGTTGATAAGAACAGTGTTCCATCTGAGGTTGATAAGAGCAGTGTTCCATCTGAGGTTGATAAGAGCTGTGTTCCATCTGAGGTTGATAAGAGCAGTGTTCCATCTGAGGTTGATAAGAGCTGTGTTCCATCTGAGGTTGATAAGAGCTGTGTTCCATCTGAGGTTGATAAGAGCTGTGTTCCATCTGAGGTTGATAAGAGCAGTGTTCCATCTGAGGTTGATAAGAACAGTGTTCCATCTGAGGTTGATAAGAGCAGTGTTCCATCTGAGGTTGATAAGAGCAGTGTTCCATCTGAGGTTGATAAGAGCAGTGTTCCATCTATCTGAGGTTGATAAGAGCAGTGTTCCATCTGAGGTTGATAAGAGCAGTGTTCCATCTGAGGTTGATAAGAGCTGTGTTCCATCTGAGGTTGATAAGAGCTGTGTTCCATCTGAGGTTGATAGAAGCTGTGTTCCATCTGAGGTTGATAAGAGCTGTGTTCCATCTGAGGTTGATAAGAGCAGTGTTCCATCTGAGGTTGATAAGAGCAGTGTTCCATCTGAGGTTGATAAGAGCTGTGTTCCATCTGAGGTTGATAAGAGCTGTGTTCCATCTGAGGTTGATAAGAGCTGTGTTCCATCTGAGGTTGATAAGAGCTGTGTTCCATCTGAGGTTGATAAGAGCAGTGTTCCATCTGAGGTTGATAAGAGCTGTGTTCCATCTGAGGTTGATAAGAGCAGTGTTCCATCTGAGGTTGATAAGAGCTGTGTTCCATCTGAGGTTGATAAGAGCAGTGTTCCATCTGAGGTTGATAAGAGCAGTGTGTGTTCCATCTGAGGTTGATAAGAGCAGTGTTCCATCTGAGGTTGATAAGCAGTGTTCCATCTGAGGTTGATAAGAGCTGTGTTCCATCTGAGGTTGATAAGAGCTGTGTTCCATCTGAGGTTGATAAGAGCAGTGTTCCATCTGAGGTTGATAAGAGCTGTGTTCCATCTGAGGATGATAAGAGCAGTGTTCCATCTGAGGTTGATAAGAGCAGTGTTCCATCTGAGGTTGATAAGAGCAGTGTTCCATCTGAGGTTGATAAGAAGCAGTGTTCCATCTGAGGTTGATAAGAGCAGTGTTCCATCTGAGGTTGATAAGAGCAGTGTTCCATCTGAGGTTGATAAGAGCAGTGTTCCATCTGATGTTGATAAGAGCTGTGTTCCATCTGAGGTTGATACGAGCTGTGTTCCATCTGAGGTTGATAAGAGCTGTGTTCCATCTGAGGTTGATAAGAGCAGTGTTCCATCTGAGGTTGATAAGAGCAGTGTTCCATCTGAGGTGAGGATGATAAGAACAGTGTTCCATCTGAGGTTGATAAGAGCAGTGTTCCATCTGAGGTTGATAAGAGCAGTGTTCCATCTGAGGTTGATAAGAGCAGTGTTCCATCTGAGGTTGATAAGAGCAGTGTTCCATCTGAGGTTGATAAGAGCTATGTTCCATCTGAGGTTGATAAGAGCAGTGTTCCATCTGAGGTTGATAAGAGCTGTGTTCCATCTGAGGTTGATAAGAGCTGTGTTCCATCTGAGGTTGATAAGAGCAGTGTTCCATCTGAGGTTGATAAGAGCAGTGTTCCATCTGAGGTTGATAAGAACAGTGTTCCATCTGAGGTTGATAAGAGCAGTGTTCCATCTGAGGTTGATAAGAGCTGTGTTCCATCTGAGGTTGATAAGAGCTGTGTTCCATCTGAGGTTGATAAGAGCTGTGTTCCATCTGAGGTTGATAAGAGCAGTGTTCCATCTGAGGTTGATAAGAGCAGTGTTCCATCTGATCTGAGGTTGATAAGAACAGTGTTCCATCTGAGGTTGATAAGAGCAGTGTTCCATCTGAGGTTGATAAGAGCAGTGTTCCATCTGAGGTTGATAAGAGCTGTGTTCCATCTGAGGTTGATAAGAGCAGTGTTCCATCTGAGGTTGATAAGAGCTGTGTTCCATCTGAGGTTGATAAGAGCAGTGTTCCATCTGAGGTTGATAAGAGCAGTGTTCCATCTGAGGTTGATAAGAGCTGTGTTCCATCTGAGGTTGATAAGAGCTGTGTTCCATCTGAGGTTGATAAGAGCTGTGTTCCATCTGAGGTTGATAAGAGCTGTGTTCCATCTGAGGTTGATAAGAGCTGTGTTCCATCTGAGGTTGATAAGAGCTGTGTTCCATCTGAGGTTGATAAGAGCAGTGTTCCATCTGAGGTTGATAAGAGCTGTGTTCCATCTGAGGTTGATAAGAGCAGTGTTCCATCTGAGGTTGATAAGAGCTGTGTTCCATCTGAGGTTGATAAGAGCAGTGTTCCATCTGAGGTTGATAAGAGCTGTGTTCCATCTGAGGTTGATAAGAGCAGTGTTCCATCTGAGGTTGATAAGAGCAGTGTTCCATCTGAGGTTGATAAGAGCAGTGTTCCATCTGAGGTTGATAAGAGCTGTGTTCCATCTGAGGTTGATAAGAGCAGTGTTCATCTGAGGATGATAAGAACAGTGTTCCATCTGAGGTTGATAAGAGCAGTGTTCCATCTGAGGTTGATAAGAACAGTGTTCCATCTGAGGTTGATAAGAGCTGTGTTCCATCTGAGGTTGATAAGAGCAGTGTTCCATCTGAGGTTGATAAGAGCTGTGTTCCATCTGAGGTTGATAAGAGCTGTGTTCCATCTGAGGTTGATAAGAGCTGTGTTCCATCTGAGGTTGATAAGAGCTGTGTTCCATCTGAGGTTGATAAGAGCAGTGTTCCATCTGAGGTTGATAAGAGCAGTGTTCCATCTGAGGTTGATAAGAGCAGTGTTCCATCTGAGGTTGATAAGAGCATTGTGTGTTCCATCTGAGGTTGATAAGAACAGTGTTCCATCTGAGGTTGATAAGAGCAGTGTTCCATCTGAGGTTGATAAGAGCTGTGTTCCATCTGAGGTTGATAAGAGCAGTGTTCCATCTGAGGTTGATAAGAGCTGTGTTCCATCTGAGGTTGATAAGAGCTGTGTTCCATCTGAGGATGATAAGAGCAGTGTTCCATCTGATGATGATAAGAACAGTGTTCCATCTGAGGTTGATAAGAGCAGTGTTCCATCTGAGGTTGATACGAGCTGTGTTCCATCTGAGGTTGATAAGAGCAGTGTTCCATCTGAGGATGATAAGAGCAGTGTTCCATCTGAGGTTGATAAGAGCAGTGTTCCATCTGAGGTTGATAAGAACAGTGTTCCATCTGAGGTTGATAAGAGCAGTGTTCCATCTGAGGTTGATAAGAGCAGTGTTCCATCTGAGGTTGATAAGAGCAGTGTTCCATCTGAGGTTGATAAGAGCAGTGTTCCATCTGAGGATGATAAGAACAGTGTTCCATCTGAGGTTGATAAGAGCAGTGTTCCATCTGAGGTTGATAAGAGCAGTGTTCCATCTGAGGTTGATAAGAAGCAGTGTTCCATCTGAGGTTGATAAGAGCTGTGTTCCATCTGAGGTTGATAAGAGCTGTGTTCCATCTGAGGTTGATAAGAGCTGTGTTCCATCTGAGGTTGATAAGAGCTGTGTTCCATCTGAGGTTGATAAGAGCTGTGTTCCATCTGAGGTTGATAAGAGCAGTGTTCCATCTGAGGTTGATAAGAGCTGTGTTCCATCTGAGGTTGATAAGAGCTGTGTTCCATCTGAGGATGATAAGAGCAGTGTTCCATCTGAGGTTGATAAGAGCTGTGTTCCATCTGAGGATGATAAGAGCTGTGTTCCATCTGAGGTTGATAAGAGCTGTGTTCCATCTGAGGTTGATAAGAGCAGTGTTCCATCTGAGGATGATAAGAGCTGTGTTCCATCTGAGGTTGATAAGAGCAGTGTTCCATCTGAGGTTGATAAGAGCAGTGTTCCATCTGAGGTTGATAAGAGCAGTGTTCCATCTGAGGTTGATAAGAGCAGTGTTCCATCTGAGGTTGATAAGAGCAGTGTTCCATCTGAGGTTGATAAGAGCAGTGTTCCATCTGAGGTTGATAAGAGCAGTGTTCCATCTGAGGTTGATAAGAGCAGTGTTCCATCTGAGGTTGATAAGAACAGTGTTCCATCTGAGGTTGATAAGAGCAGTGTTCCATCTGAGGTTGATAAGAACAGTGTTCCATCTGAGGTTGATAAGAGCAGTGTTCCATCTGAGGTTGATAAGAGCAGTGTTCCATCTGAGGTTGATAAGAGCAGTGTTCCATCTGAGGTTGATAAGAGCAGTGTTCCATCTGAGGTTGATAAGAGCAGTGTTCCATCTGAGGTTGATAAGAGCAGTGTTCCATCTGAGGTTGATAAGAGCTGTGTTCCATCTGAGGTTGATAAGAGCAGTGTTCCATCTGAGGTTGATAAGAGCAGTGTTCCATCTGAGGTTGATAAGAGCTGTGTTCCATCTGAGGTTGATAAGAGCTGTGTTCCATCTGAGGATGATAAGAGCTGTGTTCCATCTGAGGTTGATAAGAGCAGTGTTCCATCTGAGGTTGATAAGAGCAGTGTTCCATCTGAGGATGATAAGAACAGTGTTCCATCTGATGATGATAAGAACAGTGTTCCATCTGAGGTTGATAAGAGCAGTGTTCCATCTGAGGTTGATAAGAGCTGTGTTCCATCTGAGGTTGATAAGAGCAGTGTTCCATCTGAGGATGATAAGAGCTGTGTTCCATCTGAGGTTGATAAGAGCAGTGTTCCATCTGAGGTTGATAAGAGCTGTGTTCCATCTGAGGTTGATAAGAGCTGTGTTCCATCTGAGGTTGATAAGAGCTGTGTTCCATCTGAGGTTGATAAGAGCTGTGTTCCATCTGAGGTTGATAAGAACAGTGTTCCATCTGAGGTTGATAAGAGCAGTGTTCCATCTGAGGTTGATAAGAGCTGTGTTCCATCTGAGGTTGATAAGAGCTGTGTTCCATCTGAGGTTGATAAGAGCAGTGTTCCATCTGAGGTTGATAAGAGCAGTGTTCCATCTGAGGTTGATAAGAGCAGTGTTCCATCTGAGGTTGCATCTGAGGTTGATAAGAGCAGTGTTCCATCTGAGGTTGATAAGAGCAGTGTTCCATCTGAGGTTGATAAGAGCAGTGTTCCATCTGAGGATGATAAGAGCAGTGTTCCATCTGAGGTTGATAAGAGCAGTGTTCCATCTGAGGTTGATAAGAGCAGTGTTCCATCTGAGGTTGATAAGAGCAGTGTTCCATCTGAGGTTGATAAGAGCAGTGTTCCATCTGAGGTTGATAAGAGCAGTGTTCCATCTGAGGTTGATAAGAGCAGTGTTCCATCTGAGGATGATAAGAACAGTGTTCCATCTGAGGTTGATAAGAGCAGTGTTCCATCTGAGGTTGATAAGAGCAGTGTTCCATCTGAGGTTGATAAGAGCAGTGTTCCATCTGAGGATGATAAGAGCAGTGTTCCATCTGAGGTTGATAAGAACAGTGTTCCATCTGAGGTTGATAAGAGCAGTGTTCCATCTGAGGTTGATAAGAGCTGTGTTCCATCTGAGGTTGATAAGAGCAGTGTTCCATCTGAGGTTGATAAGAGCAGTGTTCCATCTGAGGATGATAAGAACAGTGTTCCATCTGAGGTTGATAAGAGCAGTGTTCCATCTGAGGTTGATAAGAGCAGTGTTCCATCTGAGGTTGATAAGAGCTGTGTTCCATCTGAGGATGATAAGAGCAGTGTTCCATCTGAGGATGATAAGAACAGTGTTCCATCTGAGGTTGATAAGAGCAGTGTTCCATCTGAGGTTGATAAGAGCAGTGTTCCATCTGAGGTTGATAAGAGCTGTGTTCCATCTGAGGTTGATAAGAGCAGTGTTCCATCTGAGGTTGATAAGAGCAGTGTTCCATCTGAGGTTGATAAGAACAGTGTTCCATCTGAGGTTGATAAGAGCAGTGTTCCATCTGAGGTTGATAAGAGCAGTGTTCCATCTGAGGTTGATAAGAGCAGTGTTCCATCTGAGGTTGATAAGAGCAGTGTTCCATCTGAGGTTGATAAGAGCAGTGTTCCATCTGAGGTTGATAAGAGCAGTGTTCCATCTGAGGTTGATAAGAGCTGTGTTCCATCTGAGGTTGATAAGAGCTGTGTTCCATCTGAGGTTGATAAGAGCTGTGTTCCATCTGAGGTTGATAAGAGCAGTGTTCCATCTGAGGTTGATAAGAGCTGTGTTCCATCTGAGGTTGATAAGAGCTGTGTTCCATCTGAGGTTGATAAGAGCTGTGTTCCATCTGAGGTTGATAAGAGCTGTGTTCCATCTGAGGTTGATAAGAGCTGTGTTCCATCTGAGGATGATAAGACAGTGTTCCATCTGAGGTTGATAAGAGCAGTGTTCCATCTGAGGATGATAAGAACAGTGTTCCATCTGAGGTTGATAAGAGCAGTGTTCCATCTGAGTTGATAAGAGCAGTGTTCCATCTGAGGTTGATAAGAGCAGTGTTCCATCTGAGGTTGATAAGAGCTGTGTTCCATCTGAGGTTGATAAGAGCAGTGTTCCATCTGAGGTTGATAAGAGCAGTGTTCCATCTGAGGTTGATAAGAGCAGTGTTCCATCTGAGGATGATAAGAACAGTGTTCCATCTGAGGTTGATAAGAGCAGTGTTCCATCTGAGGATGATAAGAACAGTGTTCCATCTGAGGTTGATAAGAGCAGTGTTCCATCTGAGGTTGATAAGAGCAGTGTTCCATCTGAGGTTGATAAGAACAGTGTTCCATCTGAGGTTGATAAGAGCAGTGTTCCATCTGAGGTTGATAAGAGCTGTGTTCCATCTGAGGTTGATAAGAGCAGTGTTCCATCTGAGGTTGATAAGAGCAGTGTTCCATCTGAGGTTGATAAGAGCAGTGTTCCATCTGAGGTTGATAAGAGCTGTGTTCCATCTGAGGTTGATAAGAGCTGTGTTCCATCTGAGGATGATAAGAGCAGTGTTCCATCTGAGGTTGATAAGAACAGTGTTCCATCTGAGGTTGATAAGAGCAGTGTTCCATCTGAGGTTGATAAGAGGTGTGTTCCATCTGAGGATGATAAGAGCTGTGTTCCATCTGAGGTTGATAAGAGCAGTGTTCCATCTGAGGTTGATAAGAGCAGTGTTCCATCTGAGGTTGATAAGAGCTGTGTTCCATCTGAGGTTGATAAGAGCAGTGTTCCATCTGAGGTTGATAAGAGCAGTGTTCCATCTGAGGTTGATAAGAGCAGTGTTCCATCTGAGGTTGATAAGAGCAGTGTTCCATCTGAGGTTGATAAGAGCAGTGTTCCATCTGAGGTTGATAAGAGCAGTGTTCCATCTGAGGTTGATAAGAGCAGTGTTCCATCTGAGGTTGATAAGAGCAGTGTTCCATCTGAGGTTGATAAGAGCAGTGTTCCATCTGAGGTTGATAAGAGCAGTGTTCCATCTGAGGTTGATAAGAGCAGTGTTCCATCTGAGGTTGATAAGAGCAGTGTTCCATCTGAGGTTGATAAGAGCAGTGTTCCATCTGAGGTTGATAAGAGCAGTGTTCCATCTGAGGTTGATAAGAGCAGTGTTCCATCTGAGGTTGATAAGAGCAGTGTGTTCCATCTGAGGTTGATAAGAGCAGTGTTCCATCTGAGGATGATAAGAACAGTGTTCCATCTGAGGTTGATACGAGCTGTGTTCCATCTGAGGTTGATAAGAGCTGTGTTCCATCTGAGGATGATAAGAGCTGTGTTCCATCTGAGGTTGATAAGAGCAGTGTTCCATCTGAGGTTGATAAGAGCAGTGTTCCATCTGAGGTTGATAAGAGCAGTGTTCCATCTGAGGATGATAAGAACAGTGTTCCATCTGATGATGATAAGAACAGTGTTCCATCTGAGGTTGATAAGAGCAGTGTTCCATCTGAGGATGATAAGAACAGTGTTCCATCTGAGGTTGATAAGAGCAGTGTTCCATCTGAGGATGATAAGAGCAGTGTTCCATCTGAGGTTGATAAGAACAGTGTTCCATCTGAGGTTGATAAGAGCAGTGTTCCATCTGAGGATGATAAGAACAGTGTTCCATCTGAGGTTGATAAGAACAGTGTTCCATCTGAGGTTGATAAGAGCTGTGTTCCATCTGAGGTTGATAAGAGCAGTGTTCCATCTGAGGTTGATACGAGCTGTGTTCCATCTGAGGTTGATAAGAGCTGTGTTCCATCTGAGGATGATAAGAGCAGTGTTCCATCTGATGATGATAAGAACAGTGTTCCATCTGAGGTTGATAAGAGCAGTGTTCCATCTGAGGTTGATACGAGCTGTGTTCCATCTGAGGTTGATAAGAGCTGTGTTCCATCTGAGGATGATAAGAGCAGTGTTCCATCTGATGATGATAAGAACAGTGTTCCATCTGAGGTTGATAAGAGCAGTGTTCCATCTGAGGTTGATACGAGCTGTGTTCCATCTGAGGTTGATAAGAGCTGTGTTCCATCTGAGGATGATAAGAGCAGTGTTCCATCTGATGATGATAAGAACAGTGTTCCATCTGAGGTTGATAAGAGCAGTGTTCCATCTGAGGATGATAAGAACAGTGTTCCATCTGAGGTTGATAAGAGCAGTGTTCCATCTTAGGATGATAAGAACAGTGTTCCATCTGAGGTTGATAAGAGCTGTGTTCCATCTGAGGTTGATAAGAGCAGTGTTCCATCTGAGGTTGATACGAGCTGTGTTCCATCTGAGGTTGATAAGAGCTGTGTTCCATCTGAGGTTGATAAGAGCTGTGTTCAATCTGAGGTTGATACGAGCTGTGTTCCATCTGAGGTTGATAAGAGCTGTGTTCCATCTGAGGATGATAAGAGCTGTGTTCCATCTGAGGTTGATAAGAGCAGTGTTCCATCTGAGAATGATAAGAACAGTGTTCAATCTGAGGTTGATAAGAGCAATGTTCCATCTGAGGATGATAAGAACAGTGTTCCATCTGAGGTTGATAAGAGCAGTGTTCCATCTGAGGATGATAAGAACAGTGTTCCATCTGAGGTTGATATGAACAGTGTTCCATCTGAGGTTGATAAGAGCTGTGTTCCATCTGAGGTTGATAAGAGCAGTGTTCCATCTGAGGTTGATACGAGCTGTGTTCCATCTGAGGTTGATAAGAGCTGTGTTCCATCTGAGGATGATAAGAGCTGTGTTCCATCTGAGGTTGATAAGAGCAGTGTTCCATCTGATGATGATAAGAACAGTGTTCCATCTGAGAATGATAAGAACAGTTTTCCATCTGAGGTTGATAAGAGCAGTGTTCCATCTGAGGTTGATAAGAGCTGTGTTCCATCTGAGGTTGACAAGAGCTGTGTTCCATCTGAGGTTGATAGAAGCTGTGTTCCATCTGAGGTTGATAAGAGCTGTGTTCCATCTGAGGTTGATAAGAGCTGTTTTCCATCTGAGGTTGATAAGAACAGTGTTCCATCTGAGGTTGATAAGAGCTGTGTTCCATCTGAGG
This sequence comes from Coregonus ussuriensis, assembly GCA_031479575.1. Classification (NCBI taxonomy): domain Eukaryota; kingdom Metazoa; phylum Chordata; class Actinopteri; order Salmoniformes; family Salmonidae; genus Coregonus; species Coregonus ussuriensis. The sequence goes on along the minus strand of CM062498.1, from coordinate 9,478,504 downwards.
TTGATAAGAGCTGTGTTCCATCTGAGGTTGATAAAAGCTGTGTTCCATCTGAGGTTGATAAGAGCTGTGTTCCATCTGAGGATGATAAGAGCTGTGTTCCATCTGAGGTTGATAAGAGCTGTGTTCCATCTGAGGTTGATAAGAACAGTGTTCCATCTGAGGTTGATAGAAGCTGTGTTCCATCTGAGTTTGATAGGAGCAGTGTTCCATCTGAGGTTGATAAGAGCTATGTTCCATCTGAGGTTGATAAGAGCAGTGTTCCATCTGAGGTTGATAAGAGCTGTGTTCCATCTGAGGTTGATAAGAGCTGTGTTCCATCTGAGGTTGATAAGAGCAGTGTTCCATCTGAGGTTGATAAGAAGCTGTGTTCCATCTGAGGTTGATAAGAGCAGTGTTCCATCTGAGGTTGATAAGAGCTATGTTCCATCTGAGGTTGATAAGAGCAGTGTTCCATCTGAGGTTGATAAGAGCTGTGTTCCATCTGAGGTTGATAAGAGCTGTGTTCCATCTGAGGTTGATAAGAGCAGTGTTCCATCTGAGGTTGATAAGAACAGTGTTCCATCTGAGGTTGATAAGAGCAGTGTTCCATCTGAGTATGATAAGAACAGTGTTCCATCTGAGGTTGATAAGAGCAGTGTTCCATCTGAGGATGATAAGAACAGTGTTCCATCTGAGGTTGATAAGAACAGTGTTCCATCTGAGGTTGATAAGAGCTGTGTTCCATCTGAGGTTGATAAGAGCAGTGTTCTATCTGAGGTTAATACAAGCTGTGTTCCATCTGAGGTTGATAAGAGCTGTGTTCCATCTGAGGATGATAAGAGCAGTGTTCCATCTGAGGTTGATAAGAGCAGTGTTCCATCTGAGGATGATAAGAACAGTGTTCCATCTGAGGTTGATAAGAGCAGTGTTCCATCTGAGGATGATAAGAACAGTGTTCCATCTGAGGTTGATAAGAGCAGTGTTCCATCTGAGGATGATAAGAACAGTGTTCCATCTGAGGTTGATAAGAACAGTGTTCCATCTGAGGTTGATAAGAGCAGTGTTCCATCTGAGGTTGATAAGAGCTGTGTTCCATCTGAGGTTGATAAGAGCAGTGTTCCATCTGAGGTTGATAAGAGCTGTGTTCCATCTGAGGTTGATAAGAGCTGTGTTCCATCTGAGGTTGATAAGAGCTGTGTTCCATCTGAGGTTGATAAGAGCTGTGTTCCATCTGAGGATGATAAGAGCAGTGTTCCATCTGAGGTTGATAAGAGCTGTGTTCCATCTGAGGTTGATAAGAGCAGTGTTCCATCTGAGGTTGATAAGAGCAGTGTTCCATCTGAGGTTGATAGAGCAGTGTTCCATCTGAGGTTGATAAGAGCAGTGTTCCATCTGAGGTTGATAAGAGCTGTGTTCCATCTGAGGTTGATAAGAGCTGTGTTCCATCTGAGGTTGATAAGAGCAGTGTTCCATCTGAGGTTGATAAGAACAGTGTTCCATCTGAGGTTGATAAGAGCAGTGTTCCATCTGAGGATGATAAGAACAGTGTTCCATCTGAGGTTGATAAGAACAGTGTTCCATCTGAGGTTGATAAGAGCTGTGTTCCATCTGAGGATGATAAGAACAGTGTTCCATCTGAGGTTGATAAGAGCAGTGTTCCATCTGAGGTTGATAAGAGCTGTGTTCCATCTGAGGTTGATAAGAGCAGTGTTCCATCTGAGGTTGATAAGAGCAGTGTTCCATCTGAGGTTGATAAGAGCTGTGTTCCATCTGAGGATGATAAGAGCAGTGTTCCATCTGAGGTTGATAAGAGCAGTGTTCCATCTGAGGATGATAAGAACAGTGTTCCATCTGAGGTTGATAAGAGCTGTGTTCCATCTGAGGTTGATAAGAGCAGTGTTCCATCTGAGGTTGATAAGAGCTGTGTTCCATCTGAGGTTGATAAGAGCTGTGTTCCATCTGAGGATGATAAGAGCAGTGTTCCATCTGAGGTTGATAAGAGCAGTGTTCCATCTGAGGATGATAAGAACAGTGTTCCATCTGAGGTTGATAAGAGCAGTGTTCCATCTGAGGATGATAAGAACAGTGTTCCATCTGAGGTTGATAAGAGCAGTGTTCCATCTGAGGATGATAAGAACAGTGTTCCATCTGAGGTTGATAAGAACAGTGTTCCATCTGAGGTTGATAAGAGCAGTGTTCCATCTGAGGTTGATAAGAGCTGTGTTCCATCTGAGGTTGATAAGAACAGTGTTCCATCTGAGGTTGATAAGAGCTGTGTTCCATCTGAGGTTGATAAGAGCTGTGTTCCATCTGAGGTTGATGAAAGCTGTGTTCAATCTGAGGTTGATAAGAGCTGTGTTCCATCTGAGGATGATAAGAGCTGTGTTCCATCTGAGGTTGATAAGAGCTGTGTTCCATCTGAGGTTGATAAGAACAGTGTTCCATCTGAGGTTGATAGAAGCTGTGTTCCATCTGAGTTTGATAGGAGCAGTGTTCCATCTGAGGTTGATAAGAGCTATGTTCCATCTGAGGTTGATAAGAGCTGTGTTCCATCTGAGGTTGATAAGAGCTGTGTTCCTTCTGAGGTTGATAAGAGCAGTGTTCCATCTGAGGTTGATAAGAACTGTGTTCCATCTGAGGTTGATAAGAGCAGTGTTCCATCTGAGAATGATAAGAACAGTGTTCAATCTGAGGTTGATAAGAGCAATGTTCCATCTGAGGATGATAAGAACAGTGTTCCATCTGAGGTTGATAAGAGCAGTGTTCCATCTGAGGATGATAAGAACAGTGTTCCATCTGAGGTTGATATGAACAGTGTTCCATCTGAGGTTGATAAGAGCTGTGTTCCATCTGAGGTTGATAAGAGCAGTGTTCCATCTGAGGTTGATAAGAGCAGTGTTCCATCTGAGGATGATAAGAACAGTGTTCCATCTGAGGTTGATAAGAGCAGTGTTCCATCTGAGGATGATAAGAACAGTGTTCCATCTGAGGTTGATAAGAACAGTGTTCCATCTGAGGTTGATAAGAGCAGTGTTCCATCTGAGGTTGATAAGAGCTGTGTTCCATCTGAGGTTGATAAGAACAGTGTTCCATCTGAGGTTGATAAGAGCTGTGTTCCATCTGAGGTTGATAAGAGCTGTGTTCCATCTGAGGTTGATGAAAGCTGTGTTCAATCTGAGGTTGATAAGAGCTGTGTTCCATCTGAGGATGATAAGAGCTGTGTTCCATCTGAGGTTGATAAGAGCTGTGTTCCATCTGAGGTTGATAAGAACAGTGTTCCATCTGAGGTTGATAGAAGCTGTGTTCCATCTGAGTTTGATAGGAGCAGTGTTCCATCTGAGGTTGATAAGAGCTATGTTCCATCTGAGGTTGATAAGAGCTGTGTTCCATCTGAGGTTGATAAGAGCTGTGTTCCTTCTGAGGTTGATAAGAGCAGTGTTCCATCTGAGGTTGATAAGAACTGTGTTCCATCTGAGGTTGATAAGAGCAGTGTTCCATCTGAGAATGATAAGAACAGTGTTCAATCTGAGGTTGATAAGAGCAATGTTCCATCTGAGGATGATAAGAACAGTGTTCCATCTGAGGTTGATAAGAGCAGTGTTCCATCTAAGGATGATAAGAACAGTGTTCCATCTGAGGTTGATATGAACAGTGTTCCATCTGAGGTTGATAAGAGCTGTGTTCCATCTGAGGTTGATAAGAGCAGTGTTCCATCTGAGGTTGATACGAGCTGTGTTCCATCTGAGGTTGATAAGAGCTGTGTTCCATCTGAGGATGATAAGAGCTGTGTTCCATCTGAGGTTGATAAGAGCAGTGTTCCATCTGATGATGATAAGAACAGTGTTCCATCTGAGGTTGATACGAGCTGTGTTCCATCTGAGGTTGATAAGAGCTGTGTTCCATCTGAGGATGATAAGAGCTGTGTTCCATCTGAGGTTGATAAGAGCAGTGTTCCATCTGATAATGATAAGAACAGTGTTCAATCTGAGGTTGTTAAGAGCAATGTTCCATCTGAGGATGATAAGAACAGTGTTCCATCTGAGGATGATAAGAGCAGTGTTCCATCTGAGGATGATAAGAACAGTGTTCCATCTGAGGTTGATATGAACAGTGTTCCATCTGAGGTTGATAAGAGCAGTGTTCCATCTGAGGTTGATAAGAGCAGTGTTCCCTCTGAGGTTGATACGAGCTGTGTTCCATCTGAGGTTGATAAGAGCTGTGTTCCATCTGAGGATGATAAGAGCTGTGTTCCATCTGAGGTTGATAAGAACAGTGTTCCATCTGAGGATGATAAGAGCTGTTTTCCATCTGAGGTTGATAAGAGCTGTGTTCCATCTGAGGTTGATAAGAGCAGTGTTCCATCTGAGAATGATAAGAACAGTTTTCCATCTGAGGTTGATAAGAGCAGTGTTCCATCTGAGGTTGATAAGAGCTGTTTTCCATCTGAGGTTGACAAGAGCTGTGTTCCATCTGAGGTTGATAGAAGCTGTGTTCCATCTGAGGTTGATAAGAGCTGTGTTCCATCTGAGGTTGATAAGAGCTTTGTTCCATCTGAGGTTGATAAGAACAGTGTTCCATCTGAGGTTGATAAGAGCTGTGTTCCATCTGAGGTTGATAAGAGCTGTGTTCCATCTGAGGTTGATAAAAGCTGTGTTCCATCTGAGGTTGATAAGAGCTGTGTTCCATCTGAGGATGATAAGAGCTGTGTTCAATCTGAGGTTGATAAGAGCTGTGTTCCATCTGAGGTTGATAAGAACAGTGTTCCATCTGAGGTTGATAGAAGCTGTGTTCCATCTGAGTTTGATAGGAGCAGTGTTCCATCTGAGGTTGATAAGAGCTATGTTCCATCTGAGGTTGATAAGAGCAGTGTTCCATCTGAGGTTGATAAGAGCTGTGTTCCATCTGAGGTTGATAAGAGCTGTGTTCCTTCTGAGGTTGATAAGAGCAGTGTTCCATCTGAGGTTGATAAGAGCAGTGTTCCATCTGAGTATGATAAGAACAGTGTTCCATCTGAGGTTGATAAGAGCAGTGTTCCATCTGAGGATGATAAGAACAGTGTTCCATCTGAGGTTGATAGGAACAGTGTTCCATCTGAGGTTGATAAGAGCTGTGTTCCATCTGAGGTTGATAAGAGCAGTGTTCCATCTGAGGTTGATACGAGCTGTGTTCCATCTGAGGTTGATAAGAGCTGTGTTCCATCTGAGGATGATAAGAGCAGTGTTCCATCTGATGATGATAAGAACAGTGTTCCATCTGAGGTTGATAAGAGCAGTGTTCCATCTGAGGTTGATACGAGCTGTGTTCCATCTGAGGTTGATAAGAGCTGTGTTCCATCTGAGGATGATAAGAGCAGTGTTCCATCTGATGATGATAAGAACAGTGTTCCATCTGAGGTTGATAAGAGCAGTGTTCCATCTGAGGTTGATACGAGCTGTGTTCCATCTGAGGTTGATAAGAGCTGTGTTCCATCTGAGGATGATAAGAGCAGTGTTCCATCTGATGATGATAAGAACAGTGTTCCATCTGAGGTTGATAAGAGCAGTGTTCCATCTGAGGATGATAAGAACAGTGTTCCATCTGAGGTTGATAAGAGCAGTGTTCCATCTTAGGATGATAAGAACAGTGTTCCATCTGAGGTTGATAAGAGCTGTGTTCCATCTGAGGTTGATAAGAGCAGTGTTCCATCTGAGGTTGATACGAGCTGTGTTCCATCTGAGGTTGATAAGAGCTGTGTTCCATCTGAGGTTGATAAGAGCTGTGTTCCATCTGAGGATGATAAGAGCTGTGTTCCATCTGAGGTTGATAAGAGCAGTGTTCCATCTGATGATGATAAAAACAGTGTTCAATCTGAGGTTGATACGAGCTGTGTTCCATCTGAGGTTGATAAGAGCTGTGTTCCATCTGAGGATGATAAGAGCTGTGTTCCATCTGAGGTTGATAAGAGCAGTGTTCCATCTGAGAATGATAAGAACAGTGTTCAATCTGAGGTTGATAAGAGCAGTGTTCCATCTGAGGATGATAAGAACAGTGTTCCATCTGAGGTTGATAAGAGCAGTGTTCCATCTGAGGATGATAAGAACAGTGTTCCATCTGAGGTTGATATGAACAGTGTTCCATCTGAGGTTGATAAGAGCTGTGTTCCATCTGAGGTTGATAAGAGCAGTGTTCCATCTGAGGTTGATACGAGCTGTGTTCCATCTGAGGTTGATAAGAGCTGTGTTCCATCTGAGGATGATAAGAGCTGTGTTCCATCTGAGGTTGATAAGAGCAGTGTTCCATCTGATGATGATAAGAACAGTGTTCCATCTGAGGTTGATACGAGCTGTGTTCCATCTGAGGTTGATAAGAGCTGTGTTCCATCTGAGGATGATAAGAGCTGTGTTCCGTCTGAGGTTGATAAGAGCAGTGTTCCATCTGATAATGATAAGAACAGTGTTCAATCTGAGGTTGTTAAGAGCAATGTTCCATCTGAGGATGATAAGAACAGTGTTCCATCTGAGGTTGATAAGAGCAGTGTTCCATCTGAGGATGATAAGAACAGTGTTCCATCTGAGGTTGATATGAACAGTGTTCCATCTGAGGTTGATAAGAGCAGTGTTCCCTCTGAGGTTGATACGAGCTGTGTTCCATCTGAGGTTGATAAGAGCTGTGTTCCATCTGAGGATGATAAGAGCTGTGTTCCATCTGAGGTTGATAAGAACAGTGTTCCATCTGAGGATGATAAGAGCAGTGTTCCATCTGAGGTTGATAAGAGCTGTGTTCCATCTGAGGTTGATAAGAGCAGTGTTCCATCTGAGAATGATAAGAACAGTTTTCCATCTGAGGTTGATAAGAGCAGTGTTCCATCTGAGGTTGACAAGAGCTGTGTTCCATCTGAGGTTGATAGAAGCTGTGTTCCATCTGAGGTTGATAAGAGCTGTGTTCCATCTGAGGTTGATAAGAGCTGTTTTCCATCTGAGGTTGATAAGAACAGTGTTCCATCTGAGGTTGATAAGAGCTGTGTTCCATCTGAGGTTGATAAGAGCTGTGTTCCATCTGAGGTTGATAAAAGCTGTGTTCCATCTGAGGTTGATAAGAGCTGTGTTCCATCTGAGGATGATAAGAGCTGTGTTCCATCTGAGGTTGATAAGAGCTGTGTTCCATCTGAGGTTGATAAGAACAGTGTTCCATCTGAGGTTGATAGAAGCTGTGTTCCATCTGAGTTTGATAGGAGCAGTGTTCCATCTGAGGTTGATAAGAGCTATGTTCCATCTGAGGTTGATAAGAGCAGTGTTCCATCTGAGGTTGATAAGAGCTGTGTTCCATCTGAGGTTGATAAGAGCTGTGTTCCTTCTGAGGTTGATAAAAGCAGTGTTCCATCTGAGGTTGATAGAAGCTGTGTTCCATCTGAGTTTGATAGGAGCAGTGTTCCATCTGAGGTTGATAAGAGCTATGTTCCATCTGAGGTTGATAAGAGCAGTGTTCCATCTGAGGTTGATAAGAGCTGTGTTCCATCTGAGGTTGATAAGAGCTGTGTTCCTTCTGAGGTTGATAAGAGCAGTGTTCCATCTGAGGTTGATAAGAACAGTGTTCCATCTGAGGTTGATAAGAGCAGTGTTCCATCTGAGTATGATAAGAACAGTGTTCCATCTGAGGTTGATAAGAGCAGTGTTCCATCTGAGGATGATAAGAACAGTGTTCCATCTGAGGTTGATAAGAACAGTGTTCCATCTGAGGTTGATAAGAGCTGTGTTCCATCTGAGGTTGATAAGAGCAGTGTTCTATCTGAGGTTAATTCAAGCTGTGTTCCATCTGAGGTTGATAAGAGCTGTGTTCCATCTGAGGATGATAAGAGCAGTGTTCCATCTGAGGTTGATAAGAGCAGTGTTCCATCTGAGGATGATAAGAACAGTGTTCCATCTGAGGTTGATAAGAGCAGTGTTCCATCTGAGGATGATAAGAACAGTGTTCCATCTGAGGTTGATAAGAGCAGTGTTCCATCTGAGGATGATAAGAACAGTGTTCCATCTGAGGTTGATAAGAACAGTGTTCCATCTGAGGTTGATAAGAGCAGTGTTCCATCTGAGGTTGATAAGAGCTGTGTTCCATCTGAGGTTGATAAGAACAGTGTTCCATCTGAGGTTGATAAGAGCTGTGTTCCATCTGAGGTTGATAAGAGCTGTGTTCCATCTGAGGTTGATGAAAGCTGTGTTCCATCTGAGGTTGATAAGAGCTGTGTTCCATCTGAGGATGATAAGAGCTGTGTTCCATCTGAGGTTGATAAGAGCTGTGTTCCATCTGAGGTTGATAAGAACAGTGTTCCATCTGAGGATGATAGAAGCTGTGTTCCATCTGAGTTTGATAGGAGCAGTGTTCCATCTGAGGTTGATAAGAGCTATGTTCCATCTGAGGTTGATAAGAGCTGTGTTCCATCTGAGGTTGATAAGAGCTGTGTTCCTTCTGAGGTTGATAAGAGCAGTGTTCCATCTGAGGTTGATAAGAACAGTGTTCCATCTGAGGTTGATAAGAGCAGTGTTCCATCTGAGAATGATAAGAACAGTGTTCAATCTGAGGTTGATAAGAGCAATGTTCCATCTGAGGATGATAAGAACAGTGTTCCATCTGAGGTTGATAAGAGCAGTGTTCCATCTGAGGATGATAAGAACAGTGTTCCATCTGAGGTTGATATGAACAGTGTTCCATCTGAGGTTGATAAGAGCTGTGTTCCATCTGAGGATGATAAGAACAGTGTTCCATCTGAGGTTGATAAGAACAGTGTTCCATCTGAGGTTGATAAGAGCTGTGTTCCATCTGAGGTTGATAAGAGCAGTGTTCCATCTGAGGTTGATAAGAGCAGTGTTCCATCTGAGGTTGATAAGAGCTGTGTTCCATCTGAGGATGATAAGAGCAGTGTTCCATCTGAGGTTGATAAGAGCAGTGTTCCATCTGAGGATGATAAGAACAGTGTTCCATCTGAGGTTGATAAGAGCTGTGTTCCATCTGAGGATGATAAGAGCTGTGTTCCATCTGAGGTTGATAAGAGCAGTGTTCCATCTGATAATGATAAGAACAGTGTTCAATCTGAGGTTGTTAAGAGCAATGTTCCATCTGAGGATGATAAGAACAGTGTTCCATCTGAGGATGATAAGAGCAGTGTTCCATCTGAGGATGATAAGAACAGTGTTCCATCTGAGGTTGATATGAACAGTGTTCCATCTGAGGTTGATAAGAGCAGTGTTCCATCTGAGGTTGATAAGAGCAGTGTTCCCTCTGAGGTTGATAAGAGCTGTGTTCCATCTGAGGATGATAAGAGCTGTGTTCCATCTGAGGTTGATAAGAACAGTGTTCCATCTGAGGATGATAAGAGCTGTGTTCCATCTGAGGTTGATAAGAGCTGTGTTCCATCTGAGGATGATAAGAGCTGTGTTCCATCTGAGGTTGATAAGAACAGTGTTCCATCTGAGGATGATAAGAGCTGTGTTCCATCTGAGGTTGATAAGAGCTGTGTTCCATCTGAGGTTGATAAGAGCAGTGTTCCATCTGAGGATGATAAGAACAGTGTTCCATCTGAGGTTGATAAGAGCAGTGTTCCATCTGAGGTTGATAAGAGCTGTGTTCCATCTGAGGTTGATAAGAGCTGTGTTCCATCTGAGGTTGATAAGAGCTGTGTTCCATCTGAGGTTGATAAGAGCTGTGTTCCATCTGAGGTTGATAAGAGCAGTGTTCCATCTGAGGTTGATAAGAGCAGTGTTCCATCTGAGGTTGATAAGAGCAGTGTTCCATCTGAGGTTGATAAGAGCTGTGTTCCATCTGAGGTTGATAAGAGCAGTGTTCCATCTGAGGTTGATAAGAGCAGTGTTCCATCTGAGGTTGATAAGAGCAGTGTTCCATCTGAGGTTGATAAGAGCAGTGTTCCATCTGAGGTTGATAAGAGCTGTGTTCCATCTGAGGTTGATAAGAAGCAGTGTTCCATCTGAGGTTGATAAGAACAGTGTTCCATCTGAGGTTGATAAGAGCTGTGTTCCATCTGAGGTTGATAAGAGCAGTGTTCCATCTGAGGTTGATAAGAGCAGTGTTCCATCTGAGGTTGATAAGAGCTGTGTTCCATCTGAGGATGATAAGAGCAGTGTTCCATCTGAGGTTGATAAGAGCAGTGTTCCATCTGAGGATGATAAGAACAGTGTTCCATCTGAGGTTGATAAGAGCTGTGTTCCATCTGAGGTTGATAAGAGCAGTGTTCTATCTGAGGTTAATACAAGCTGTGTTCCATCTGAGGTTGATAAGAGCTGTGTTCCATCTGAGGATGATAAGAGCAGTGTTCCATCTGAGGTTGATAAGAGCAGTGTTCCATCTGAGGATGATAAGAACAGTGTTCCATCTGAGGTTGATAAGAGCAGTGTTCCATCTGAGGATGATAAGAACAGTGTTCCATCTGAGGTTGATAAGAGCAGTGTTCCATCTGAGGATGATAAGAACAGTGTTCCATCTGAGGTTGATAAGAACAGTGTTCCATCTGAGGTTGATAAGAGCAGTGTTCCATCTGAGGTTGATAAGAGCTGTGTTCCATCTGAGGTTGATAAGAACAGTGTTCCATCTGAGGTTGATAAGAGCTGTGTTCCATCTGAGGTTGATAAGAGCTGTGTTCCATCTGAGGTTGATAAGAAGCTGTGTTCCATCTGAGGTTGATAAGAGCTGTGTTCCATCTGAGGATGATAAGAGCTGTGTTCCATCTGAGGTTGATAAGAGCTGTGTTCCATCTGAGGTTGATAAGAACAGTGTTCCATCTGAGGTTGATAAGAGCTGTGTTCCATCTGAGGTTGATAAGAGCAGTGTTCCATCTGAGGTTGATAAGAGCTATGTTCCATCTGAGGTTGATAAGAGCTGTGTTCCATCTGAGGTTGATAAGAGCTGTGTTCCATCTGAGGTTGATAAGAGCAGTGTTCCATCTGAGGTTGATAAGAGCAGTGTTCCATCTGAGGTTGATAAGAGCAGTGTTCCATCTGATGATGATAAGAACAGTGTTCAATCTGAGGTTGATAAGAGCAGTGTTCCATCTGAGGATGATAAGAACAGTGTTCCATCTGAGGTTGATAAGAGCAGTGTTCCATCTGAGGATGATAAGAACAGTGTTCCATCTGAGGTTGATAAGAACAGTGTTCCATCTGAGGTTGATAAGAGCTGTGTTCCATCTGAGGTTGATAAGAGCAGTGTTCCATCTGAGGTTGATACGAGCTGTGTTCCATCTGAGGTTGATAAGAGCTGTGTTCCATCTGAGGATGATAAGAGCTGTGTTCCATCTGAGGTTGATAAGAGCAGTGTTCCATCTGAGGATGATAAGAACAGTGTTCCATCTGAGGTTGATAAGAGCAGTGTTCCATCTGAGGTTGATAAGAGCAGTGTTCCATCTGAGGTTGATAAGAGCAGTGTTCCATCTGAGGTTGATAAGAGCAGTGTTCCATCTGAGGTTGATAAGAACAGTGTTCCATCTGAGGTTGATAAGAGCAGTGTTCCATCTGAGGTTGATAAGAGCAGTGTTCCATCTGAGGTTGATAAGAGCTGTGTTCCATCTGAGGTTGATAAGAGCAGTGTTCCATCTGAGGTTGATAAGAGCAGTGTTCCATCTGAGGTTGATAAGAGCAGTGTTCCATCTGAGGTTGATAAGAGCAGTGTTCCATCTGAGGTTGATAAGAGCTGTGTTCCATCTGAGGTTGATAAGAGCTGTGTTCCATCTGAGGATGATAAGAGCTGTGTTCCATCTGAGGTTGATAAGAACAGTGTTCCATCTGAGGATGATAAGAGCTGTGTTCCATCTGAGGTTGATAAGAGCTGTGTTCCATCTGAGGTTGATAAGAGCAGTGTTCCATCTGAGAATGATAAGAACAGTTTTCCATCTGAGGTTGATAAGAGCAGTGTTCCATCTGAGGTTGATAAGAGCTGTTTTCCATCTGAGGTTGACAAGAGCTGTGTTCCATCTGAGGTTGATAGAAGCTGTGTTCCATCTGAGGTTGATAAGAGCTGTGTTCCATCTGAGGTTGATAAGAGCTGTGTTCCATCTGAGGTTGATAAGAACAGTGTTCCATCTGAGGTTGATAAGAGCTGTGTTCCATCTGAGGTTGATAAGAGCTGTGTTCCATCTGAGGTTGATAAAAGCTGTGTTCCATCTGAGGTTGATAAGAGCTGTGTTCCATCTGAGGATGATAAGAGCTGTGTTCAATCTGAGGTTGATAAGAGCTGTGTTCCATCTGAGGTTGATAAGAACAGTGTTCCATCTGAGGTTGATAGAAGCTGTGTTCCATCTGAGTTTGATAGGAGCAGTGTTCCATCTGAGGTTGATAAGAGCTATGTTCCATCTGAGGTTGATAAGAGCAGTGTTCCATCTGAGGTTGATAAGAGCTGTGTTCCATCTGAGGTTGATAAGAGCTGTGTTCCTTCTGAGGTTGATAAGAGCAGTGTTCCATCTGAGGTTGATAAGAGCAGTGTTCCATCTGAGTATGATAAGAACAGTGTTCCATCTGAGGTTGATAAGAGCAGTGTTCCATCTGAGGATGATAAGAACAGTGTTCCATCTGAGGTTGATAAGAACAGTGTTCCATCTGAGATTGATAAGAGCTGTGTTCCATCTGAGGTTGATAAGAGCAGTGTTCTATCTGAGGTTAATACGAACTGTGTTCCATCTGAGGTTGATAAGAGCTGTGTTCCATCTGAGGATGATAAGAGCTGTGTTCCATCAAGGTTGATAAGAGCAGTGTTCCATCTGAGGATGATAAGAACAGTGTTCCATCTGAGGTTGATAAGAGCAGTGTTCCATCTGAGGATGATAAGAACAGTGTTCCATCTGAGGTTGATAAGAGCAGTGTTCCATCTGAGGATGATAAGAACAGTGTTCCATCTGAGGTTGATAAGAACAGTGTTCCATCTGAGGTTGATAAGAGCAGTGTTCCATCTGAGGTTGATAAGAGCTGTGTTCCATCTGAGGTTGATAAGAGCTGTTTTCCATCTGAGGTTGATAAAAGCTGTGTTCCATCTGAGGTTGATAAGAGCTGTGTTCCATCTGAGGTTGATAAGAACAGTGTTCCATCTGAGGTTGATAAGAGCTGTGTTCCATCTGAGGTTGATAAGAGCTGTGTTCCATCTGAGGTTGATAAAAGCTGTGTTCCATCTTAGGTTGATAAGAGCTGTGTTCCATCTGAGGATGATAAGAGCTGTGTACCATCTGAGGTTGATAAGAGCTGTGTTCCATCTGAGGTTGATAAGAACAGTGTTCCATCTGAGGTTGATAGAAGCTGTGTTCCATCTGAGTTTGATAGGAGCAGTGTTCCATCTGAGGTTGATAAGAGCTATGTTCTATCTGAGGTTGATAAGAGCAGTGTTCCATCTGAGGTTGATAAGAGCTGTGTTCCATCTGAGGTTGATAAGAGCTGTGTTCCTTCTGAGGTTGATAAGAGCAGTGTTCCATCTGAGGTTGATAAGAACAGTGTTCCATCTGAGGTTGATAAGAGCAGTGTTCCATCTGAGTATGATAAGAACAGTGTTCCATCTGAGGTTGATAAGAACAGTGTTCCATCTGAGGTTGATAAGAGCTGTGTTCCATCTGAGGTTGATAAGAGCAGTGTTCTATCTGAGGTTAATACGAGCTGTGTTCCATCTGAGGTTGATAAGAGCTGTGTTCCATCTGAGGATGATAAGAGCTGTGTTCCATCTGAGGTTGATAAGAGCAGTGTTCCATCTGAGGATGATAAGAACAGTGTTCCATCTGAGGTTGATAAGAGCAGTGTTCCATCTGAGGATGATAAGAACAGTGTTCCATCTGAGGTTGATAAGAGCAGTGTTCCATCTGAGGATGATAAGAACAGTGTTCCATCTGAGGTTGATAAGAACAGTGTTCCATCTGAGGTTGATAAGAGCAGTGTTCCATCTGAGGTTGATAAGAGCAGTGTTCCATCTGAGGTTGATACGAGCTGTGTTCCATCTGAGGTTGATAAGAGCTGTGTTCCATCTGAGGATGATAAGAGCTGTGTTCCATCTGAGGTTGATAAGAGCAGTGTTCCATCTGAGGATGATAAGAACAGTGTTCCATCTGAGGTTGATAAGAGCAGTGTTCCATCTGAGGTTGATAAGAGCTGTGTTCCATCTGAGGTTTATAAGAGCAGTGTTCCATCTGAGGATGATAAGAACAGTGTTCCATCTGAGGTTGATAAGAGCAGTGTTCCATCTGAGTTTGATAAGAGCTGTGTTCCATCTGAGGTTGATAAGAGCTGAGTTCCATCTGAGGTTGATAAGAGCAGTGTTCCATCTGAGGTTGATAAGAACAGTGTTCCATCTGAGGTTGATAAGAGCTGTGTTCCATCTGAGGTTGATAAGAGCTGTGTTCCATCTGAGGTTGATAAGAGCTGTGTTCCATCTGAGGTTGATAAGAGCTGTGTTCCATCTGAGGTTGATAAGAACAGTGTTCCATCTGAGGTTGATAGAAGCTGTGTTCCATCTGAGTTTGATAAGAGCAGTGTTCCATCTGAGGTTGATAAGAGCTGTGTTCCATCTGAGGTTGATAAGAGCTGTGTTCCATCTGAGGTTGATAGAAGCTGTGTTCCATCTGAGTTTGATAAGAGCAGTGTTCCATCTGAGGTTGATAAGAGCTGTGTTCCATCTGAGGTTGATAAGAGCTGTGTTCCATCTGAGGTTGATAAGAGCTGTGTTCCATCTGAGGTTGATAGAAGCTGTCAGAACAGAAGGAGGATGGATGTCTGGGTGACGCTAGCAGACAAGTGGGGAGTCTGATGGTGATTGGGTTTTTGTATTCCCTCATGTCTGAACACACACATACGCAAACACCCACAAATGCACGCACGCACACACACACATACACACACACACACCTGAATGTATGACCTCTTATTGACTGTGACACGTCTCTCTCATGGAGCTCCATGTCTTAGTGATTATCCTGAGCGTTGTCCAGGGTGAGGTCTTCATCCTGACTGACACGTCTCTCTCATGTAGCTCCAGGTCTTTATTGATTTTCCTCAGCGTTGTCCAGGGTGAGGTCTTTATCCTGACTGACTAATTGGTTACTTTCATTGTCTCGGAGTCCTACTGAAACAAGGCAGCCCCCAAACCTCCCACATGAGCACGCACAAGGAACGCACACACACACTACTCTAACAGAACAGTCTCCTCTAACAGAACAGTCTCCTCTAACAGAACAGCCTCCTCTAACAGAACAGAACAGCCTCCTCTAACAGAATAGAACAGGCTCCTCTAACAGAACAGTCTCCTCTAACTCTACAGAACAGTCTCCTCTAACAGAACAGTCTCCTCTAACAGAACAGAACAGGCTCCTCTAACAGAACAGTCTCCTCTAACTCTACAGAACAGTCTCCTCTAACAGAACAGTCTCCTCTAACTCTAACAGAACAGTCTCCTCTAACAGAACAGTCTCCTCTAACAGAACAGAACAGTCTCCTCTAACAGAACAGAACAGTCTCCTCTAACAGAACAGAACAGTCTCCTCTAACAGAACAGAACAGTCTCCTCTAACAGAACAGAACAGTCTCCTCTAACAGAACAGAACAGTCTCCTCTAACTCTAACAGAACAGTCTCCTCTAACAGAACAGTCTCCTCTAACAGAACAGTCTCCTCTAACAGAACAGAACAGTCTCCTCTAACAGAACAGAACAGTCTCCTCTAACAGAACAGAACAGTCTCCTCTAACAGAACAGAACAGTCTCCTCTAACAGAACAGACTCCTCTAACAGAACAGAACAGTCTCCTCTAACAGAACAGAACAGTCTCCTCTAACAGAACAGAACAGTCTCCTCTAACAGAACAGTCTCCTCTAACTCTAACAGAACAGTCTCCTCTAATAGAACGGTCTCCTCTAACAGAACAGTCTCCTCTAACAGAACAGAACAGTCTCCTCTAACAGAACAGACTCCTCTAACAGAACAGAACAGTCTCCTCTAACAGAACAGAACAGTCTCCTCTAACAGAACATTCTCCTCTAATCCTAACCCGAGGAGAGTTAGCTATTTGTACAGATTCTGGGATGTAAATGTTTATCTAATATCTGTCTGTCTCTTTGAAATGGACCTGTTTAGTTTAGATGTAAGGTGTGTGTGTGTGTGTGTGAGTGTGTGTGTGTGTGTGTGTGTGTGTGTGTGTGTGTGTGTGTGTGTGTGTGTGTGTGTGTGTGTGTGTGTGTGTGTGTGTGTGTGTGTGTGTGTGTGTGTGTGTGTGTGTGTGGCTTATGCTGTGTGTATCTGATTTATAACTGATCCCTCTCTTCTCTCTCTCTCTTCTCTCTGGTATACTGCCCTATAGAGGACTATTAACAGTCGATCCCTCTATTCTCTTCTCCTCCTCCACTCGAGCGTGACTCTGCCTTTTCTCTGTCTAGATATTCACTGGTTCCTCAGAGGCTGATGAAATTGCTTTGGTGTTTCCATCAAGGAGAGGTTGTGATTCTGTCCAGAAGTTAACAGTAGAAAACACGTGGTAATTACATTTGATTGCCTTTTACCCTGGCAGAATCCAAATGACTTCACCCTTGTCTCGCTCTCTCTCTCTCTCTCTCTCTCTCTGTGAAATGCAGCCTATGTATCAGACAATACTGCTGACCCAGCTATAGGAAAAGGCATGCGGTACCGCTTTAACCGTTTTAAGCTTGTGCTGTATGTCGAATTCAAAAAATTGCATATCTACAAGCCAGAATTACTTTGAGATGCCTCTGCTGAGGTTCTCTGGTATGCTTTTTGAAATCTACAGTTCGATGTGTTGGTGGTTGTAACTAAATGTATTTTTGTCACATGATTTACTGCACATGTATACACTGAAACCCACTGTGACGTTTGCTTAGCTGAGCATACTGAGTGAGTGTGTGTGTGTGTGTGTGTGTGTGTGTGTGTGTGTGTGTGTGTGTGTGTGTGTGTGTGTGTGTGTGTGTGTGTGTGTGTGTGTGTGTGTGTGTGTGTGTGTGTGCGCATGCGTGCGTGCGTGCGTGCGTGTGCGTAGACGTGTGTCACAGTCAATAGGAATTAATAGGCTGGGAAGGTCACTGTGGAAGGAGGGGAGATCGGCACACTCACTATTGAGACAGCTTAATTCACGCAACCGCACACACACACACACACACACACACACACACATTTGGATTTATGGAAAGAAAGCATGTGAAAATCATATTTTCAAATGTGAAATAGCTGTTTTCACATGTTGAGCTTAACTTTCACATGTGAAATCATATTTTCACATGTATTACATTTAGAGTTCACATGTTAACACCACCTTTATGACGGTGATAAGAACATGTGAGGAGAATAACATTTTTTCACCTTATGTGAATTGCAGTTTCACATGTGAAAAATATATTTTGCAGTTTCGTATTTCAATTCCACATGTGAAAGTGAGATTTTCACATCTAAAAGGTTTTCACGTATGAAATTGCAAATTAGATTTTTACATGATTGTTTTTCACATGTGAACTTGCAATTCCACATGTGAAAGTGAAAAATGAAAAACTCCACATTTACTCCGATGTTTGTAAACAAAGTAAATGTAAACCAAAACATGTAAACATGTTAAAACTATAATTTTTGATATCACCGATGGTCAGTCCTTGCATCCATAGCGTAGTCAAGATATCTCAAGCTTGAACTGACAGATTTGGATGGTGATTTATTTTTTATTTTTTTTTAACTTAGATTGAAGCACGTGTGAATGAATAGACTCTTAAGGATTTGTATTTTTTGTATTTATTATGGATCCCCATTAGTTCCTGCCAAAGCAGCAGCTACTCTTCCTGGGGTTTATTATGGATCCCCATTAGTTCCTGCCAAGGCAGCAGCTACTCTTCCTGGGGTTTATTATGGATCCCCATTAGTTCCTACCAAGGCAGCAGCTACTCTTCCTGGGGTTTGTTATGGATCCCCATTAGTTCCTGCCAAGGCAGCAGCTACTCTTCCTGGGGTTTATTATGGATCCCCATTAGTTCCTGCCAAGGCAGCAGCTACTCTTCCTGGGGTTTATTATGGATCCCCATTAGTTCATGCCAAGGCAGCAGCTACTCTTCCTGGGGTTTATTATGGATCCCCATTAGTTCCTGCCAAGGCAGCAGCTACTCTTCCTGGGGTCTGGCAAAATTAAGGCAGTTATACAACACACTAAGTTTGTGCCCTCAGGCCCCTACTCCACTACCACATATCTACAACACAAAATCCATGTGTACGTGTGTGTGTAGTGCATATGTTATCATGTGTGTGTATGAATGTGTCTGTGCCTATCTTTGTGTTGCTTCACAGTCCCCGCTGTTTTTTAAATCTGATTCTACTGCTTGCATCCGTTACTTGATGTGGAATAGAGTTCCATGTAGTCATGGCTCTATGTAGTACTGTGCGCCTCCCATAGTCTGTTCTGGACTTGGGGACTGTGAAGAGACCTCTGGTGGCATGTCTTGTGGGGTATGCATGGGTGTCTGAGCTGTGTGCTAGTCGTTTAAACAGACAGCTAGGTGCTTTCAACATGTCATTACCTCTCACAAATACAAGTGGTAATGAAGTCAATCTCTCCTTCACTTTGAGCCAGGAGTGATTGACATGCACATTATTAATGTGTGCTCTCTGTGTACATCCACGGGGCAGCCGTGCTGCCCTGTTCTGAGCCAATTGCAATTTTCCTAAGTCCCTCTTTGTGGCACCTGACCACACGACTGAACAGTAGTCCAGGTGCGACAAAACTAGAGCCTGTAGGACCTGCCTTGTTGATAGTGCTGGTAAGAAGGTAGAGAAGCGCTTTATTATGGACAGACTTTTCTCCATCTTAGCTACTGTTGTATCATTATGTTTTGACCATGACAGCATACAATCCAGGGTTACTCCAAGCAGTTTAGTCACCCAAACTTGCTCAATTTCCACATTATTTATTACAACATTTAGTTGATGTTTAGGGTTTAGTGAATGATTTGTCCCAAATACAATGCTTTTAGTTTTTGAAATATTTAGGACTAACTTATTCCTTGTCACCCATTCTGAAACTAACTGCAGCTCTTTGTTAAGTGTTGCAGTCATTTCAGTCGCTGTGGTAGCTGACGTGTATAGTGTTGAGTCATCTGCATACATAGACAGTGACATGTCGTTAGTAAAGATTGAGAAAAGTTAGGGGCCTAGACAGCTGCCCTGGGGAATTCCTGATTCTACTTGGATTATGTTGGAGAAGCTTCCATTAAAGAACACCCTCTGTGTTCTGTTAGACAGGTAACTCTATATCCACAATATAGCAGGGGGTGTAAAGCCATAACACATACAGTTGAAGTCGGAAGTTTACATACACCTTAGCCAAATACATTTAAACACATTTTTTACAATTCCTGACCTTTAATTCTAGTAAAAATTCCCTGTTTTAGGTCAGTTAGTATCACCGCTTTATTTTAAGAATGTGAAATGTCAGAATAATAGTAGAGAGAGTGATTTATTTCAGCTTTTATTTCTTTCATCACATTCCCAGTGGGTCAGAAGTTTACATACACTCAATTAGTATTTGGTAGCATTGCCTTAAATTGTTTAACTTGGGTCAAGCGTTTCGGGTAGCCTTCCACAAGCTTCCCACAATAAGTTGGGTGAATTCTGGCCCATTCCTCCTGACAGAGCTGGTGTAACTGAGTCAGGTTTGTAGGCCTCCTTGCTCGCACATGCTTTTTCAGTTCTGCCCACAAATGTTCTATAGGTTTGAGGTCAGGTCTTTGTGATGGCCACTCCAATACCTTGACTTTGTTGTCCTTAAGCCATTTTGCCACAACTTTGGAAGTATGCTTGGGGTCATTATCCATTTGGAAGACCCAAATACGACCAAGCTTTAACTTCCTGACTGATGTCTTGAGATGTTGCTTCAATATATCCACATAATTTTCCTTCCTCATGATGCCATCTATTTTGTGAAGTACACCAGTCCCTCCTGCAGCAAAGCACCCCCACATTATGATGCTGCCATCCCCGTGCTTCACGGTTGTGATGGTGTTCTTCAGCTTGCAAGCCTTCCCCTTTTTCCTCCAAACATGACGATGGTCATTATGGCCAAACAGTTCTATTTTTGTTTCATCAGACCAGAGTACATTTCTCCAAAAAGTACGATCTTTGTCCCCATGTGCAGTTGCAAACCGTAGTCTGGCTTTTATATGGCGGTTTTGGAGCAGTGGCTTCTTCCTTGTTGAACGGCCTTTCAAGTTATGTCGA
The DNA here is from genome assembly GCA_031479575.1 of Coregonus ussuriensis. Lineage (NCBI taxonomy): Eukaryota > Metazoa > Chordata > Actinopteri > Salmoniformes > Salmonidae > Coregonus > Coregonus ussuriensis. The sequence continues at coordinate 9,458,326 of CM062498.1, read as the reverse complement.
TATAGGACTTGTTTTACTGTGAATATAGATACTTTTGTACCTGTTTCCTCCAGCATCTTCACAAGGTCCTTTACTGTTGTTCTGGGATTGATTTGCACTTTTCGCACCAAAGTACGTTAATCTCTAGGAGACAGAACGCGTCTCCTTCCTGAGCGGTATGATGGCTGTGTGGTCCCATGGTGTTTATACTTGCGTACTATTGTTTGAACAGATGAACGTGGTACCTTCAGGTATTTGGAAATTGCTCCCAAGGATGAACCAGACTTGTGGAGGTCTACAATTGTTTTTCTGAGGTCTTGGCTGATTTCTTTTGATTTTTCCATGATGTCAAGCATAGAGGCACTGAGTTTGAAGGTAGGCCTTGAAACACATCCACAGGTAACCCTCCAATTGACTCAAATTATGTCAATTAGCCTATCAGAAGCTTCTAAAGCCATGACATCATTTTCTGGAATTTTTCAAGCTGTTTAAAGGCACAGTCAATTTACAGTGGCTTGTTAAAGTATTCACCCCCCTTGGCATTTTTCCTATTTTGTTGCTTTACAACGTGGAATTAAAATGGATTGTTTGGGGGGTTTGTATCATTTGATTTACACAACACGCCTACCACTTTGAAGAAGTAAAATATTTTTTATTGTGAAACAAACAACAAATAAGACAAAAAAACAAAGTCAATACTTTGTAGAGACAGCTTTTGCAGCAAATACAGCTGCATGTCTCTTGGACTATGTCTCTATAAGCTTGGCACATCAGGCCACTGGGATTGTTGCGCATTCTTCAAGGCAAAACTGCTCCAGCTCCTTCAAGTTGGATGGGTTCCGCTGGTGTACAGCAATCTTTAAGTCATACCACAGATTCTCAATTGGATTAAGGTCTGGGCTTTGACTAGGCCATTCTAAGACATTTAAATGTTTCCCCTTAAACCACTCAAGTGTTGCTTTTGCAGTATGCTTAGGGTCATTGTTCTGCTGGAAGGTGAACCTCTGTCCCAGTCTCAAATCTCTGGAAGACTGAAACAGGTTTCCCTCAAGAATTTCCCTGTATTTAGCACCATCCATCATTCCTTCAATTCTGACCAGTTGAAAAACATGGATGGTGTTCTCGGGGTGATGAGAGGTGTTGGGTTTGTGCCAGACATAGCGTTTTCCTTGATGGCCAAAAAGCTCAATTTTAGTACCTTCTTCCACATGTTTGGGGAGTCTCCCACATGCCTTTTGGCGAACACCAAACGTGTTTACCTATTTTTTTCTTTAAGCAATGGCATTTTACTGGCCACTCTTCCGTAAAGCCCAGCTCTGTGGAGTGTACGGCTTAAAGTGGTCCTATGAACAAATACTCCAATCTCCGCTGTGGAGCTTTGCAGCTCCTTCAGGGTTATCTTTATTTATTTATTTATTTATTAATCTTTGGTCTCTTTGTTGCCTCTCTGATTAATGCCCTCCTAGCCTGATCCGTGAGTTTTGGTGGGCGGCCCTCTCTTGGCAGGTTCGTTGTGGTGCCATATTCTTTCAATTTTTTAATAATGGATTTAATAGTGCTCCGTGGGACGTTCAAAGTGTCAGATATTTCTTTATAACCCAACCCTGATATTTACTTTAAAAGCTGCACTGAAGTCTAACAAAACAGCCCCCACAATCTTTTTATCATCAATTTCTCTCAGCCAATCATCAGTCATTTGTACAAGTGCTGTGCGTTGTTGAATGTCCTTCCCTATAAGCGTGCTGAAAGTCTGTTGTCAATTTGTTTACTGTAAAATAGCAATTGTATCTGCTCAAACACAATTTTTTCCAAAAGTGTACTAAGGGTTGGTAACAAGCTGATTGGTCGGCTTTTTGAGCCAGTAAAGGGGGCTTTACTATTCTTAGGTAGTGGAATAACTTTTGCTTCCTTCCAGGCGTGAGGGCACACACTTTCTAGTAGTCTTAAATTGAAGATGTGGCAAATAGGAGTAGCAATATTGTCCACTATTATCCTCAACAATTTTCCATCCAGATTGTCAGACCCTGGTGTCTTGTCATTGTTGATAGAAACAAACAAAAATTCACCTCTTCCACACTCACTTTACGGAATTCAAAATTACAATGCTTGTCTTTCATAATTTGGTCAGATATACTTGGATGTGTAGTGTCAGCGTTTGTTGGTGGCATGTCATGCCTACATTTGCTAATCCTGCCAATGAAAAAATCATTAAAGTAGTTGGCAATATCAGTTTATTTTGTGATGAATGACCCATCTGATTCAATGTATGATTGAGCTGAGTTTTCCTTTTTCCCCAAAATATCATTTAAGGTGCTCCAAAGCTTTTTACTATCATTCTTTATGTAATTTATCTTTGTTTCATAGTGTAGTTTCTTCTTCTTTTAATTCAGTTTAGTCACATGATTTCACAATTTACAGTACGTTTGCCAATCGGTTGTGCAGCCAGACTTATTTGCCATTCCTTTTGCCTCGTCCCTCTCAACCATACCATTTTTCAATTCCTCTTTAATCCATGGGGATTTAACCGTTTTTACAGTCATTTTCTTAATGCGTGCATGCTTATTAGTAACTGGGATAAGCAATTTCATAAATGTGTCAAGTGCAGCGTCTGTTTGCTCCTCATTACACACCACGGACCAATAAATATTATTTACATCATCAACATAGGAATCACTACAAAACTTATTGTATGACCTCTTATACACTATATTAGGCCCAGCCTTTGGAACTTTGGTTTTCCTAGATATGGCTACTATATTGTGATCACTACATCCAATGGGTCTGGATACATTTCTGCAGCATCAGTAAAGATGTGATCAATACATGTTGAGGATTTCATTCCTGTGCTGTTTGTAACTACCCTGGTAGGTTGACTGATAACTTGAACAAGGTTGCAGGCACTAGTTACAGTTTGAAGCTTTTTCTTGAGTGGGCAGCTTGATGAAAGCCAGTAAATATTTAAATCACCCAGAAAATATACCATTATCAAGCATTTCACACATGTTATCCAGATTCTGACTGTTAGCACTTGGTGGTCTATAGCAGCTTCCCACCAGAATGGGCTTTAGGTGAGGCAGGTGAACCTGTAGCCATATTACTTCAACAGTATTTAACATGAGATCCTCTCTAATCTTTACAGGGATGTGGTTCTGAATATAAACAGCAACACCTCCACCACTGGCATTTCTGTAAATGTTATAACCTTGTATTGCTACCACTGTATCATCAAAGGTATTGTTCAAGTGAGTTTCAGAGATTGTCAGAATATGAATGTCATCTGTTACTAGCAAGTTATTAATTTAATGAACCTTGTTTCTTAAGCTACATATGTTAACGTGGGCTATTTTGAGCACTTTTCTGGGATGCTTGCTTGCTTTCATTGCTTTACTGGGAAGCTTAGCAGAAGTAGATATTCTCATGTTATTTATGTTAGTGCAGGGTCAGCTGCACACAGTGGACTTCCTACTAGGGCACACCACCTCAGTGCTAACATTATCACTCTGGTTCATAGGCATATCATTGCTGCATACAATAGCTGTAGGATCAGCAGAGGCATTCAGGGCAGTTAGAGGGACATAAATTAGGTTACTTACATTGTGTCGTCCAATGCCCCTGGTATAATGTACATTTGCTAAAGCATTATGACGACTCAGCGACGCAACGGTAGGGATTAACTGAGCTAAACTTGGGTCATTGATGAGTCATTGACTCAATGCAGCCATATAATGCTGTGAAAGGATCCAGGAACCCAAATGATTTGGGTTTCAAAATGTTCAACAAAAGTTACACCCATTGAGCTGCAATAATCACGTAGCCAGTTGTGACGAAAAAGAATACTGCTAAAGAGTTCAATGCCACTACTCAGAGAGGGCACAGGGCCAGATATGATGGGTCGTTTATTAGTGTCTAGCAGAGAGTCAATCAGCTCTTTAAAATCCAGTTTCAACTGTTCAGAGCTGCCGTTTATAATGTCATTAAAACCCAGATGGACTACGATATAATCGATGTCCATGTCCTGATGTAGTACATTCGGAGCAGCTTGGTAATGTCATTTACTCAAGCTCCGGGATAGGACATTGTTTTTTGCACCAAGAACAGTCACATTTCTTACCATGGAGTTGCCCAAAATCACGGCTGGCGAGAAGGACTAGGAAATCCGCCCATTCTCACGCTTCACAGGATTCGGAGAACTCTTTAAGGACGGGCGAGAGGCCGTAGCTCCCGGTGCCTGGTGCAGGCCTCCGACAGATGGAGAAGCCACGCTCGATCCAGAGCAGGGACGGAAGATTGCCGGCGTCTACTTCAAAATCGTAGGGATTAATGTTTCAATTAAGGATTGCCACTTTAAACACCTTTTTAATGGAGTAATACTGTTATATTATGGTGCAATCCTCTAGTGAGTGAGTTACTTTTTTGAATGCGAGAGCAAATTAATTGTAAATGGTTCCAAACAAATGTTCATTGATTTATGTTTTATTTTTTATGATAACGCAATTGATTAAAACACCTCCCTCTTTCCTGCAATTTTTCCTGTCTTTGGTTATGTTACCCTGGCCAGGATTTTTTTTTAAACTGCATTTCTATACAACTTAAAAACTCTAAAATGCTATTTGGAGAACAGCAAAAACAAGCCAAAATGACCCCAGCCATTATCACCTTGGCTGCTGCAGGTTTATTCACCTCAGTCCATCTACAAAACACACAGCCTGTTAGCTACACAATTGTAACGTTATACCCCTGAAAGCGGGGAAACTGTTCAGTCAGTTGTGATGTTGAATTGCATAAAATCATCAACTCTTTACATAGATATTTATTTTCTCAAATTACATAGCGTTCACATTTGTATTCCTAGGCATTACTAAACAAGCTCCGCACAAACAGACATCAGTGGAGCACACAGATGATTGTATTATCACATTCACATGACTTATTAGAATATTACTTATGCTTCTGTATTACTATCAGTGATGTAGTGATAATTTTTTTTGCAAAATGGGTAAAATATAAACTCCAGAGGGCGATCGAGATAACCACCAATACGAAAACGTATTAACTTTTTCGAACTGTGTTGTTTGCATGTTGATTGCAATGTAATGTCGGCCTACAGGGAAGATAGGCCATGTGGAGATGTTCATATCAAGCAAGTTAGGAACTTAAAAAATAAGATATGTTTGAATAAGATTAGTACAGATTATCGCAGGGGACCCCACATGGGGCCCCAACCCCAAGTTTGGGAACCACTGTTCCCAAACCTCTCTCTGCTTGCTTCTACTCTCTCTCTCTCTCTCTCTCTCTCTCTCTCTCTCTCTCTCTCTCTCTCTCTCTCTCTCTCTGTCTCCTCTGCTTCCTCCTGCATGCATTGCAGCCTGCCTCAGCCTCACCACTGAGCGCCACATCACTGTCCGTCTCAGTAGCCTACTCTCTGTAAGTTATTAGGAGAACTTAGTGTCCTATTTCTTTCTCCTGCTGAGGTCAGGCTCCGTTTAACGTTAGCTTCTTACTTCATCCTTCTGGCTGGCTAAGTAATACTAGGCCAGAGCCCTTCAACGTTACTGCAATAGAAGTCTTTGTCGGCAGCTAGCCACCTGACTGACTGACATATCTATAAGCAACTTTTATACCAGTTGTCATTCTCCGAGGGTTTTTGTTTGTTTGAGGGATGTCTGTAGACACGGCGCGGGACAGTTTTAAAATGGCCTTTTGTCCGGACTCTCACAAGCACACTGTCAGCAGCTTTCTCTAGTTTCTTACTTAAGCCGACTCTGAGCTGGGGTAGTTATTTTCGCTGTGTCAGGGCCTCAGCCTGTGTCAGGGCCTCAGCCTGTGTCAGGGCCTCAGCCTGTGTCAGGGCCTCAGCCTGTGTCAGGGCCTCAGCCTGTGCAGCGATAGCGTGGAGTTAGCCGTTTGAGAGAGTTGTGAATGTGCTGCTAAAAAGGAGGCAAATACGGGGGACGCAGGCGAACACTGTTAATAATAATATGCCATTTAGCAGACGCTTTTATCCAAAGCGACTTACAGTCATGCGTGCATACATTTTTGTGTATGGGTGGTCCCGGGGATCGAACCCACTACCTTGGCGTTACAAGCGCCGTGCTCTACCAGTTGAGCTACAGAGGACTGTTCATGATTCCACTTGTTTGGCAGATGCGATTAGAACTCAGTCTGATCAAGAATATACTGTAAGCGTTCTGAGCTTTGAACAATGCTGGGGGCAATATTTGTATATTGACGTGTAATTGATTTTCTTTATTTACAGTACCATTCAAAAGTTTGGACACACCTACTCATTCCAGGGTTTTTCTTTATTTTTACTATTTTCTGCATTGTAGAATAAAAGTGAAGACATCAAAACTATGAAATAACACATATGGAATCATGTAGTAACCAAAAAAGTGTTTGAGATTCTTCAAAGTAGCCACCCTTTGCCTTGATGACAGCTTTGCACCCTCTTGGCTGCAGCTTCCTGGTGGCTCGATGTAGAACACATCAGAGGGGCCATTTACATTAAGAAAATGTATAGTTTAAAAAGAAATGAGGGTGACTCTCAAATTAGCAGGGAAATGATTGAGATGTAACTCAGGGAATTAGGGGAGATGGTTTAGAGGGAGGAAAAAATGGAAAAGGAGAATCTGTGACTGGATATGACTGATATGCTAGTGTTACATACACTGACTACATCACATGGATATGACTTGTACGTGTAGAAGGCGGCAGGTAGCTTAGTGGTTAAGAGCGTTGTGCCAGTAACCGAAAGGTCACTGGTTCTAATCCCCGAGCCGACTAGGTGAAAAATCTGTCGATGTGCCCTTGAGCAAGGCACTTAACCCTAATTGCTCCTGTAAGTCGCTTTGGATAAGAGCGTCTGCTAAAACTTTTTAACATTTACTCAAACAAATACCATTAATTTGTATTCTTGTAATTATTCAATATACTGAATTTGATAATGTGGACAAAAGGAAATGGAACAAAATGTTGAGTTATGAGTCAGCTATTAGATAAAGCTGAGATTAAACAGCACCACTGGTCGCCCCAGGCACATTTCATAAAAAAAAAAATAATGTTAATGGGATTTAGGATTAGCCTGCATCGTAAAAAATTACTAATTCATAGTAAATTATCTGCTGTTCTTTCGTGCGTGCAACGATGTGCAATGATGTCCAATGACGTCCAATGACGTCCGAGGGGAAAAAAACGATGTTCGTTGTTTGAAGTAACGTCTTTGTTGTTGTAATGTCGCAAACGGACGTGGCAGTTTCACCGCTACGGATTCCAGCCTTAAATTCAAATCAAGCTGAGGAAGTAGTTAACAAACTCAGCCAATAAGACTGGAAGGAGAAAGATTCAAGATTCTGGAAGGCTACAGCAGAGTTCTGAATCAGTTTAAACGGGCAATCTGCAGTTCAAACAATAACAAAGATTGCCCCTTTAAATGGATTTTGCTGCCTGGAATGTGTTTGGAGGAAAGTGATTTTAGCTACATTTTACAGAGAACAACACCAACAGATGACAAGACTGTCTGAGGGCCCGATTCACTCAGAACCGTTTTAGCTGATGTTTTGACGGTGTTAGAGGCGGAACTGTCAAATTCACAAGCGGCTCCTGGCGTCATACCTAAATCGGACATTGCCATTGGCTGCACGGAGTCGCATTAAGAGAAATCCCATGCAGCCTTGTTTACAAGTTCCAACACTGGAATGGGAGATGTGATCTACACCTGGATTAGGATGATAGAAGTCCTAATTATTTAGTTGAATGATTTTTCAATTTGAGCTTAATTATTTCTGTATAGGCCTACACTTTCTCCTTCTGAACGTTTAACAGTGTGGCTTCTTGACAATGATCACAAGAGCAGCTGCTCACCGATTTGACAGCTCCAACGCAGTTCCACCTCCAACACTACCAAAGCATTAGCTATGCGGGTGTCGGCTATCACCGATTAACACTTGAGCTGATCGAATCTTAGCCTAAAGCCTGACAGCAGGTTTGATTGATTGTTGTTCAGAACATTGCGTTGATTGTTGCCTGTAGTGTTGAAATTTAAACTGAAGAAGTTTTGGAATCAACACATTAAATAGCAGGTTTGATTGATTGTTGTTCAGAACATTGTGTTGATTGTTGCCTGTAGTGTTGAAATTTAAACTGGTTTCCAGGCTAGCATTCCTGTTGCTCCCAGCAGCCACTCCCTTCCTCTCTCTCTCACCCTGCTGGGCTCTTCCAACCTATCAAGAGTAATTACTAAGTTCATTAACTTCACTGGTAGTGGTCCACATGTTTATTAAGACATTACACTGCCAGCTACAACACAGAGCGAGAGGTTATTAACAAAACTACTCTGAGTGTAACCGACCTGGGTTCAAATACTAGTTCCAAATATCTCAATTACTTTCACATACATTTGAAGTAAGTATTCAGATATCTTCCATTTGAGAAGTAGCTTAATATTTTAATGTGTTTGGAAAGTATTTGAAAATACGCAAATGCACTGACTCAAATACACTCACATGCATTTAACCCAGGTATTTGTTTTTTGAAATAAGTATTTGAAAATACTCTTAAATACAATTTGGTAGACTGTTTGGTTTTTACAAATAACCATTCAAATACTCAAATAAAATTATTTGTTTTGGGCTGTGGATTTGAAAATACTCTAATACACAAAAAATAAGTATTTTAAATACCAGATACGTAAATGCATTTTGAACCCAGGTCTGGTGTTTAGTTGTGCAAATTAAATATGAGCCTCACTTTGTTGTGAGGTGGCTGGAAACGTGAACCAAGCTCTGGCCACATCTCTATGCGTTGCACCTCCTCGAGCATTCACCGGACACCCAACTCTCTGACGTGCCCTGCCCGAGCCTCAACTAAATTAACCTGTATCATAATTAATTAAATCATCAACAGTTGCTTCGCTTTTACTGGCGGTTGCAGCCCTGCAACCCGACCCACAGCTGGAGAGGTAGATGCTCTCCCTAAAGGTACCCTATTCCCCTATAGGCCCTGGTCTAAAGTAGTGCACTACATAGGGAATAGGGTGCCATTTGGGATACACCCAGAAGGGGAATAGGGTGCTATTTGGGATACACCCAGAAGGGGAATAGGGTGCTATTTGGGATACACCCAGAAGGGGAATAGGGTGCTATTTGGGATACACCCAGAAGGGTAAGAGGAGCCGGCCTATACTCAGTGACAGCTTGACAAAGACGCTGAGAGGTAGATAGAAGTAGATAGTGATGAATGAGTCCAGTGACCTAACAACCTACCTCCTAAAGCCATAACACCCTGCCTCGCTCCACTCCACTCCACTCCGGCCTTATCTGGATATCTGAACATCTGTGGTCCTTAGTTACTGCTGCTGTAACATTACGTACAGAGCAGGCTTCTCCTCTCCCAATCTCCCATAATACAGAGCTCTTACTTACAGAGCAGGCTTCTCTCTCTCATACTGCAGGCCTACTATCCTACACCTTGTAGGGTGGAAGACGTCTCACCAACTTTACACACAACATATCATCCTCGATCCCAATCCACTAGTATTTTCCCACAGGAGGACCTGTATTTTGCACAAACAAAGATACCTTACCTAGCCTCAGTTAGTCAAGTGTTTGGAACATACCTCATCCAGAAGCAGTGCACCTAGTGGCCGGGGACTTTAATGCAGGCAAACTTAAATCTGTTTTACCTAATATCTACCAGCATGTCACATGTGCAACCAGAGGAAGAAAAAACTCTAGACCACCTTTACTCCACACACAGAGACGCATACAAAGCTCTCCCTCGCCCTCCATTTGGCAAATCTGACCATAACTCTATCCTCCTGATTCCTGCTTACAAGCAAAAACTAAAGCAGGAAGCACCAGTGACTCGCTCAATACAGATATGGTCAGATGACGCGGATGCTAAGCTACAGGACTGTTCTGCTAGCACAGACTGGAATATGTTCCGTGATTCATCCAATGGCATTGAGGAGTACACCACCTCAGTCACCAGCTTCATCAACAAGTGCATCGACGACTTCGTCCCCACAGTGACCGTATCTACATATCCCAACCAGAAGCCATGGATTACAGGCAACGTCCGCACCAAGCTAAAGGATAGAGCTGCCGCTTTCAAGGAGTGGGACACTAATCCGGACGCTTATAAGAAATCACGCTATGCCCTCGCTTCGAGGCAAGCAACACTTAAGCATGCATGAGAGCACCAGCTGTTCTGGACGACTGTGTGATCATGCTCTTCGTAGCCGATGTGAGTAAGATCTTTAAACAGGTTAACATCCACAAGGCTGCAGGGCCAGATGGATTACCAGGGTGTGTACTCAGAGCATGCGCTGACCAACTGGCAAGTGTCTTCACTGACATTTTCAACCTCTCTCTGACCGAGTCTGTAATACCTACGTGTTTCAAGCAGACCACCATAGTTCCTGTGCCCATGAATGCGACGGTAACCTGCCTAAATGACTACAGCCACGTAGTACTCACGTCGGTAGCCATGAAGTGCTTTGAAAGGCTGGTCATGGCTCACATCAACACCATCATCCCGGAAACCCTAGACCCACTCCAATTCGCATACCGCCCCAACAGATGACGCAATCTCAATCGCACTCCACATTGCCCTTTCCCACCTGGACAAAAGTAACACCTATGTAAGAATGCTGTTCAACACCACAGTGCCCACGAAGCTCATCACTAAGCTAAGGACCGTGGGACCAAACACCTCCCTCTGCAACTAGATCCTGGACTTCCTGACGGGCCGCCCCCAGGTGGTAAGGGTAGGCAACAACACATCTGCCATGCTGATCCTCAACACCGGGGCCTCTCAGGGGTAAGTGCTTAGTCCCCACCTGTACTCCCTGTTCACCCACAGCTGTGTGGCCAGGCACGACTCCAACACCATCATTACGTTTGCTGACAACAACGATGAGACAGCCTATAGGGAGGAGGTCAGAGACATGGCAGTGTGGTTCCAGGACAACAACCTCTCCCTCAATTTGAGCAAGACAAAGGAGCTGATCGTGGACTACAGGAAAAGGAGGGCCGAACAGGCCCCCATTAACATCGACGGGGCTGTAGTGGAGCGGGTCGAGAGTTTCAAGTTCCTAGGTGTTCACATCACCAACAAACTATCATGGTCTAAACACACCAAGACAGTCGTGAAGAGGGCACGACAACACCTTTTCCCCCTCAGGAGACTGAAAAGATTTGGCATGGGTCCCCAGATCCTCAAAAAGTTCTACAGCTGCACCATCGAGAGTATCCTGACCGGTTGCATCACCGCCTGGTATGGCAACTGCTCGGCATCCGACCGTAAGGCACTACAGAGGGTAGTGCGTACGGCCCAGTACATCACTGGGGCCAAGCTTCCTGCCTTCCTGGACCAATATACTAGGTGGTGTCAGAGGAAGGCCCACAAAATTGTCAAAGACTCCAGTCACCCAAGTCATAGACTGTTCTCTCTGCTACCGAACGGCAAGCGGTACTGGAGCGCCAAGTCTAGGTCCAAAAGGCTTCTTAACAGCTTATACCCCCAAGCTATAAGACTGCTGAACAATTAATCAAATGGCCACCCGGACTATTACATTGACCCCCCCCCCCCCCCCCCCCCACACTACTCTCTGATTATTATCAATGCATAGTCACTTTACCCCTACCTACATGTACAAATAACCTCGACTAACCTGTACCCCCGCACATTGACTCAGTACCGGTGCGCCCTGTATTTAGCCTCGTTATTGTAATGTAATTTTATTGTGCTACTTGTCATTTTATTTTTTACTTTAGTTTATTTAGTAAATATTTTCTTAACTCTATTTCTTGAACTGCATTGTTGGTTAAGGGCTTGTAAGTAAGCATTTCACGGTAAAGTTGACCTGTTGTATTTGGCGCTGTTGATTTGATTTGATAAGACATTTTATTTAAATTGCAGTCCTTGCTGGGTCTGAGACAGCAGTATTCTACCTTAATACCATGTCCCTGTTTGATGGGTTAATACCTTGTGTCCCTCATTGTATTATCACTGTGGTCAGTTGAGGATATTAACCAGGTTAGTTGCATTACAGTGACCAGGCTTTAATTTGACCTCTGGATGACCTTTACCCCTGACCTCTGTATCTCTGGCCCCTGTAAGCAGGCTGGGAGTGCATCCCAAATGGCACCCTATTTCCTATATAGTGCACTGGTCAAAAGTAGTGCATTATCATTTTTTATTATTTTTTACCTTTATTTAAGCAGGGAGTTACCATTGAGACCAGGGTCTCCTTCACAAGGGAGCCCCTTATTTAGGGAATAGGTTGGTATTTGGGACTCAGGCTGGGTGATGGTTTCTCTGGGAAGCTGGTGATGAATAGTGTATTAGGAGGGAACACTGTAGAAGGTCCACATGAAGGGTCACAGAGCACATTGTGTAATGACAACACTCTGTGGATACTGAGAGAACTCTCTGTGGATACTGAGAGAACACTGTGGATACTGAGAGAACACTCTGTGGATACTGAGAGAACACTGTGGATACTGAGATGACACTGTGGATACTGAGAGAACTCTCTGTGGATACTGAGACACCCTGACCCCGGCCTTGACCTGGAGGTTAACACACTCCTCTATTCTCTCTCACTATCTTTCTATATTTTATTCACTCTCTCCCTTTCTCTCTCTGTCCCTCTCTCCATATCTCTCTATGTCCCTCTCTCCATATCTCTCTCTAACCCTCTCTCCATATCTATCTCTGTCCCTCTCTCCATATCTCTCTCTAACCCTCTCTCCATATCTCTCTCTGTCCCTCTCTCCATATCTCTCTCTAACCCTCTCTCCATATCTCTCTCTGTCTCTCTCTCCATATCTCTCTCTAACCCTCTCTCCATATCTCTCTCTAACCCTCTCTCCATATCTCTCTCTGTCCCTCTCTCCATATCTCTCTCTAACCCTCTCTCCATATCTCTCTCTGTCCCTCTCTCCATATCTCTCTCTAACCCTCTCTCCATATCTCTCTCTAACCCTCTCTCCGTATCTCTCTCTGTCCCTCTCTCCATATCTCTCTCTAACCCTCTCTCCATATCTCTCTCTAACCCTCTCTCCATATCTCTCTCTGTCCCTCTCTCCATATCTCTCTCTAACCCTCTCTCCATATCTCTCTCTGTCCCTCTCTCCATATCTCTCTCTAACCCTCTCTCCATATCTCTCTCTGTCCCTCTCTCCATATCTCTCTCTAACCCTCTCTCCATATCTCTCTCTGTCCCTCTCTCCATATCTCTCTCTGTCCCTCTCTCCATATCTCTCTTCCTTTATTGTCTATTTTTCTAAGGTTATTATTCTCTCATTCATTCATTTGTTTATTTCCTCACTCTCCATACTGATGTAGCTAGATGGAGTTCAGTAAAGGGTTCTTTATAGTTAAAAACCCAAGAGTCGATGTCCAGTCCCCCGCAGAAATCTATGTGGCATAATAAAAAAATCCCCATCAAAATCTGTCAGTTTAAGCTAGAGAAGCTAGAGGCTGCGTCTCAATCCACCTCATCTGCCAATGGCGGCCGTCCACATCTGCGGTGGAAGGTGGCCGAGCTACAGCGGTGTTTGTCAGACCATGAGACATCCAGAAATGTCAGTCTTCTCATGAAAACGTCTATAGCGTCCGTACGTTGATTGTTTTGCTCTAGGATGCCCACAAGCCTGGCAAGACTCGTCTGAAGGTAGCCCGGTACCAGTCAAAAAAAGGAATGGAAGTACATATGGAAGTAGTTTTAGTGCCAAAATGTTTTGTTAAATGTCTGTAAAAAAATAAAATATCCTGATCTTTCTTATATCTCTCAGTTATAGGACAGACACTTTAAAACAGCAGTAAGGTCAAATTCAATGTTTTTTTTGTTTTTTTTAATGGTTGAATATATTTTTTTATTCAAGATCATCTTAAAACAATTCCATATGTTAGCTTAGTAGAACCATCAAACCGTTCCCACTATCTTCACCATTACAGTACCACAGAAGAAGTACGCTGGTGTAGATAGTATTGAATTGAAACAACACACCCACACACACACACAAACACACACAAACACACACACACGCACACACACACACTTACCAGTCCATTAACCTCATCATTACATTAAACTACCCAGTGTAGTGTCTAGTGTCACTGTCTACACAATATCATTGGTATCCTGGAGAGTCTCTTCAAGGTTGGTTAAAGGTTTATCTCACCGCTTGCTGTTGTTATGGTTATTGTTGTTGTTTACTGTGTTGTTTACTAAACCCGTGCCAGGAGACAAAGGAACACCTGACCTGAAAAACAGAGATGTAAGGACCTCGAGGAACAGTGGATATTCTCTCTGTGCTCCTTACCACGGGGTAAAAACGATTTAAGTCAAGCAAGTCATTCTGTAGAAATAGCATTACCTGCAAACGTAATCAGACCCCTTGGATTTCTTCACATTTTTATTGTGTTACAAAGTGGGATTAAAAATGATTTAATTGTAATGTTTTGTCAACAATCTACACAAAATACTCTGTAATGACGAAGTGGAAGAAAATGATATATATTTTAAAGAATAATACAAATTAAAGAACTAAAATATAGTCATTGCATAAGTATTCTTGTGAGTCTTCTTGGGTAAGTCTATAATGTCTCTGGAGGGTATCGATTACAGCTGTGAGTCTTCTTGGGTAAGTCTATAATGTCTCTGGAGGGTATCGATTACAGCTGTGAGTCTTCTTGGGTAAGTCTATAATGTCTCTGGAGGGTATCGATTACAGCGGTGAGACTTCTTGGGTAAGTCTATAATGTCTCTGGAGGGTATCGATTACAGCTGTGAGTCTTCTTGGGTAAGTCTATAATGTCTCTGGAGGGAATTGATTACAGCTGTGAGTCTTCTTGGGTAAGTCTATAATGTCTCTGGAGGGAATAGATTACAGCTGTGAGTCTTCTTGGGTAAGTCTATAATGTCTCTGGAGGGTATCGATTACAGCTGTGAGTCTTCTTGGGTAAGTCTATAATGTCTCTGGAGGGTATCGATTACAGCTGTGAGTCTTCTTGGGTAAGTCTATAATGTCTCTGGAGGGAATCGATTACAGCTGTGAGTCTTCTTGGGTAAGTCTATAATGTCTCTGGAGGGTATCGATTACAACTGTGAGTCTTCTTGGGTAAGTCTATAATGTCTCTGGAGGGTATCGATTACAGCTGTGAGTCTTCTTGGGTAAGTCTATAATGTCTCTGGAGGGTATCGATTACAGCTGTGAGTCTTCTTGGATAAGTCTATAATGTCTCTGGAGGGTATCGATTACAGCTGTGAGTCTTCTTGGGTAAGTCTATAATGTCTCTGGAGGGAATAGATTAATTCCTCTTTATCACGCATTTATTTAGCGGTTCTGTGCAAGAGCAATGATGTTCAAACCTATGGTTATGGTAAGGTTTTAGAACCTCTTCTACGAGATCTTTGAACTCTGGAGGAACTTGGTGTTTATGCCCCTCTCCTAGGTGTATCTGTCAAAGGTAAAGTACAGAGTGCAGTGGCTGACAATCTAGGAGCTCACGGCATACAGTGGCTTGCAAAAGTATTCACCAAACGTGTTTGCTTATTTTTTTCTTTAAGCAATGGCTTTTTTCTGGCCATTCATCCATAAAGCCCAGCTCTGTGGAGTGTACGGCTTAAAGTGGTCCTATGGGCAGATGCTCCAATCTCCGCTGTGGAGCTTTGCAGCTCCTTCAGGGTTATATTTGGTCTCTTTGTTGCCTCTCTGATTAATGCCCTCCTTGCCTGGTCTGTGAGTTTTGGTGGGCGTCCCTCTCTTGGCAGGTTTGTTGTGGTGCCACATTCTTTCCATTTATTAATAATGGATTTAATGGTGCTCCGTGGGATGTTCAAAGTTTCTGATATTTTTTTTATAACCCAACCCTGATCTGTACTTCTCCACAACTTTGTCCCTGACCTGTTTGGAGAGCTCCTTGGTCTTCATGGTGCCTCTTGCTTGGTGGTGCTCCTTGCTTAGTGGTGTTGCAGACTCTGGGGCCTTTCAGAACAGGTGTATATATTCTGAGATCATGTGACAGATCATGTGACACTTAGATTGCACACAGGTGGACTTTATTTAACTAATTATGTGACTTCTGAAGGTAATTGGTTGCACCAGATCTTATTTAGGGGCTTCATAGCAAAGGGGGTGAATACATATGCACGCACCACTTTTTCCGTTATTTGTTTTTTTGAATTTTTTGAAATAAGTAATTGTTTTCATTTCACTTCATCAATTTGGACTATTTTGTGTATGCCCATTACATGAAATCCAAATAAAAATCAATTTAAATTACAGGTTGTAATGCAACAAAATAGGAAAAAACGCCAAGGGGGGTGAATACTTTTGCAAGGCACTGTGAGTGACATGTGGATAATATTGTTTTATTGTGTTTCTGCTACTTCTGTCAAAGGTAAAGTACAGAGTGTAGTGGCTGACAATCTGGGAGCTCACGGCATAGCTGGTTTCATTGAGAGTTTCTCAGGGGAGTACTATTGCAGGTTTTGCACAGGAAAGAGTTGTGATATTCAGTTACATTATGTTGCATCTGGTGCTTTCAGCTTCAGAACAAAATAACTTCATGTAAAACACGCTCAAGACACTTGTACAAACATTTTTGTGGTGAAGAAAGACTGTGTTTTCACAAGCAACTTATCTCATTTTCACGTCATCTCTTGCTATCCTCCAGATCTTGCTCACAATATTTTTGAGGGTATTGTCCCAAACCAGCTGTCTCACTGCTTAGCATTAGTTGTATCAAGACAACTCTTTACATTGGATGACCCGAATAAAGCTATTCTGAATTTCCCCTACGAGTGGTCAGACAAGGCGAACAGTCCTCACGTGTTACCACACCGTTTTGTCCAGTAGAAAAACAGTGGGTGGAAACACTCATGAAAACTGGTGCTTGCTAAGGTTGTTATCATTTTTGATCGCCCCCCCCCCTTGTACCTGAAAATGAGCCAGCATGACTTGTACTTATGGACCCGAAAGACATCATTGAGCTTGTTGTTGCCCCTGTGCATAGTGACGACTCTATTTCTTATCTAGGAAGCAAAATAATTGATCACAGGCATAGATAGAAAGAGTTAGGCTTCTACCGAAGCGTCATTATCTGGAACACCCCCCGGATGATGAGGTTTTTTTTGGTCCTCTTATAAGGCAATGGACAATGTGGTTTGAGGCCAAAACAAGTTATCAGACACACAAGGTGCTTCGAAAAAAGTGCCTCTTTCATTAACCTCCGAGCATCAGCTGATGATTGCTTACCAGTTGAGCTCTCCACATCTCAGCAAATCTGAACCTGAGGTCTCAACTGTCTCCCAGTGGATTTACTCAAAAAAATGAAAATAGCTGAAGCCATTAGACAGAAGTACCCTGACACACCTGAGGTTCATCTTTCCCAGTGTGTGACAAGTAAGGGCATAACCTACAGGAAGGGAATGATAGTTGCCCATAAATTAGCAGGTGGATTACCCAGATTTTGGTGAAATTGTTCAAATTTGCATTTTGCATGAGAGTGTGTTTGTCATTGTTAAAGGAACTGTGTGGTTGGTACAGATAACATTATAGAGCCTTAGAACTTAGTCCTGCTCCCACAAGAGATGGCACTCTAGTGGCACTAAGTGAACTGGCAGACAGTTATCCACTGGTTGACTACATCATTGGATCAGTCCGCACTTTGAAATGGCTTATCCAATAAGAGGTTAAGTATGTTTAATATCAATGAATATGCATGCCTGCCTGCCTAATCAGTAGAAAATAGATATGAAAACTATATTTCTTACAACTTTCAAATATATAATTAACGTATTATGGACCATGAAGAATAATCCTTGACTGTCGTTCTTGTCTGTCTTCTTTGCAGACTAAGAAGCAAGATGACGTCAACTCCTGCAATCGTGATGATCATCCTGATTGGTGGCAGCTGCCAGAGACTGACCTTCCCTTGTGGACTCCCTGAATCTGTGACTGACCTTCCCTTGCGGACTACCTGAATCTGTGACTGACCTTCCCTTGCGGACTACCTGAACCTGTGACTGACCTTCCCTTGCGGGCTACCTGAATCTGTGACTGACCTTCCCTTGCGGACTACCTGAATCTGTGACTGACCTTCCCTTGCAGACTACCTGAATCTGTGACTGACCTTCCCTTGCGGACTACCTGAATCTGTGACTGACCTTCCCTTGCAGACTACCTGAATCTGTGACTGACCTTTTGAACGATGTAAAGAAGCATTGTGGACTTCACAGCAACTTCAGACTACAGTTCATGGACCCTATTTTTGGAAATGAGTTCTTTAACCTGAACTCAGAAGTAGTGGACAGAGCTACTCTTCAAGTTATTGACATGTCAGAGATCCCCCCACAATTCACTGTGCTGAAACCTCCAGCAGTATCAACACCCCACTCCCGACAACCTCCGCCTTCAATCGTCGCCACGTCGATGACTCGTCAAAACACTATCCAGAGGCTCAGTTGACACTGACACACTGTCTTCTCCAGAATCCACTAGCTCACGGTCCTCTTGGCCTGCTTTGTTCTGTGTGCCTCGATTCTCCCATGATGCCGAGCTAAAACTTCAGCAGGCCAATTCAGCTCGCCTTTAAAGTGGCTCTCTACTTGTTCCAGAGCCTAAGTTGAAGTCAGACATACTCGAAGGCTTGTTGCAAGAAATTGTCCAGTATAAAGTTCATGCCACTGATGGAGAGATGGAACAGGTTGCACAGAGTCTAATCAAGAAGCATCCGTGTTTGACTGAGAAGTGTTCCTTCACTGGATGTGGCGGATGGAAAACCAGTTTGAAATACAAACTGGCAAACTACCGCGCTCGCCTGAGAAGACTGGGATGTCCAGGGGTGACGATAAACTCCTTGAAGCACAAACCTGCAGGGAAGTCAAGTGCAGCCTATGGTGTTATAAAGGCAAAGAGAGCAGAAGGGAACTTTTACCCCACATCTCCCTCAGGAGAAACAGAAGAGAGCCTCGAGGACATGCGGAAAGCTCAACTGTCCGATGTGAAGAAAAGGAACAACAGAGAGACAGTGAAGTTCAAAATGGAGAAGACGTTTGCATACAGGAGGCATTAAGTTGTCCGTGACGCACCCACGGTAGAGGACTTCATGGCCAGATGGCCTGCGCTCTTTGAAGTCATTGAGGTAAGTTAGCCATACTTGTCTTATGGTTGATCTATTGGGTATGTTATCTGGGAGTTCTTGGTGAAGGTAGAAGATTATTTTCCCTCAGCTTGCCACATAAGTGAGCCTTATTCAGAGTTATCACCATTTGTGATGACTGCCTAGTTATTTCTCTCTCTATAGAGAACCCTCTAGTTTGCTGCTTGTGTGATCATCTCCAGTCTATTTTGCTTTCTGCAGTTTTTAATCTAATTTGTTTAATTACTATTTTCAGGTTAATGCTGAGTTTAAGAGAATCACCACAACCCCAACTCCAGTCCAAATGTCTTTCTCAGATAACCTGCTGAAGTTGGTCCAAAGAAGAGGAGGATAGCTGGGCAGAAGACATATCAATCATGGCACCCACGGCTGATGGAATAATTCCTTATGCTTCAAAAGGCACATTCATATGTGGTTCTACACCAAAAGTTGACTTCAAAATGAGACATAAATAAAGAAATCCTTCTTCTCTTTTCTTAAAATAGCAACATAGATGTCAGACGAGAGTGTATCATAAAGTGTGTGTGTATATGGGTGAAAGAAACCCTCGTTCAGGAATATGCGGTAAGTTAATAGATTGGTGTTTCCTTCTTCCTTACTTTTCATTCTCTTCCTGTTCCATCATATTCTATCACTATTCTATGACCGTGTCATCTCCTCTGTCTTCCATCTTATTTCATTAGCTGCGGTTAATGCACAATTTTTTGTATTCAGAATTGTATTATTCAGATGAAAGACTCCATGTATTTTTTTGTTTGCATGAATGCTGAATACAGTGATCAAATTGTCTATGTCTCAAATGTAATCTGAATAGATTGAAATCTTGGTTATAGTTTTTAATTTTAGTCTTGTAATAGGCAGTGTTAAAATATTATATATATATTAATTATATATTCCCAGCAGTTCTTGATTTAGTCGACACTCAAAAGGACTCCAGTCTTGATTTATTTCCGTCTGGATCATGCTCTTGTGCTTCATGACTTTTTGCAATCTAGAGTCTCTAACTGTAAACAATTCATTGATGAATGATTCATTTTGTGCGATTGACAAGTTTTGCCTTTTGTGTCTTGTTCAGGGCATGGATGAAGAGGAAGAGGATGAAGAGTCCACCAAGGACACTACTGAGGCCGATCTACACGATCAAAGACCGCGAACCAGAGGACACTGGGATTGTCCTCGAAGGGGCGTCAAGGTGCTGCAGGATCTGGGCAACGTAGTGTTTGCTGTTGCCATGAACCTCGGGTACCTTACTGATCTCCGCTACACCTTTTAAGTCTTTCAGAAGGTTTTTACGGAACTGAATGGCTTTCTAACAAAGCTGTTGCATTTTAAAAACAGCTGATCTGTTTGGTTGTGTGTTTCAGACTGTATGTTTCACTTATGTTACTTACTTGTTAGATTGTTCACAAAAACTCAAAACAGAATGAGCAGAACAAATGATATTTGCTTGACAAAAAGAAAATAAGTAAACTGAACAAGAATAACTGTGTTATCAAGAAAGATCAAGTGTAATATATTATTTAAAAAATAAAGCAAACTGGGTGGAATATGGGGAAAAATGCACAAAATTATTTTTTAATCTTCAACATAGGAATGCTACTAAAAATAATTTAATGACGGAGTCACCCATGATTCACCAAATTATATTTTGAAGGAGGAAACAAAGTACTTTAAGCATATGTTTTCTTTTCAGTCGCCTCCATCTCCTCTAACTGAAGCTAATTGTAGAGATTTCTTTCTATTGATAATGTAAAATTAACAGCCATACAGAAAGACTCATGTGAAGGTGAAATTACAGAGGAGGAACTTCTGGATGCAATTAAAGACTTTATGTCCGGGAAAACGCCAGGGTTGGATGGCATACCAGTCGAGGTATACCAAACCTTTTTTGATATACTAAGATGACCGTTATTAGCATGTTTTAACCACTCCTATGTAAATGGTAGATTATCTGACACTCAAGAAGAAGATCTCATTATTACTAAAACAGGATACAAGTGGAAAATATAAAGATCCAGTCCATTAAAAACATTGGAGGCCCCTTACACTTCAGTGTTGTGATGCAAAGATTATAGCAAAATGTATAGCGCATAGAATTAAAAAGGTATTGTCGGATATTATTCATTCTAATCAGACAGGTTTTTTACATAGAAGATACATTGGAGATAATATAAGGCAAGTATTGGAAACAATAGAACACTATGGAAAATATGGGAAACCAGGCCTGCTATTCATAGTAGACTTCGAAAAGGCATTTGATAAAGTACGACTGGGGTTTATATATAAGAGCATTTCAATTTTGGAGAATCTCTTATAAAATGGGTCAAAATCATGTATAGTAACCCTATGTGTAAAATGGTAAATAATGGCTATTTTTCAGAAAGTTTTAAACTGTCAAGAGGACTGAAACAAGGTTGTCCACTATCGGCATATCTTTTTATTGTGGCCATCGAGATGTTAGCTATTAAAATCAGATCCAATAATAATATCAGAGGATTAGAAATACAGGGCTTAAAAAGACAGGTGTCATTGTACACTGATGATTCATGTTTTCTTTTAAATCCACAACTAGAATCCCTCCACAGCCTCATAGAGGATCTAGATACATTTTCTAACCTCTCTGGATTACAACCAAATTATGACAAATGTACTATATTACGTATTGGATCACTAAAAAATACAATTTTTATATTACCATGTAGTTTACCAATAAAATGGTCTGATGGTGATGTGGATATACTCTGAATACATATCCCAAAGGAAATAAATGATCTCACTTCAATAAATGTTAACAAAAATAGATAAGATCTTGCTACCATGGAAAGGTAAATACCTGTCAATTTGTGGAAAAATCACCCTGATTAACTCTTTAGTATTATCCCAGTTAACCTATTTGCTTATGGTCTTGCCTACGCCTAGCGAACAGTTTTTTAAATTATGTGAGAAATAAATATTCAGTTTTATTTGTAACGGCAAGCCAGACAAAATTAAAAGGGCCTATTTATATAATGAATATGAATTTGGAGGACAGAAATTATTACATATTAAAGCATTAGACCTATCACTAAAAGCTTCAGTCATACAAAAGTTATACTTAAATCCGAACTGGTTCTCAAGCAAATTAGTAAGATTGTCTCACCCAATGTTCAAGAAAGGCCTTTTTCCCTTTATTCAGATTACAACAACTCTTTTTCAGTTATTTGAAAAGGAAATAATCTCCCAAATATCACTATTTCTAAAACAAGCCATAGAAAGTTGGTTGCAATTTCAATGTAATCCTCCAGAAACGACAGAACAAATAATGCAACAAATATTGTGGTTAAATTCAAATATACTAATTGATTGACTAATTGACAAAAAAACCTTTATTTTTGGACAGAATGTTTAAAAAAGGTATAATCTTCGTAAATGATATCATCGGTAGGACTGGTGGAGTTATGTCGCACATGCAGCTAACAAAAAACATATGGAAATGTCTGCTCTACCCAAAATTACAACCAAATAATTGCAGCCTTACCGCAAAAGTGGAAGAGGAAAGTGGAAGGGGGAGAAAGTAAGGAACTTGTCTGTCGGCCTTGCATTAAAGAACATAATTGGTTAAGGAAAACTGTGATAAATAAAAAAGTATATCAGTTTCACTTAAGGACCAAAGGATTGACAGCCGTCCCATATCAACGTGATCTGAAGAACTGTAATATCAAAAGAAAAATGTAGTCTTGATTGAACAAGAAAATATATAGGATATCTACTATACATCGACAAGACAGAACGGTGGCATCGGGGAAGCTCAGGGCAAGGGGTGTATGGTCTCTTTGTTAACAGCAGCTGGTGCGCCATCTCTAATATTAAGGAAGTCTCTGAGTTCTGCTCACCTGAACTAGAGTATCTCATGATAAGCTGTAGACCCACACTATTTACCAAGAGAGCTTTCATCTATATTTTTTGTAGCTGTCTATTTGCCACCACAAACCGACACTGGTACTAAGACCCCACTCAACCAGCTGTATAGGGCCGTAAGGGCCATAAGAAAACAAGAAAATGCTCACCCGCAGGGAAATCTAAATCAATTTTACCTCATTTCCAGAAGTGGTTTACCCATACATCTCCATTTTTGATAGATAGCTCTTTGTGTTGTTGTTTGTTTAGTGTTTCCCCCCCCCCAAAAAAAAAATCCAATTTTCCCAGAAGTGGTTAGAGTCTATGGATTCTTCAATTACATTGAGCTGATTTCTGACATGCTGTTCCTTCTTTTTCCGTAGTGTATTTCTGTATTGTTTTAGTGATTCACCATAGTGAAGGCGTAGGCTCAGGTTTTCTGGGTCTCTATGTTTTTGGTTTGATAGGTTTCTCAATTTCTTTCTTAGGTTTTTGCATTCTTCATCAAACCATTTGTCATTGTTGTTACTTCGTGTTTCTGTTAGATATTTTTAGATTTGATAGGGAAGCTGAGAGGTCAAATATACTGTTTAGGTTTTCTACTGCAAAGTTTACACCTTCACTATTACAGTGGAACATTTTGTCCAGGAAGTTGTCTAAAAGGGATTGAATTTGTTGTTGCCTAATTGTTTTTTGGTAGGTTTCGACAATACTTTCCTTCCATCTATAGCATTTCTGAATATTATTCAGTTCCTTTGGCTTTGATTCCTCATGATTGAGCATTGTTCAAGTAGACTGTGATTTTGCTGTGGTCTGATAGGGGTGTTAGTTGGCTGACTGTGAACGCTCTGAGAGACTCTGGGTTAAGGTCAGTGATAAAGTAGTCTACAGTACTACTGCCAAGAGATGAGCTATAGGTGTACCTACCATAGGAGTCCCTTCGAAGCCTACCATTGACTATGTATATACCCAGTGTGCGACAGAGCTGCAAGAGTTGTGACCCATTTTTGTTGGTTATGTCGTCGTAGTTGTGCCTAGGGGGGCATATGGGGGAGGGAATGCTGTCACCTCCAGGTAGGTGTTTGTCCCCCTGTGTGCTGAGGGTGTCAGGTTCTTGTCCAGTTTTGGCATTTAGGTCACCACAGACTAGTACATGTCCCTGGGCCTGGAAATGATTTATTTCCCCCTCCAGGATGGAGAATATCTCTCTCTCTCTCTCTCTCTCTCTCTCTCTCTCTCTCTCTCTCTCTCTCTCTCTCTCTCTCTCTCTCTCTCTCCCTCCTTCCCTTCCTCTGTGCCAACCGGAGAAACAGAGTCTCTCTTTTTAAAAATGAAGTTAGTCTGCTCTTTTTCCATCTCTTCTCCTCTCCTCAACAGTCCACCGTACTCCTCTAACCTCCTCTTTCTCTCCCCCCTGTCCTCTCTCCTCTCCTCCCCCTCTCCCCCTGTCCTCTCTCCTCTCCTCCCCCTCTCCCCCCTGTCCTCTCTCCTCTCCTCCCCCTCTCCCTCTGTCCTCCTACCCTCCTCCCCCCCCCCCCCCCCCCCCCTCCACCTCTCCTTAGACCCCATTGTCTTATATCACAGAGATGTTGTAATTACCATTAGCACCAACAAGAGGCAGCAGCAGCTTCATTGGTATGCTACTGATTGTCTGGTGATAGGGGGATAGCCTGGCAGGTAGACAATGAACAAATGCCACCAGGGGTAGGGTGGCACTAGGGACACATTGGGATGGTCCTACCTCCAATCCCCTCCGGGCCCCTGTTGTCAAAGCAGAGAGAGAGGACCAACAAAAGCTCCGTCATTCACCACACGACGACATGCAGCCATTTTAATTAATTTTCACTCAGCTCTCCTTGCAGTGTTTAGTGTGGTGGCGACCCCCAGTTATCCACCTATAGCCTTAATGCCTAGGCTATTCCCCAGTGTGTGTGTGTGTGTGTGTGTGTGTGTGTGTGTGTGTGTGTGTGTGTGTGTGTGTGTGTGTGTGTGTGTGTGTGTGTGTGTGTGTGTGTGTGTGTGTGTGTGTGTGTGTGTGTGTGTGTGTGTGTGTGTGTGTGTGTGTGTGTGTGTGTGTGTGTGTGTGTGTGTGTGTGTGTGTGTGTGTGTGTGTGTGTGTGTTTGTGTGTGGGGCGGCAGGTAGCTTAGTGGTTAAAAGTGTTGTGCCAGTAACCGAAAGGTCGCTGGTTCTAATCCCCAAGCCGACTAGGTGAAAAATCTGTCGATGTGCCCTTGAGCAAGGCACTTAACCCTAATTGCTCCTGTAAGTCGCTCTGGATAAGAGCGTCTGCTAAATGACTAAAATGTAAAAAATGTAAATGTAAAAAAATGTGTGTGTGTGTGTGTGTGTGTGTGTGTGTGTGTGTGTGTGTGTGTGTGCGCGTGTGTTTGTGGACGTGTTTAACTACAGTGACTTCGGAAAGTATTCAGACCCCTTGACTTTTTACACATTTACAGCCTTATTCTAAAATGGATTAAATAAATAATAATCGTCATCAATCTACATACAATACACCATAATGACAAAGTGAAAACAGGTTTTTAGAAATGTTTGCAGATTTATTAAAAATAAAAAACAGAAATATCTTATTTACATAAGTATTCAGACCCTTTGGTATGTGATTCGAAATTGAGCTCAGGTGCATCCTGTTTCCATTGATCATCCTTGAGAAGTTTCTACAACTTGATTGGAGTCCACCTGGGGTAAATTAACTTGATTGGACATGATTTGGAAAGGCACACACCTGTCTATATAAAGGTCCCACAGTTGACAGTGCATGTCAGAGCAAAAACCAAGCCATGAGGTCGAAGGAATTGTCCGTAGAGCTCAGAGACAGGATTGTGTCGAGGCACAGAACTGGGGAAGGGTACAAAACAATGTCTGCAGCATTGAAGGTCCCCAAGAACACAGTGGCCTCCCTCATTCTTAAGACGTGACGCTTGGCATTCAGGCCAAATAATTCAATCTTGGTTTCATCAGACCAGAGAATCTTGTTTCTCATGGTCTGAGAGTCCTTTAGGTGCCTTTTGGCAAACTCCAAGCGGGCTATCATGTGCCTTTTACTGAGGAGTGGCTTCCGTCTGGCCACTCCACCATACAGGCCTGATTGGTGGAGTGCTGCAGAGATAGTTGTCCTTCTTGAAGGTTCTCCCATCTCCACAGAGGAACTCTAGAACTCTGTCAGAGTGACCATTGGGTTCTTTTTTCACCTCCCTGACCAAGGCCCTTCTTTCCTGATTGCTCAGTTTGGCTGGGCGGCCAGCTCTAGGAAGAGTCTTGGTGATTCCAAACTTCTTCCATTTAAGAATGATGGAGGCCACTGTGTTCTTGGGGACCTTCAATGACTTCCCCAGATCTGTACCTCGACATAATCTTGTCTTGGAGCTCTACGGACAATTCCTTCGACATCATGGCTTGGTTTTTGCTCTGACATGCACTGTCAACTGTGGGTCCTTATAGAGACAGGTGTGTGCCTTTCCAAATCATGTCCAATCAATTGAATTTACCAGAGGTGGACTCCAATCATGTTGTAGAGACATCTCAAGGATGATCAAAGGAAACAGGATGCACCTGATCTCAATTTTGAATCACATTCCAAAAGGTCTAAATACTTATGTAAATAAGTATATTTTTTGTATTTAATATATTTGCAAAAATTTCAAAAAAACTGTTTTCACTTTGTCATTATGGGGTATTGTGTATAGATTGGTGAGGGGAAAAAATAATTTAATCAATTTTAGAATAAGGCTGTAACTTGGGTTTACAAGTTAATTGGGTTTACAAGTTAATTAACTTTCAAATCAGAATAACTTTCTCATTGTTCCTCAACTGTAGTGTATGATATACAATTTTCTATCTCTGAGTCTCTACTTTTATCCAATGTAAAAATATATATATATATATAAAAAAAAAAAAATCCTACATAAGACTGAATCGAGCTGGTCGGTCACATATAAACAGTTCTGTAGGATTGAGGTGACGTTTGGAGAAACAAAATGATACTGAGGAGTCAAGCCAGGGTGTCAAATCACTTCAAAATTTGACATTTGGAGAAATGTGAATAAACATCTAATTCTACAGGGCTTGTTGGGCTGTTGTCTGTGCATGCCTGCATGCCTGGCGGGTCCAATATGCTAGGGGAAGCATCCCTAAAAGTAAATTGAATTAAATTGTCAGAATTAGGCTATATAATTGGGCCTGTTAATAAATAAATAAAAATACTACACCAGAAAGCTTTGATTTGGTCACAGAGGATCATTAGCTTCTTTTAAAAAACTGTTTTTAAATCACAAGCGCATAGCCTACAGTTGGGAAGCCCGCAATTTGGGCAGCTGTGGAATGCAGTGTTAGATTTTTTCCAAACATAATGGGACCCATCTCGTCCACAAAGTTGACTCAAGTTTGCCAAAAAGCACCTGGAAGCATCTGGATGATCATCAAGAATGTTCTATGGACAGATGAGTCAAAAGTGTAACGTTTTGGACGAGATGGGTCCCATTGTGCCTGGTGAAAACCAAACACTGCATTCCACAGTAAGAACCTTATACCAACGGTCAAGCATGGTGGTGGTAGTGTGATGGTTTGGGGATGCTTTGCTGCCTCGGAACCTGGACGACTTGCCTTAATAGAAGGAACCATGAATTCTGCTCTGTATCAGAGAATTCTACAGAATGTCAGGCCATACGTCTGTGGGCTTAAGCTGAAGCGCAGCTGGGTCATGCAGCAAGACAATGATCCAAAACACACAATTAAGTCTACATGAAAATGGCTATAAAGCAACAAATTTGAAGTTTTGGAATGGCCTAGTCAAAGTCCAGACCTAATCCCAATTGAGATGTTGTGGCAGGACTTGAAACAAGCAGTTCATGCGTGAAAACCCACAATTGTCGCTGATTTAAAGCAGTTCTGCATAGAGGAGTGGGCCAAAATTCCTCCACAGCGATGTGAGAGACTGATTAACAACTACAGGAAGCATTTGGTTGGAGTCGTTGCAGCTGAAGGTGGCACAACCAGTTATTGAGATTAAGGAGGCAATTACTTTTTCACACAGGGGCATTGGGCATTGGGTGTTGCATAGATTTGTTTATGAAAGAAATGAAATAAGTATGTCATTGTTGTGTTATTTGTTACTCAGGTTCCCTTTATCTAATATTAGGTTTTGGTTGAAGATCTGATAACATTCAGTATCAAAAATATGCAAAAGTAGAGAAAATTAGAAAGGGGGCAAATACTTTTTCATAGCACTGTATACATATTGCGTATATGTATGTTGTATATATAGGGCGCATTAGCAAAGGATACCTGGGTCTCAGTATGTCTTCCCTGATAAAGAGACCTGGATCTCAACATGTCTTCCCTGTTAAAGAGACCTGGATCTCAACATGTAATAATAATAATAATAAAAATATGCCATTTAGCAGACACTTTTATCCAAAGCGACTTACAGTCACGCGTGCATAAACATTTTTTTTGTGTATGGGTGGTCCCGGGGATCGAACCCACTACCTTGGCGTTACAAGCGCCGTGCTCTACCAGCTGAGCTACAGAGGACCACCATCCCATTCCCCCAACCCCACGTCTCCACCCCCACCTCCCATCCCATTCCCCCAGCTAGAGGACCACCGTATAACATGTATAACATGTCTTCCCTGTTTAAAATAAAGGTTCAATAAATAAACTGTTTTTATTGATCTCTTTGTCAGCAGAGTCACCCTGTCATTTTTTGTTGTGTTAAAAAAAAATATTCAGCTAATGTCTACAGACTCCAGTCATAGAAATTGCATGAAATGTGTTAATACAAGGGCACACAAAAAAAAATCCTGTGCAAAGAAAGGAGTAGGAGGTCTCTGATGTGGCTGCTGATTTAAACAGTCTTTTTTTTGCAAAAAGTTATTATCATCCTACATTATGACTATATCTACTCATCGCTTTCATTTCATTCAGAGGACACACTGGCACATCTTTCGGTCTCATCTCAGTGAAAGGGTCCTCTGTAGCTCAGCTGGGAGAGCACGGCGCTTGTAACGCCAAGGTAGTGGGTTTGATCCCCGGGACCACCCATACACAGAAAAAAAAAAATATGCACGCGTGACTGTAAGTCGCTTTGGATAAAAGCGTCTGCTAAATGGCATATTATTATTATTATCATACTACGTTATGACTATCTACTCATCACATTAAGAAATAGGAGGCTATCTTACATAAGTCTGCAAATGCCATGAAAGATGCATACAATGCTTTATTATAAAGGTGCACTTTTTATTGTGAAAAACATTGCTTCACCACACTTGAAACTCATGCGCCGTCTATGCGTGCGTGTGTGTGTGCATGCCTGTGCTGGATCTTGTGTGTGTGTGTGTGTGCATGAGTGTGTGTGCTTGCGTGTGTGTGTGTGTGTGTGTGTGTGTGTGTGTGTGTGTGTGTGTGAGCCCACTGCCCCCGAGCATGTCTCCTCATTTCAGAGTGCTGTCACTCCCTCTTCCTGGCATCTATTAACACAAGCCATTATCATGTTAATCTCTATGATTATAATAGTAATTTATGCGCATTGACTTCTATGGACATACAGAGATGAGCTGTGACCGCTGTTGAGGAAGACTTGGAGAAGAACATCACTATATCTGTATCTCTTATCTCATTCTGTCTTTGCACTTAAAGATGTAGGATCTTAATTTGATCACTCTTTTGTTGCTGAGAATTTTCCTGCACAGCAGTAAATGCAAACCTTTAGTGTATTTCAGTTTTTAAAAGGCTTCTAAAGTGTATAATATCCACTTTGAAAATTCAGACTTGATTTTCCCTAATGAAAAATGTATTTAATTGTATTTTATTTGAGATCAACCCCTACCCCTTTCTCTACCTCTCTCTCCCTCTCCCTCTCTCTCTCTACCTCTCTCTCCCTCTCCCTCTATCTCTACCTCTCTCTCCCGCTCCCCCTCTCTCTCTACCTCTCTCTCCCTCTCTCTCTAATTTATTCACAGATAGTGTAGTAATTAGGCCGTTAAATTAAAACTGTTTTACTCTTATTAACATTGTAACTACCAACTCCACCCTCTTCACACGCTAAGCAAAGACACATCCAGCACTAATACTCTTGAAGAATCCCACTGAGTGTGAACGGGATCTGATGGTGTGTTTGTAAAACAAATACATTTTTCTCAAATCTCCCAAGTCACCCTTTTGTTTGGTTTAAACAACCCAACATTTAACATTTATTCAGTGTTTACACACACAAAGGCTTCCTGAACCTCCTCTCTAACAGAACACACACATTGGGTGGCACCAGGATTAATATACATTTTCATTTATTATAGAGCAGGTCAAACTATTTAGTCAAGGATCAGATCTGATTTATAATAACAACACGAACACATCACAAATTGCACCCTATTCCCTATGTAGTGCACAAATGGCACCCTATTCCCTATGTAGTGCACAAATGGCACCCTATTCCCTATGTAGTGCACAAATGGCACCCTATTCCCTATGTAGTGCACAAATGGCACCCTATTCCCTATGTAGTGCACAAATGGCACCCTATTCCCTATGTAGTGCACAAATGGCACCCTATTCCCTATATAGTGCACTAATATTGACCAGAGCCCTGTGTATGTTCACCAGTCTAACACAACACCCACAGCAATGTTTCCACAGAACAGCCCTGTGGGCGTTGGTCATGAGGAGTGTACTATATAGAGAATAGTGGGCCATGTGGGATGCATCCTACGACTACTAAACAGTTAAAAGGGGATTGTTGGGTTGTGTTTCTATTGTCTGGGTAAACATTGCTGTGGGTGTTGTTAGAGTGGTGAACCCAATTCATTTAATCGCTCCCCCTCTCTCATTTCCCCTCTCATTTACTCACACACACCCCCCCCCCCCCCCACACACATACACACACACACATACACTCACACACACACACACACACACACACACACACACATACACACACACACACACACACACACACACACACACACACACACACACACGTTTCCCCTCCGTTTTTAAATGTTGTTTTGGAGGAGAGAGACCCCTTGCTGTGCTGGAGACAGACACACACACACACACACACACACACACACACACACACACGCACACACACACATGCACACACACACACACACACACACACACACACACACTCACACACACCACATCGTTCTCCATATGGTACCACGCTTTACCTGCAGGCTGTGTGTGTGTGTGTGTGTGTGAGTGTGGTGTGTGTGAATGTGTGTGTGTGTGTGTGTGTGTGGTGTGTGTGTGTGTGTGAGTGTGTGCATTTGCATGCACACGTGTGTGTGTGAGGTAATGGAGTTGTGCTTCATGTGTTTTTGTGGCCTTCACAAAATGCAGCAATCATTTTGTGCATGTGTGTGTGTTTGCTTGTGCAAATGTGGTATCAGGGTCAAATATGACCTGCTGGGAAATGATTCAGTCATTTCAATAGACAATGTTTTACTTAATGGACTTTTGATATTTCTTACCATCTTCCCCCTCAAAAACGTTCATTGTATTATTACAGTGCAAATCAAATTAATTGATCAACCTTGTTAAGTTTCAGAGTTTTGAGACATGCTGTAATATTCTACCTGGAAAAACATTTAAATTCTGGTCTTAATTTTGGCAGTTCATTGCAAAAGTGATATATTTGGGTATTCTACTAGTAAATGCAGCTCCTTTTGCCCCTAGTGGTTCAACTCTACCATTGAAATCACGACGTCTATGTCATCTCAAGGGTTCAGTATGAAATACAATACACTCCCTTCTAGATTTGCTGGGTGGTGCAAACCTCAAGGCATACCATAAAAGCAGGTGACAGCGTGCCTTATTTCAATATAGTGCAACTGCAGCCCAGCATTCCTGGTGGTTCCTACATGAATACCAGGTTACGGCTAGCTAGCTACCGTTGTCGCCCCCTTCTTCTTCTTCTGTGGGGTTTATCGACGGCTGGCATCCGAAGTTATTGTTAATTAACGCCACCTACTGTACTGGGGCGCCCCCGCCTCCCACCTATGTACCAGAGTCCTAGCTCTGTCTTGTTGTTGTTGTTGTTGTTGTTGTTTTATATCGTATTTAATTATTTTGCACTATAGCCTATTTATTGCCTTACCTCCATAACTTGCTACATTCGCACACACTATATATATATTTTCTGTTGTATTTTTTGACTTTATGTGTTTTACCCCATATGTAACTCTGTGTTGTTTTTATCACACTGCTTTGCTTTATCTTGGCCAGGTCACAGTTGTAAATGAGAACTTGTTCTCAACTGGCTTACCTGGTTAAATAAAGGTGAAATAAAAAATAAAAAATAACATTTTTATTACTGTTATTATTTTTACAATTGTCCAATAGAAGTATAAAGAGAATGCAGGAACGCCCACATGCAGGAACGCCCACATGCAGGAACGCCCACATGCAGGAACGCCCACATGCAGGAACGCCCACATGCAGGAACGTCCACATGCAGGAACGCCCACATGCAGGAACGCCCACATACAGGAACGCCCACATGCAATAACGCCTACATACAGGAACGCCCACATGCAGGAACGCCCACATGCAGGAACGCCCACATACAGGAACGCCTAAATACAGGAACGCCCACATGCAGGAACGCCCACATGCAGGAACGCCTACATACAGGAACGCCCACATGCAGGAACGCCCACATACAGGAACGCCCCGAATTGCAGGCCACAATTGCACCCATCTCCCTTATTTGGCAATGGTCTTGGTAAGTGGAGTGTGCCAATATATTTTGCGTGATGCTTCCTTGACTGACATAAACACAAAATTCAAAAGGCAGTAAGGTACATTTCCACATATGACCAAATTCAATGTTTTTGCTTAATGTTTCATACACATCTTTTTGCTTTTAAGAAGAAAACAAAACATGTAGGCTATGAGGATTATATACGTTTATGTTCGTAGCTACATTAATCGTAACAAGAAAAAGATGGTGGTCATCTCAATATGTTACATTTATCTCAACTGCTAAGACAGATTGGTGGGGCAGTCTGCTTAAACAGATTGGTGGGGCAGTCTGCTAAAACAGATTGGTGGGGCAGTCTGCTAAAACAGATTGGTGGGGCAGTCTGCTAAAACAGATTGGTGGAGCAGTCTGCTAAAACAGATTGGTGGGGCAGTCTGCTAAAACAGATTGGTAGCACAGTCTGCTAAAACAGATTGGTGGGGCAGTCTGCTAAAACAGATTGGTGGGGCAGTCTGCTAAAACAGATTGGTGGAGCAGTCTGCTAAAACAGATTGGTGGGGCAGTCTGCTAAAACAGATTGGTAGCACAGTCTGCTAAAACAGATTGGTGGGGCAGTCTGCTAAAACAGATTGGTGGGGCAGAATGCTAAAACAGATTGGTGGGGCAGTCTGCTAAAACAGATTGGTGGGGCAGTCTGCTAAAACAGATTGGTGGGGCAGTCTGCTAAAACAGATTGGATGGTTCATAGAGTTCCAATCTCATTTTTTTTCTTCAAATCCTTTATTTACAATATTGATCCCGTGCCCACACACTTCTAATTCTGAAAAGTGAAAGCATACCTGTGAGGGGGGGTCGCCCTGGTAGTAGTTGTGGGTTTTTATACAGTACCCAAGACCAATCTGTGAGTTAATTTGACCATTGGAAAAAGAGATACTGCAATATGGGTTGAATTGAATTGAGCCCCTAATCTTCATGTTCAAGGTGCACTTTTCTTCCCAACACAATTCCACAGTAAATGTGAGTCCACATTTGAGCTATTCTTTTTTTTAGCCCCATGGGGGATTCGAATTTACACCGCAAGTGACAATAGATATCAGGAACTCTGCGCCTTACCACTGTGAACTAACTGTCCAGAGCCGTGTTTGCTCGCAATGCACATAATTTTATTATCAGAGCGTTCCAGTGGACTTCTGGTAAGTATGCTTTAGTGAGAAAGTGTTGGGATCAGGTACAACTACGTTTACCCACCTGAAAAATTAATATTTATGAGCAATTCCCCCCACCCACAACTTCTCACCTGAATGCATTTGTTGAAAATTTGAAGGGGTTGGTCAAAGGCTGAAATTGGGGTTGAGACTTACCCTTTAAAAGGTCCTCTTCCCCCCAGTGTTCCCCAGCCCTCCCTCATCTCCCCCCAGTGTTCCCCAGCCCTCCCTCCTCTCCCCCCAGTGTTCCCCAGCCTCCCTCCTCTCCCCCAGTGTTCCCCAGCCCTCCCTCCTCTCCCCCCAGTGTTCCCCAGCCCTCCCTCCTCTCCCCCCAGTGTTCCCCAGCCCTCCCTCCTCTCCCCCCAGTGTTCCCCAGCCCTCCCTCCTCTCCCCCCAGTGTTCCCCAGCCCTCCCTCCTCTCTCCACAGTGTTGCAGTAGTCTGCAGGCGTTACACAGTGTCCAGCCTAGTGTCCAGCCTGGTGTCCAGCCTAGTGTCCAGCCTAGTGTCCTGCCTGGTGTCCAGCCTAGTGTCCAGCCTAGTGTCCAGCCTGGTGTCCTGCCTGGTGTCCTGCCTGGTGTCCAGCCTGGTGTCCAGCCTGGTGTCCTGCCTGGTGTCCAGCCTAGTGTCCAGCCTGGTGTCCAGCCTGGTGTCCTGCCTGGTGTCCTGCCTGGTGTCCTGCCTGGTGTCCAGCCTGGTGTCCAGCCTGGTGTCCAGCCTAGTGTCCAGCCTGGTGTCCAGCCTAGTGTCCAGCCTGGTGTCCAGCCTAGTGTCCAGCCTAGTGTCCAGCCTGGTGTCCAGCCTAGTGTCCAGCCTGGTGTCCAGCCTGGTGTCCAGCCTGGTGTCCAGCCTGGTGTCCAGCCTGGTGTCCAGCCTAGTGTCCAGCCTGGTGTCCAGCCTGTCTGTCTGTCTCTTCACATTCTCCCGCTGGCTCCTCTTTTCCATGAATCTTAAAAGATTTCCAGAGGTCTGGATTACTCCTTCAGCCTGAGATGAGATGGGAGGAGAGGGAAAGCAGAGAGGAAGGATGCTGGAGGGGCTGAGTAGGGGTGAGGAGAAGGTGACGAGAGAGAGGGTGAGGAAGGGGTGACGAGAGAGCGGGGGTGAGGTTGTTGGGGGATCCTGAGGAAGGCTGGGAAAACAGTGGTTATAGGATTTGTCCACCGCTGGTGGAGGCCTCATCCCGAGTCACGGATAGATGTGTGTTGCCGCGGGCGACTGGCGGGTTAGCCATCCCATAATTCCCCCTCTAGACGAGCAGAGAGCTGACCTGAGGTCAGATTCCATCTGACTCACCCCCAGGACTGTCATCACCCAGATAACAATGAAGGAGAGGGAGAGGAGGGGAGAGAGACATGGAGGCTTCACTCGCCCACTTCCTCTCTCTCTCATTTCCTGTCTCTCTCTCTGTCTCTCCTCTCTCTCCCTTCTTTCCTGTCTCTCTCTCTCCGTCTCTCCTCTCTCTCCCTTCTTTCCTGTCTCTCTCTCTCCGTCTCTCCTCTCTCTCTTTCCCTTCTTCCCTGTCTCTCTCTCTCTCCATCTCTCCTCTCTCTCCCTTCTTTCCTGTCTCTCTCTTTCTGTCTCTCTCCTCTCTCTCTCCTTTCCTGTCTCTCTCTCTCTCCATCTATCCTCTCTCTCCCTTCTTTCCTGTCTCTCTCTCTCCATCTCTCCACTCTCTCTCCCTTCTTTCCTGTCTCTCTCTCTCCATCTCTCCTCTCTCTCCCTTCTTTCCTGTCTCTCTCTCCGTCTCTCCTCTCTCTCTCTCCCCTTTCCTGTCTCTCTCTCTCCATCTCTCCTCTCTCTCCCCTTTCCTGTCTCTCTCTCTCCGTCTCTCCTGTCTCTCTCTCCCCTTTCCTGTCTCTCTCTCTCCATCTCTCCTCTCTCTCCCTTCTTCCCTGTCTCTCTCTCTCCATCTCTCCACTCTCTCTCTCCTTTCCTGTCTCTCTCTCTCCATCTCGCCTCTCTCTCCCTTCTTTCCTGTCTCTCTCTTTCCGTCTCTCTCTTCTCTCTCTCCTTTCCTGTCTCTCTCTCTCTCCATCTCTCTCCTCTCTCTCCCTTCTTTCCTGTCTCTCTTTCCTGTCTCTCTCTCTCCGTCTCTCCTCTCTCTCTTTCCCTTCTTCCCTGTTTCTCTCTCTCTCCATCTCTCCTCTCTCTCCCTTCTTTCCTGTCTCTCTCTTTCCGTCTCTCTCCTCTCTCTCTCCTTTCCTGTCTCTCTCTCTCTCCATCTCTCCTCTCTCTCCCTTCTTTCCTGTCTCTCTCTCTCCATCTCTCCACTCTCTCTCCCTTCTTTCCTGTCTCTCTCTCTCCATCTCTCCTCTCTCTCCCTTCTTTCCTGTCTCTCTCTCTCCGTCTCTCCTCTCTCTCTCTCCACTCTCTCTCCCTTCTTTCCTGTCTCTCTCTCTCCATCTCTCCTCTCTCTCCCTTCTTTCCTGTCTCTCTCTCTCCGTCTCTCCTCTCTCTCTCTCCCCTTTCCTGTCTCTCTCTCTCCATCTCTCCTCTCTCTCCCCTTTCCTGTCTCTCTCTCTCCGTCTCTCCTGTCTCTCTCTCCCCTTTCCTGTCTCTCTCTCTCCATCTCTCCGCTCTCTCCCTTCTTCCCTGTCTCTCTCTCTCCATCTCTCCACTCTCTCTCTCCTTTCCTGTCTCTCTCTCTCCATCTCGCCTCTCTCTCCCTTCTTTCCTGTCTCTCTCTTTCCGTCTCTCTCTTCTCTCTCTCCTTTCCTGTCTCTCTCTCTCTCCATCTCTCCCCTCTCTCTCCCTTTTTTCCTGTCTCTCTCTCTCCGTCTCTCCTCTCTCTCCCTTCTTTCCTGTCTCTCTCTCTCCGTCTCTCCTCTCTCTCTTTCCCTTCTTCCCTGTCTCTCTCTCTCCATCTCTCCTCTCTCTCCCTTCTTTCCTGTCTCTCTCTTTCCGTCTCTCTCCTCTCTCTCTCCTTTCCTGTCTCTCTCTCTCTCCATCTCTCCTCTCTCTCCCTTCTTTCCTGTCTCTCTCTCTCCATCTCTCCACTCTCTCTCCCTTCTTTCCTGTCTCTCTCTCTCCATCTCTCCTCTCTCTCCCTTCTTTCCTGTCTCTCTCTCTCCGTCTCTCCTCTCTCTCTCTCCCCTTTCCTGTCTCTCTCTCTCCATCTCTCCTCTCTCTCCCCTTTCCTGTCTCTCTCTCTCCGTCTCTCCTGTCTCTCTCTCCCCTTTCCTGTCTCTCTCTCTCCATCTCTCCTCTCTCTCCCTTCTTCCCTGTCTCTCTCTCTCCATCTCTCCACTCTCTCTCTCCTTTCCTGTCTCTCTCTCTCCATCTCGCCTCTCTCTCCCTTCTTTCCTGTCTCTCTCTTTCCGTCTCTCTCCTCTCTCTCTCCTTTCCTGTCTCTCTCTCTCTCCATCTCTCCCCTCTCTCTCCCTTCTTTCCTGTCTCTCTCTCTCCATCTCTCCTCTCTCTCCCTTCTTTCCTGTCTCTCTCTCTCCGTCTCTCCTCTCTTTCTCTCCTTTCCTGTCTCTCTCTCTCCATCTCTCCTCTCTCTCTCCCCTTTCCTGTCTCTCTCTCTCCATCTCTCCTCTCTCTCCCTTCTTTCCTGTCTCTCTCTCTCCGTCTCTCCTCTCTCTCCTTCCCTGTCTCTCTCTCTCCGTCTCTCCTCTCTCTCTCTCCTTTCCGCTCCTGGCCTGACTGACTTTGTAGTGGAGAATTTCAACTCCGTCCCCTTTCTCTTCAGTTCTGGATGACATGGTTGGTCCCTAGTCTTTGGACATTGAACCCCAGCTAAGTTTAGGTGTTTTGGTTGTGACCAACAGCCTCTCCTCTCCAGTTTAAAACCCTGTGCAGTCCAGCCGTCTGTCACTGATGGCTTCAAACTGACATAATAGTAGGAGCGATCAGAGAAAGATCTCAATAAAGATGATGAGTTAAAGGTTCAGAGAGATCTGAAAGCCTGTGTGATCTTTTATAAGGCTATAATATCACTCATTCGGTTAATATGGTAATAATATGGTAATTTCAGAGAAAGATCTCAATAAAGAGATGTTTATCCGTGTCTATGGAGGTTTTTCTGGAGTGTTAATGTGTTGCATCCACACACAATCATGTTGATACGCCTAGCCTATTGTAGGGCTTTGCTCATTCAACTGATAAATATGTAAATCAAGACGTTTTATAGTTAATAACATAATCTTATTTGGACCTCCTGAACCAAATAAAATGAGAAAGTGTAGCAAAGTAATCCATCTGTGATTGTTGAAATGTGCTGAATTGATGAATGATGAATGCACTAGTCGTACGTGGCTCTGGATAAGCGCGTCTGCTAAATGACTAACATGGAAAATGAACATTGAAGTTTGAATTAAAAAGAGAAATAAACTTTTTTTATTACAAATGTTAATGACACATTTTATTGATTTGAAAGAATGGGAAAATACACCTGGCAAATGTATATATGAATCACTTTCCAATTTCTTCCTCTGTGTGGTTTGCAATTATAGTTATTTCAGCAGCAATAAAAGGAATCAATTCACCGTCTGATCATGTCCCTGGTAGGAGTGGAATGGAGATTGTGTTGATTGTGTTGGACGGGGGGTCTCTGGCTAATGTGTTACAACTCTTTACCAGGATCGGAGAGTAGAGAGATGAAGAGAGCAAAGCTTTATTTAATTGAGAGAAGGAATCAATAATGTGTGGTGGCGCTTTGTCAAAAGAGCTTGTAAAAATGAGAAGACAATTTAATGTGGACAATTTGACTGGGGCTTGAAGGAGAGATGATTAAACAGGAGGACGTCCTGGGCGTAAAGGGAGGAATTAAGTAAAGACTGTATGGATGGCATAAACTATAAATTGAGTTTTAAGGGTGACCAGGAATGGCTAGTTTCAGCTGGGTGTCTTAAAATGTTGTCGGGCTACGGCCTCTCCATCACAAGGTTAACTAGCTCCAGTCTGGGATTCAATATGAAACCGCGTTATAGCACGCTTGACAGTTAAAGGTAAGGCGTTAATATCTGCAGCGTTTACCTTGAATCTTGCCTTTAAAAGGCACATTGTCAACAAACATCTGATCGGATTGAATCCCAGCCTGAGAATCAGACACATACTCTTCCAATCTAGTTCCCCCCCCCCCCAATTTTTTTTTAAAAATAAAAATAATCACGCTGTGAGTTTGAATGAATAATGTCTTCTGATGTTTTGATATTTTGTCAATGTTTTCTGTGTTCTTCTGACAGACTAACTCATGCATCGTTGCTCTTATGTCAATCTTTAAGGGAAGTGATTGTAAATGATCATACATGCGTGTTGGCACGCATCCCAATATGCAAATACATGTGCTAATTCACAACACCAGTGAATTCATCTCAACAACAGAGTAAATTAGATTTTAATTGAAATGTAACTTTTCTCGCAATGGCGTCTCTCACAGGAGACTGGTGGGTGGCATGGGAATGGTACTTCCCACATTATTTTAAGAGAACAATTTGACTCTTAGGCTGGGATTCAATCCGATCAGAGGTAGATCCATGTAATAGAGCGCCTGTGACATTTAAAGGTAATTTCCAATTTTCCAATTGAGCTGACATATGTATCATTTACCATTAATGCGGTCTCCGCGATCATTGTCTTTAAAAGGTGCAAAGCCAAAAAGGGGCTATCGGCTTGAATCCCGGCCTTTATCCATTTGAAGAGGGGTTGGGATTATTTGTTTGAATCTGAAATGGTACCCTATTATCTAGGCTCTGGTGAAAAGTAGTGCACTATAGAGTACATAGGGAATTGGGTGCCGTTTGGAACCTCTCTCTATGTGTGTTTTGTTCAACCATGTATTTCCCCACAACCTGCAGGCTAGTGAAAGAGAGAGCTCTGAGACATTAACATTCAGTCTCCTCTCCTCCTCTCCTCCTGGTCCTCCTCTCCTCCTCCTCTTCCCCTCCTGGTACAAATCAAGAAAAATACAAACAATTGTTGTGTACTTTCATTACGTACTTTCATGATGTACATTATGTAAATGATCTTAACAACACATTGGCCACAGATTGCCACCAGCGGTGATGTTATATTCCTCGTGGTGATCATAAAATGTTCATAAAATGTTCGAGGGTACGTCCCAAATGGCACACTATTCCCCTATAGGTCAAAAGTAGTGCACTATAGGGAATAGGGTGCAATTTGGGAAGTAGTCATAATGATTATGCCACACTAATGACATATTTCCTTTTTATTTATTTTCTTTATTCTGCTTCTCAGACTCCGAGCAAACACTAAACATCCTTCAGGCTACAGTCAGACTCTAAGCAAACACTAAACATCCTTCAGGCTACATTCAGACTCCGAGCAAACACTAAACATCCTTCAGGCTACTGTCAGACTCCGAGCAAACACTTAACATCCTTCAGGCTACAGTCAGACTCCGAGCAAACACTAAACATTCTTCACGCTACTGTAATACTCAGAACACACTAAACATCCTTCAGGCTACTGTAATACTCAGACCAAACACTAAACATCCTTCAGGCTACTGTAATACTCAGAACACACTAAACATCCTTCAGGCTACTGTAATACTCAGAACACACTAAACATCCTTCAGGCTACTGTAAGACTCAGAGCAAACACTAAACATCCTTCAGGCTACATTCAGACTCCGAGCAAACACTAAACATCCTTCAGGCTACTGTAATACTCAGAACACACTAAACATCCTTCAGGCTACAGTCAGACTCCGAGCAAACACTAAATATTCTTCAGGCTACAGTAATACTCAGAACACACTAAACATCCTTCAGGCTACTGTAATACTCAGAACAAACACTAAACATCCTTCAGGCTACTGTAATACTCAGAACACACTAAACATCCTTCAGGCTACTGTAATACTCAGAACACACTAAACATCCTTCAGGCTACTGTAAGACTCAGAGCAAACACTAAACATCCTTCAGGCCTCTGTCAGACTCAGAGCAAACACTAAACATCCTTCAGGCTACATTCAGACTCCGAGCAAACACTAAACATCCTTCAGGCTACAGTCAGACTCCGAGCAAACACTAAACATCCTTCAGGCTACTGTAAGACTCAGAGCAAACACTAAACATCCTTCAGGCTACTCTCAGACTCCGAACAAACACTAAACATCCTTCAGGCTAATGAGAGACACCAATCAAACACTAAACATCCTTCAGGCTACACCCAGACTCCGAGCAAACACTAAACATCCTTCAGGCTACTGTCAGACTCTGAGCAAACACTAAACATCCTTCAGGCTACTGTGAGACTCAGAGCAAACACTAAAAATCGTTCACGCTACTATGAGATTACGAGAAAACACTAAACATCCTTCAGGCTACTGTGAGACTCAGAGCAAACACTAAACATACTTCAGGCTACTGTCAGACTCCGAGCAAACACTAAACATCCTTCAGGCAACTGTGAGACTCAGAGCAAACACTAAAAATCGTTCACGCTACTATGAGATTCCAAGCAAACACTAAACATCCTTCAGGCTACTGTAAGACTCAGAGCAAACACTAAACATACTTCAGGCTACTGTCAGACTCCGAGCAAACACTAAACATCCTTTAGGCTACAGTCAGACTCCGAGCAAAAACAAAACATCCCTCGAGCTACTGTCAGACTCAGATCAAACACTAAACATCCTTCATGCTACTGTAAGACTCAGAGCAAACACTAAACATCCTTCAGGCCTCTGTCAGACTCAGAGCAAACACTAAACATCCTTCAGGCTACATTCAGACTTCGAGCAAACACTAAACATCCTTCAGGCTACAGTCAGACTCCGAGCAAACACTAAACATCCTTCAGGCTACTGTAAGACTCAGAGCAAACACTAAACATCCTTCAGGCTACTCTCAGACTCCGAACAAACACTAAACATTCTTCAGGCTACTGAGAGACACCAATCAAACACTAAACATCCTTCAGGCTACACCCAGACTCCGAGCAAACACTAAACATCCTTCAGGCTACTGTCAGACTCTGAGCAAACACTAAACATCCTTCAGGCTACTGTGAGACTCAGAGCAAACACTAAAAATCGTTCACGCTACTATGAGATTACGAGAAAACACTAAACATCCTTCAGGCTACTGTGAGACTCAGAGCAAACACTAAACATACTTCAGGCTACTGTCAGACTCCGAGCAAACACTAAACATCCTTCAGGCAACTGTGAGACTCAGAGCAAACACTAAAAATCGTTCACGCTACTATGAGATTCCAAGCAAACACTAAACATCCTTCAGGCTACTGTAAGACTCAGAGCAAACACTAAACATACTTCAGGCTACTGTCAGACTCCGAGCAAACACTAAACATCCTTTAGGCTACAGTCAGACTCCGAGCAAAAACAAAACATCCCTCGAGCTACTGTCAGACTCAGATCAAACACAAACATCCTTCATGCTACTGTAAGACTCTGAGCAAACACTAAACATCCTTCAGGCTACAGTCAGACACCGAGCAAACACTAAACATCCTTCACGCTACTGTGAGACTCTGAGCAAACACTAAACATTCTTCAGGCTACTGTAAGACTCAGAACACACTAAACATCCTTCAGGCTACTGTAATACTCTGAGCAAACACTAAATATCCTTCAGGCTACTGTCAGACTCCGAGCAAACACTAAACATCCTTACAGGCTACTGTCAGACTCCGAGCAAACACTAAACATCCTTCAGGCTACTGTAATACTCAGAACACACTAAACATCCTTCAGGCTACTGTAAGACTCCGAGCAAACACTAAATATCATTCAGGCTACTGTCAGACTCCGAGCAACCACTAAACATCCTTCAGACTACTATAAGACTCTGAACAAACACTAAACATCCTTCAGGCTACAGTCAGACTCTGAGCAAACACTAAACATACTTCAGGCTACTGTGAGACTCAGAGCAAACACTAAACATACTTCAGGCTACTGTCAGACTCCGAGCAACCACTGAACATCCTTCAGACTACTATAAGACTGAGCAAACACTAAACATCCTTCAGACTACTATAAGACTCTGAGCAAACAATAAACATCCTTCAGGCTACAGTCAGACTCCGAGCAAACACTAAACATCCTTCAGGCTACTGTCAGACTCAGAGCAAACACTAAACATCCTTCAGGCTACTGTAATACTCAGAACACACTAAACATCTTTCAGGCTACTGTAATACTCAGAACACACTAAACATCCTTCAGGCTACTGTAAGACTCCGAGCAAACACTAAATATCCTTCAGGCTACTGTCAGACTCCGAGCAACCACTAAACATCCTTCAGACTACTATAAGACTCTGAGCAAACACTAAACATCCTTCAGGCTACTGTAATACTCAGAACACACTAAACATCCTTCAGGCTACAGTCAGACTCCGAGCAAACACTAAACATCCTTCAGGCTACTGTAATACTCAGAACACACTAAACATCCTTCAGGCTACAGTCAGACTCCGAGCAAACACTAAATATTCTTCAGGCTACAGTAATACTCAGAACACACTAAACATCCTTCAGGCTACTGTAATACTCAGAACAAACACTAAACATCCTTCAGGCTACTGTAATACTCAGAACACACTAAACATCCTTCAGGCTACTGTAATACTCAGAACACACTAAACATCCTTCAGGCTACTGTAAGACTCAGAGCAAACACTAAACATCCTTCAGGCCTCTGTCAGACTCAGAGCAAACACTAAACATCCTTCAGGCTACATTCAGACTCCGAGCAAACACTAAACATCCTTCAGGCTACAGTCAGACTCCGAGCAAACACTAAACATCCTTCAGGCTACTGTAAGACTCAGAGCAAACACTAAACATCCTTCAGGCTACTCTCAGACTCCGAACAAACACTAAACATCCTTCAGGCTACTGAGAGACACCAATCAAACACTAAACATCCTTCAGGCTACACCCAGACTCCGAGCAAACAC
The DNA here is from genome assembly GCA_031479575.1 of Coregonus ussuriensis. Classification (NCBI taxonomy): domain Eukaryota; kingdom Metazoa; phylum Chordata; class Actinopteri; order Salmoniformes; family Salmonidae; genus Coregonus; species Coregonus ussuriensis. The sequence continues at coordinate 9,414,464 of CM062498.1, read as the reverse complement.
TAAACATCCTTCAGGCTACTGTCAGACTCTGAGCAAACACTAAACATCCTTCAGGCTACTGTGAGACTCAGAGCAAACACTAAAAATCGTTCACGCTACTATGAGATTACGAGAAAACACTAAACATCCTTCAGGCTACTGTGAGACTCAGAGCAAACACTAAACATACTTCAGGCTACTGTCAGACTCCGAGCAAACACTAAACATCCTTCAGGCAACTGTGAGACTCAGAGCAAACACTAAAAATCGTTCACGCTACTATGAGATTCCAAGCAAACACTAAACATCCTTCAGGCTACTGTAAGACTCAGAGCAAACACTAAACATACTTCAGGCTACTGTCAGACTCCGAGCAAACACTAAACATCCTTTAGGCTACAGTCAGACTCCGAGCAAAAACAAAACATCCCTCGAGCTACTGTCAGACTCAGATCAAACACTAAACATCCTTCATGCTACTGTAAGACTCAGAGCAAACACTAAACATCCTTCAGGCCTCTGTCAGACTCAGAGCAAACACTAAACATCCTTCAGGCTACATTCAGACTTCGAGCAAACACTAAACATCCTTCAGGCTACAGTCAGACTCCGAGCAAACACTAAACATCCTTCAGGCTACTGTAAGACTCAGAGCAAACACTAAACATCCTTCAGGCTACTCTCAGACTCCGAACAAACACTAAACATTCTTCAGGCTACTGAGAGACACCAATCAAACACTAAACATCCTTCAGGCTACACCCAGACTCCGAGCAAACACTAAACATCCTTCAGGCTACTGTCAGACTCTGAGCAAACACTAAACATCCTTCAGGCTACTGTGAGACTCAGAGCAAACACTAAAAATCGTTCACGCTACTATGAGATTACGAGAAAACACTAAACATCCTTCAGGCTACTGTGAGACTCAGAGCAAACACTAAACATACTTCAGGCTACTGTCAGACTCCGAGCAAACACTAAACATCCTTCAGGCAACTGTGAGACTCAGAGCAAACACTAAAAATCGTTCACGCTACTATGAGATTCCAAGCAAACACTAAACATCCTTCAGGCTACTGTAAGACTCAGAGCAAACACTAAACATACTTCAGGCTACTGTCAGACTCCGAGCAAACACTAAACATCCTTTAGGCTACAGTCAGACTCCGAGCAAAAACAAAACATCCCTCGAGCTACTGTCAGACTCAGATCAAACACAAACATCCTTCATGCTACTGTAAGACTCTGAGCAAACACTAAACATCCTTCAGGCTACAGTCAGACACCGAGCAAACACTAAACATCCTTCACGCTACTGTGAGACTCTGAGCAAACACTAAACATTCTTCAGGCTACTGTAAGACTCAGAACACACTAAACATCCTTCAGGCTACTGTAATACTCTGAGCAAACACTAAATATCCTTCAGGCTACTGTCAGACTCCGAGCAAACACTAAACATCCTTACAGGCTACTGTCAGACTCCGAGCAAACACTAAACATCCTTCAGGCTACTGTAATACTCAGAACACACTAAACATCCTTCAGGCTACTGTAAGACTCCGAGCAAACACTAAATATCATTCAGGCTACTGTCAGACTCCGAGCAACCACTAAACATCCTTCAGACTACTATAAGACTCTGAACAAACACTAAACATCCTTCAGGCTACAGTCAGACTCTGAGCAAACACTAAACATACTTCAGGCTACTGTGAGACTCAGAGCAAACACTAAACATACTTCAGGCTACTGTCAGACTCCGAGCAACCACTGAACATCCTTCAGACTACTATAAGACTGAGCAAACACTAAACATCCTTCAGACTACTATAAGACTCTGAGCAAACAATAAACATCCTTCAGGCTACAGTCAGACTCCGAGCAAACACTAAACATCCTTCAGGCTACTGTCAGACTCAGAGCAAACACTAAACATCCTTCAGGCTACTGTAATACTCAGAACACACTAAACATCTTTCAGGCTACTGTAATACTCAGAACACACTAAACATCCTTCAGGCTACTGTAAGACTCCGAGCAAACACTAAATATCCTTCAGGCTACTGTCAGACTCCGAGCAACCACTAAACATCCTTCAGACTACTATAAGACTCTGAGCAAACACTAAACATCCTTCAGGCTACAGTCAATCTCCGAGCAAACACTAAACATCCTTCAGGCTACTGTCAGACTCCGAGCAAACACTAAACATCCTTTAGGCTACTGTAATACTCAGAACACACTAAACATCCTTCAGGCTACTGTAAGACTTCGAGCAAACACTAAACATCCTTCAGGCTACTGTCAGACTCCGATCAAACACTAAACATCCTTCAGGCTACTGTGAGACTCCAAGCAAACACTAAACATCCTTCAGGCTACAGTCAGACTCCGAAGAAACACTAAACATCCTTCAGGCTACAGTCAGACACAGAGGAAACACTAAACATCCTTCAGGTTACAGTCAGACTCCGAGCAAACACTAAACATCCTTCAGGCTACAGCAAGACTCCGAGCAAACACTAAACATCCTTCAGGCTACTGTAATACTCAGAACACACTAAACATATTTCAGGCTACTGTCAGACTCCGAGCAAACACATAACATCCTTCAGGATACTGTCAGATTCCAAGCAAACACTGAACATCCTTCAAGCTACTGTGAGAATCCGAGGCAAACACCAAACATCCTTCAGGCTACAGTCAGACTCTGAGCAAACACAAAACATCCCTCAAGCTACTGTCAGACTCGGATCAAACACTAATCATCCTTCATGCTACTGTAAGACTCCAAGCAAACACTAAACATCCTTCAGGCTACTGTAAGACTCAGAGCAAACACTAAACATACTTCAGGCTACTGTCAGACTCCGAGCAAACACTAAACATCCTTCAGGCTACTGTATTACTCAGAACACACTAAACATCCTTCAGGCTACTGTAAGACTCCGAGCAAACACTAAATATCCTTCAGGCTACTGTCAGACTCCGATCAAACACTAAACATCCTTCAGGCTACTGTGAGACTCCAAGCAAACACTAAACATCCTTCAGGCTACAGTCAGACTCCGAAGAAACACTAAACATCCTTCAGGCTACTGTCAGACTCTGAGCAAACACTAAACATCCTTCAGGCTACAGTCAGACACAGAGGAAACACTAAACATCCTTCAGGTTACAGTCAAACTCCGAGCAAACACTAAACATCCTTCAGGCTACAGCAAGACTCCGAGCAAACATTAAACATCCTTCAGGCTACTGTAATACTCAGAACACACTAAACATATTTCAGGCTACTGTCAGACTCCGAGCAAACACATAACATCCTTCAGGATACTGTCAGATTCCAAGCCAACACTGAACATCCTTCAAGCTACTGTGAGAATCCGAGGCAAACACCAAACATCCTTCAGGCTACAGTCAGACTCCGAGCAAACACAAAACATCCCTCAAGCTACTGTCAGACTCGGATCAAACACTAATCATCCTTCATGCTACTGTAAGACTCCGAGCAAACACTAAACATCCTTCAGGCTACAGTCAGACTCAGAGAAAACACTAAACATTCTAGAGGCTACTGTGAGACTCCAAGCAAACACTAAACATCCTTCAGGCTACTGTCAGACACCGAGCAAACACTAAACATCCTTCACGCTACTGTGAGACTCTGACCAAACACTAAACATCCTTCAGGCTACTGGAAGACTCAGAACACACTAAACATCCTTCAGACTACTGTCAGACTCAGAGCAAACACTAAACATCCTTCAGGCTACTCTCAGACTCCTAACAAACACTAAACATCCTTCAGGCTGCTGTCAGACTCCGAGCAAACACTAAACATCCTTCAGGCTACTTTGAGACTCTGAGCAAACAGTAAACTTCTTTCAGGCTACAGTCAGACTCAGAGAAAACACTAAACATCCTTCACGCTACAGTGAGACTCCGAGCAAACACAAACCATCCTTCAAGCTACTGTCAGACTCGGATCAAACAATAAACATCCTTCAGGCTACTGTGAGACTCCTAGCAAGCACTAAACATACTTCAGGCTACTGTGAGACTCCGATCAAACACTAAACATCCTTCAGGCTACTGTGAGACTTAGAGCAAAAACTAAACATCCCTTCAGGCTACTGTGAGACTATGAGCAAACACTAAACATCCTTCAGTACTGTGAGACCCAGAGCAAACACTAAACATACTTCAGGCTACTTTGAGACTACGAGCAAACCCTAAACATCCTTCAGGCTATTGTGATACTCTGAGAAAACACTAAACATCCTTCAGGCTGCTGTCAGACTCCGTGCAAACACTAAACATCCTTCAGGCTACAGTCAGAATCCGAAGCAAACACAAAACATCCTAAAGGCTACCGTGAGACTCCGAGCAAACACAAACCATCCTTCAAGCTACTGTCAGACTCGGATCAAACACTAAACATCCTTCAGGCTACTGTGAGACTCCTAGCAAGCACTAAACATCCTTCAGGCTACTGTGAGACTCCGAGCAAACACTAAACATCTTCAGGCTACTGTGAGACTCCGAGCAAACACTAAACATCATTCAGGCTGCTGTCAGGCTGTAGTGCTCCAGTGACTATGTGGCTGTAGTGACTATGTGGCTGCAGTGACTATGTGGCTTTAGTGACTATGTGGCTGTAGTGACTATTTGGCTATAGTGACTATGTGGCTGCAGTGACTATGTGGCTGTAGAGACTATGTGGCTGTAGTGACTATGTGGCTGTAGAGACTATGTGGGTGTAGTGACTATGTGGCTGTAGTGACTATGTGGCTGTAGTGACTATGTGGCTGTAGTGACTATGTGGCTGTAGAGACTATGTGGGTGTAGTGACTATGTGGCTGTAGTGACTATGTGGCTGTAGTGTCTATGTGGCTGTAGAGACTATGTGGGTTTAGTGACTATGTGGCTGTAGTGACTATGTGGGTGTAGTGACTCTGTGGCTGTAGAGACTATGTGGGTGTAGTGACTATGTGGCTGTAGTGACTATGTGGCTGTAGTGACTATGTGGCTGTAGTGACTATGTGGCTGTAGAGACTATGTGGCTGTAGTAACTATGTGGCTGTAGTGACTATGTGGCTGTAGAGACTATGTGGCTGTAGTGACTACGTGGCTGTAGTAACTATGTGGCTGTAGTGACTATGTGGGTGTAGTGACTATGTGGCTGTAGTGACTATGTGGCTGTAGAGACTATGTGGCTGTAGTGACTATGTGGCTGTAGTGACTATGTGGCTGTAGAGACTATGTGGGTGTAGTGACTATGTGGCTGTAGTGACTATGTGGCTGTAGTGACTATGTGGCTGTAGTGACTATGTGGCTGTAGTGACTATGTGGCTGTAGAGACTATGTGGCTGTAGTGACTATGTGGGTGTAGTGACTATGTGGCTGTAGTGACTATGTGGGTGTAGTGACTCTGTGGCTGTAGAGACTATGTGGGTGTAGTGACTATGTGGCTGTAGTGACTATTTGGCTGTAGTGACTATGTGGCTGTAGTGACTATGTGGCTGTAGAGACTATGTGGCTGTAGTGACTATGTGGCTGTAGTGACTATGTGGCTGTAGTGACTATGTGGCTGTAGTGACTATGTGGCTGTAGTGACTATGTGGGTGTAGTGACTATGTGGCTGTAGTGACTATGTGGCTGTAGTGACTATGTGGCTGTAGTGACTATGTGGCTGTAGTGACTATGTGGCTGTAGTTATTATGTGGCTGTAGTGACTATGTGGCTGTAGAGACTATGTGGGTGTAGTGACTATGTGGCTGTAGTGACTATGTGGCTGTAGTGACTATGTGGCTGTAGTGACTATGTGGGTGTAGTGACTATGTGGCTGTAGTGACTATGTGGGTGTAGTGACTCTGTGGCTGTAGAGACTATGTGGCTGTAGTGACTATGTGGCTGTAGTGACTATGTGGCTGTAGTGACTATGTGGCTGTAGTGACTATGTGGCTGTAGTGACTATGTGGCTGTAGAGACTATGTGGCTGTAGTGACTATGTGGCTGTAGTGACTATGTGGCTGTAGTGACTATGTGGCTGTAGTGACTATGTGGCTGTAGAGACTATGTGGCTGTAGTGACTATGTGGCTGTAGAGACTATGTGGCTGTAGAGACTATGTGGGTGTAGTGACTATGTGGCTGTAGTGACTATGTGGCTGTAGTGACTATGTGGCTGTAGTGACTATGTGGCTGTAGAGACTACGTGGGTGTAGTGACTACGTGGCTGTAGTGACTATGTGGCTGTAGAGACTATGTGGCTGTAGTGACTATGTGGCTGTAGTGACTATGTGGCTGTAGTGACTATGTGGCTGTAGAGACTATGTGGCTGTAGTGACTATGTGGCTGTAGAGACTATGTGGCTGTAGTGACTATGTGGCTGTAGAGACTATGTGGCTGTAGTGACTATGTGGCTGTAGAGACTATGTGGCTGTAGAGACTATGTGGCTGTAGTGACTATGTGGCTGTAGTGACAATGTGGCTGTGGTGACTATGTGCGTGTAGTGACTATGTGGCTTCATTCACTCTGTGGCTGCAGTGACTTTGTGGCTGTAGTGACTTTGTGGCTGTAGTGACTATGAGGCTGTAGTGACTATGTGGCTGTGGTGACCATGCGGATGTAGTGACTATGTGGCTGGAATGACAATGTGGCTGTAGTGACTATGTGGCTTTAGTGACTTTGTTACTGTAGTGACTATGTGGCTGTAGAGACTATGTGGATGTAGTGAAAATGAGGCTGTAGTGACTTTGTGGCTGCAGTGACTATTTGGCTGCAGTGACTATGTGGCTGTAGTTACTATGAGGTTGTAGTGACTATGTTACTGTAGTTACTATGTGACTGTAATGACTATGTGGCTGTGGTGACCATGCGGATGTAATGACTCTGTGGCTGTAGTGACTTTGTTACTGTAGAGAATATGTGGCTGTAGTCGGCTGCAGTGGCACCCCGATGAAGAGATGAGTAGGCTCAAGAAGACCCTTACTGCCTTCGGTAAATCACATGCCATTAGATGGAATAGACTCATTCATCCTATTCTGCTAAATTTCCAAGCGTTTGATTAATCTGGACCACATTGTATTGTGTAAATGACTTTCCTCTTTCCACTCTGCTGTAAAGACATTGTATACAAGATCATGCTGTTTAGTCCCCCACCTCTGACTCTCCCTCCCCTCCTCCTTTTAGGTTATTGCAATGCATTGCTGATGAGGTGAGTTGTCTGTGAGAAGTCTTATGGTGTTTCTCTCCTAAAGGCATCCCTAATGGGGTGGAAACTGTATATCTTGTTCCTTAATGAAGCACAGGAGTCGCTCAGACAAGACAGACACAGAACAGCTCCACTTGGGCTGAAACACACGGCCGCCTCCCTCCCTGCCCTGAACTATGCTGCCTGTCTGCCTGCAGTCATGGCCCTGAAACTGGGCCAGGCTGCTCTGAGGGAGGCCCATAGACCTTGAGGCCAGCTTACATGTGGATGTACAGAGAGAGTATATTTAGGTATCAGAGGTACAATGCATCAGATCCTACCTGGAGCACTGCTATTGTAACTAACGTGTAACTAAGTGTAATCTATTGTACACAACAATAGTGTATATTTAACTGTATATTCTTTAATAATATCATAAGCTTGTCTTGACCCCAGATACTGTGCCTATAGTAAAAGCTATTATGATGATGCTGTAGGCACCATTTAATGACTCTGTTTAAACAGAACCTGCAGTGCTGGGTACCTGTCCTCAAACAGAACCTGCAGTGCTGGGTACCTGTCCTCAAACAGAACCAGCAGTGCTGGTTCCCTGTCCTCAAACAGAACCTGCAGTGCTGGGTCCCTTTCCTCAAACAGAACCTGCAGTGCTGGGTCCCTGTCCTAAAACAGAACCTGCAGTGCTGGGTCCCTTTACTCAAACAGAACCTGCAGTGCTGGGAACCTGTCCTCTAACAGAACCTGGGTCTTCAGAGTCTGTAGAAGATAACAACGGAAATCAGAGACTCACATCTATTCTTAGTAGAGGATGTTACAGGACATCTATTCTTAGTAGAGGAGGTTACAGAACATATTGTCACGCCCTGACTCAGGGGACTCGTATATTTTGAGTCAGGGTGTGTATATTCCTTGTTGTGCTTTTTCTATGTGTGGGATCTAGTATGTATAGTTCTATGTTGGCCCGTGTGGTTCCCAATCAGAGGCAGCTGTCGCTCATTGTCTCTGATTGGGGATCGTACTTAGGCAGCCGTTTGGCACTAGTGAGTTGTGGGATCTTGTTCCTTGTAAGGTATGTTGTGTGTTCTACCTTGGACTTCACGTTTCGTTTCGGTTGTTGTTTTGTCGTTGTGTTTAATAGTTAATAAACATGTACGCATATCACGCTGCGCCTTGGTCTGACCTGTCCTTCAACGAACGTGACAGAAGATCCCACCAAACAAGGACCAAGCAGCGTGCCGAGATGGAGCAAACGCCTGGGACTCAACAGGAGGTAACATTAGTAGATGTCCTCCTCGGTTGGGGGAGAATTACAGAGGAGGAGGCCGTCTGTTATCGGAAGACGATAAAGGAGGAAGCCCGGGTAGGAGAGGAGAAACGGCACCAACAGTGCCGACAACGGAGACCCGAGAGGCAACCCCAATAAAATGTTGGGGGGGAAAACACGGTGTGGACGACGTGGCAGCAGGAGGCAGTGAAAGGGCGGATCTGCAGGTTAGGAGAGGAGGCCACCATGTTACGGGGGCTGTGGGCTCAGAGGGAGCAGGAGTTATTCGGTCAGAGGGAGGCGCTACAGGAGGCTCAAAGGGAGAAGGAAAAAGTAGAGGCACGGTGAGAGGAGCTGGTTAGGCAGCAGAAGGAGCGGGGGTTAATAAAGGAACCCAGTCCTGCTCCTCGCACCAAGCAAGTGGTGCGTGTCGCCAGTCCGGTCTGGCCCGTTCCTGCTCCCCAGCACCAAGCCAGTGATGCGTGTTCCCAGTCCGGCCCGGCCCGTTCCTGCTGCTCGCACAAAGCCAGTGGTGCGCGTCGCCAGTCCGGCCCGGCCTGTTCCTGCTCCTCGCACCAAGCCTGTGGTGCGCGTCGCCCGTCCGGCCCGGCCTGTTCCTGCTCCTCGCACCAAGCCTGTGGTGCGCGTCGCCAGTCCGGCCCGGCCTGTTCCTGCTCCTCGCACCAAGCCTGTGGTGCGCGTCGCCAGTCCAGCCCGACCTGTTCCTGCTCCTTGCACCAAGCCTGTGGTGCGCGTCGCCAGTCTGGCCCGGCCTGTTCCTGCTCCTCGCACCATGCCAGTGGTGCGTGTTCCTAGTCCGGTCCGGCCCGTGCCTGCTCCTCGCACCAGACCAGTGGTGCGTGTGTCCAGTCTGGCACGGCCCGTGCCCGTTCCACCGGTGCCTGGTCCGGCATCGGTCAGCGGCTCCACTCCGGAGCCAGAGCAGTCCGCTCCACCGGTGCCTGATCCAGCTCCGGTCAGCTGCTCCACTCCGGAGCCAGAGCAGTCCGCTCCACCGGGGTCCAGTCCAGCTCCGGTCAGCGGCTCCAGTCCGGAGCCTGAGCAGCCCGTCCCACCGTCGTCTGGTCCAGCTCCGGTCAGCGGCTCCACTCCGGAGCCAGAGCAGTCCGCTCCACCGGTGCCTAGTCCAGCTCCGGTCAGCGGCTCCAGTCCGGAGCCTGAGCAGTCCGCTCCACCGGTGCCCGGTCCAGCTCCGGTCAGCGGCTCCAGTCCAGACCATGACGTCAGCCCCTCTCCAGGTTCGGGGTCTCCCACACCAGGGTCCAGACAGGGCCTGGCGTATCGTGGGAGGAAGGAGAGGAGAAGCAGCGCGCCGAGGTCCAGACCAGACCAGGGGCGCAACAGGGAGGCGGAGAGTATGAGGTCATCACGCCCAGAGCCGGATCCGCCTCCGAGGCGGAATGCCCACCCGGCCCCTACCCTGTTAAGTGAAGGTTGTGCGGTCGGAGTCCGCACCTTTGGGGGGGGGGGGTACTCTCACGCCCTGACTCAGGGGACGCTTCTATGTTGTTGGGGATCATACTTAGGCAGCCGTTTGGCACTAGTGAGTTGTGGGATCTTGTTCCTTGTAAGGTATGTTGTGTGTTCTACCTTGGACTTCACGTTTCGTTTCGGTTGTTGTTTTGTCGTTGTGTTTAATAGTTAATAAACATGTACGCATATCCTTAAACGAACGTGACACATATATTGTTAGTAGAGGAGGTTACAGGACATCTATTCTTAGTAGAGGAGGTTACAGAACATATATTGTTAGTAGAGGAGGTTACAAGACATATATTCTTAGTAGAGGAGGTTACAGAACATCTATTCTTAGTAGAGGAGGTTACAGGACATCTATTCTTAGTAGAGGAGGTTACAGAACATCTATTCTTAGTAGAGGAGGTTACAGGACAAGGTCGTTGTTGAAACAAAATTACTCTGACACACACGCACACACACTCCTTCTCTCTAGCTGACACATCCACACACACACACACACACACACACACACACACACACACACACACACACACACACACACACAGAGAGAGAGAGATACACACACATACACTCTTTCTCTCTCTCCTCTCCCACTATCTAGGTCAGGATGTACTCTGTCACTTTCTCCCAAACTAAACTTCCTCCTCCCTGCCACAGCTGATAATTAAACTCACCCAATTAGCCCAAATTTAATGGGATTTCAGCTCCAGCTTTTTATTTAAGAGGTAAATAGTAATATTTTAATTGCATTTAATGTAACTGATGTAACTGTGTGGTCCTCCAAGAGTGCTTCTCCTTCTCCTTTCTCTAACGTGTAATTACTACAACAAACCTGACGTGATGTACAGTGAGGTCCAAAAGTATTGGGACAGAGACAGAAACACAAATATCATACCCCCAAGACATGCTAACTTCCCCTGTTATTGTAATGGTGAGTGGTTAGCATGTCTTGGGGGGTATGATATTTGTGCATCTGTAAAAAAATAAAATTAACTCATCATTATTCACGATTCATTCAGGATTATCCGTGATGGAGTACAGAGCCAAAACAACAAAAAATGTGTCGCTGTCCCAATGCTTTTGGAGCTCACTGTAATTAAAGAGTAGAATAATATACTATTGCTTACATATCAGTACATCATCTGGTGCATCTCTCACCAATACATTACTATGACCATGTCAAACTCCAGTCCTGATAACGGGATATATTTAAAGAGTATAGTCCTTTTTTTTAACCTATCAATACAGTATCAAGTTAGTGTAAATTATTGAGTATACAGTACTCTATTTTGACATTTACTAATTGCAGAATGATAGGAAGAGGAACAGGAGGGGCAGCCTGAAACAGAACATATTGAGGTAGTCCTGTTGGAGGGGCACCCTGAAACAGAACGTATTGAGGTAGTCCTGTTGGAGGGGCAGCCTGAAACAGAACATATTGAGGTAGTCCTGTTGGAGGGGCACCCTGAAACAGAACATATTGAGGTAGTCCTGTTGGAGGGGCACCCTGAAACAGAACATATTGAGGTAGTCCTGTTGGAGGGGCACCCTGAAACAGAACATATTGAGGTAGTCCTGTTGGAGGGGCAGCCTGAAACAGAACATATTGAGGTAGTCCTGTTGGAGGGGCACCCTGAAACAGAACGTATTGAGGTAGTCCTGTTGGAGGGGCACCCTGAAACAGAACATATTAAGGTAGTCCTATTGTAGGGGCAGACAGTTACACAGGGTTTTCTCCCTAACCTGCTCAGGGACTCATCCTCTAGTAACTCATTCATATGTGGCCGATCAAGGACTGGCAGGGAGGGAGAGAGAGAGAGAGAGAGAGGGAGAGGTGGGGGGGAGTTAGAGGAGAGGGAGAGAGAGAGAGAGAGAGAGAGAGAGAGGGGGGGGGTAGAGGAGAGGGAGCGAGTGAGAGAGAGAGAGAGGGGGGGGGTAGAGGAGAGGGAGCGAGTGAAAGAGAGAGAGAGAGAGAGAGAGAGAGAGAGAGAGAGAGAGAGAGAGAGAGAGAGAGATAGAGAGAGAGAGAGAGAGAGAGAGAGAGTGAGAGAGAGAGAGAGAGAGAGAGAGAGAGAGAGAGAGAGAGAGAGAGAGAGAGAGAGAGAGAGAGAGAGAGAGAGAGAGAGAGAGAGAGAGAGAGAGAGAGAGAGAGAGAGAGAGAGAGAGAGAGAGAAAGAAAGAGAGAGAGAGAGAGAGAGAGAGTAAATCTCAGTAAGACAAAAATAATGGTGTTCCAAAAAAGGTCCAGTTGCCAGGACCACAAATACAAATTCCATCTAGACACCATTGCCCTAGAGCACACAAAAAACTATACATACCTCGGCCTAAACATCAGCGACCCAGGTAACTTCCACAAAGCTGTGAACGATCTGAGAGACAAGGCAAGAAGGGCCTTCTATGCCATTAAAAAGGAACATAAAATTTGACATACCAATAAGGATTTGGCTAAAAATACTTGAATCAGTTATAGAACCCATTGCCCTTTATGGTTGTGAGGTCTGGGGTCCGCTCACCAACCAATAATTCACAAAATGGGACAAACACCAAATTGAGACTCTGCATGCAGAATTCTGCAAAAACATCCTCCGTGTACAACGTAAAACACCAAATAATGCATGCAGAGCAGAATTAGGCCAATACCCGCTAATTATCAAAATCCAGAAAAGAGCCATTAAATTCTATAACCACTTAAAAGGAAGCGATTCCCAAACCTTCCATAACAAAGCCATCACCTACAGAGAGATGAACTTTGAGAAGAGTCCCCTAAGTAAGCTGGTCCTGGGGCTCTGTTCACAAACACAAACAGACCCCACAGAGCCCCAGGACAACAACACAATTAGACCCAACCAAATCGTGAGAAAACAAAAAGAGAATTACTTGACACATTGGAAAGAACAAACAAAAAAACAGAGCAAACTAGAATGCTATTTGGCCCTAAACAGAGAGTACACAGTGGCAGAATACCTGACCACTGTGACTGACCCAAACTTAAGGAAAGCTTTGACTATGTACAGACTCAGTGAGCATAGCCTTGCTATTGAGAAAGGCCGCCGTAGGCAGACCTGGCTCTCAAGAGAAGACAGGCTATGTGCACACTGCCCACAAAATGAGGTGGAAACTGAGCTGCACTTCCTAACCTCCTGCCAAATGTATGACCATATTAGAGACACATATTTCCCTCAGATTACACAGATCCACAAAGAATTCGAAAAACAAACCCAATTTGATGAACTCCCTTATCTACTGGGTGAAAAACCACAGTGTGCCATCACAGCTGCAAGATTTGTGACCTGTTGCCACAAGAAAAGGGCAACCAGTGAAGAACAAACACCATTGTAAATACAACCCATATTTATGTTTATTTATTTTCCCATTTGTACTTTAACTATTTGCACATTGTTACAACACTGTGTATATACATAATATGACATTTGAAATGTCTTTATTCTTTTGGAACTTCTGAGTGTAATGTTTACCGTTAATATTTATTGTTTATTTCACTTTTGTTTACTATCTACTTCACTTGCTTTGGCAATGTTAACATATGTTTCCCATGCCAATAAAGCCCTTAAATTGAAATGAATTGCATTTAGAGAGAGAGAGAGAGAGAGAGAGAGAGAGAGAGAGAGAGAGAGAGAGAGAGAGGAAGAAAGAGAGAGAGAGAGAGAGAGAGAGAGAGAGAGAGAGAGAGAGAGAGAGAGACAGAGAGAGAGAGAGAGAGAGAGAGAGAGAGAGAGAGAGAGAGAGAGAGAGAGAGAGAGAGAGAGAGAGAGAGAGAGAGAGAGACAGAGAGCGAGAGAGAGACAGAGAGAGAGAGACAGAGAGAGAGAGAGAGAGAGAGAGACAGAGAGAGAGAGAGAGAGAGAGAGAGAGAGAGAGACAGAGAGAGAGAGAGAGAGAGAGAGAGAGAGAGAGAGAGAGAGAGAGAGAGACAGAGAGAGAGAGAGAGAGAGAGAGAGAGCCGATAGACCTGTACCAACACCACCACCTTCTTGACTATTATTAGCCCTGCATGTATAATTCATCACAGTTGGCTCTCCATCCCTCGCTCTCCTTATGTGGGTCAGAATGAAAAACTCACATGAACTCACTTAGAGGGAATGGAATGACAAGTGAATCTACACCTTAAAGGAAAATGTAACTCAAAAACCATATTTTCGTATTTGTTTCATTAGTCCACTGTTTTGCATGTTAGCAATCAAATCTTCAAGATATATAACTTTCTAAATACGGCAAGTGCCACAGCGTTTTGCAAAGCGCATCATACTGTGACACTTTCTGTATTTTTGAAAGTTCTATATCTTGAAAACTTGATTGCTAACATGCAAAACATTTTGGGACTGTATCAACAATGGACTAACGAAAACAAATACCTAAAGATAGTTTTTGGGTGGAATTGTCCTTTAAGGTGTAAACTCTTTCTTTTTATTGCTTATATTCTTCTAACTTTGAAGTCCTCTGTTCCCACACAACTCCAGCTATTCTCAATTCCCCACACAGCTCCAGCTATTCTCATCCTGGCTGAGAGCTGTCATCAGATCAGAGTACCAGTGGGTCATTTCTGGACCCTGGACAGAGACACAGCCTATCTAGAGTCCTCAGGGGCCCTGGACAGAGAAACATCCTCTCTAGAGTCCTCAGGGGCCCTGGACAGAGAAACATCCTCTCAAGAGTCCTCAGGGGCCCTGGACAGAGAAACATCCTCTCAAGAGTCCTCAGGGGCCCTGGACAGAGACACATCCTCTCAAGAGTCCTCAGGGGCCCTGGACAGAGAAACATCCTCTCTAGAGTCCTCAGGGGCCCTGGACAGAGAAACATCCTCTCAAGAGTCCTCAGGGGCCCTGGACAGAGACACATCCTCTCAAGAGTCCTCATGGAGTGCTGAGTGTAGCAGACTCTCACCCTAACTCACTCATAAACCATTTCACACTCTTGCTGACCAGAACCAAATTGTGCTGGTTTGTTCATTCTCACTAGTATATAATCTGAACTGACAAGGACCTCTCATTATAGAATGTATATTGACAAGGACCTCTCATTATAGAATTTATATTGACAAGGACCTCTCATTATAGAATCTATATATGACAAGGACCTCTCATTATAGAATCTGAACTGACAAGGACCTCTCGTTATAGAATCTGAACTGTATAGTATTGTGTAGTATTGTGTAGTATTGTGTAGTATTGTGTGGTATTGTATATTATTGTATAGTATTGTGTAGTGTTGTGTAGTATTGTATAGTATTGTGTAGTATTGTGTGGTATTGTGTGGTATTGTGCAGTATTACATAGTATGGTGTAGTATTGTATAGTATTGTAGTATTGTGTAGTATTGTGTAGTATTGTGTATTATTGTGTAGTTGTGTAGTATTGTGTAGTATTGTGTAGTAGTGTGTGGTATTGTGTAGTACTGTGTAGTATTGTATTGTATTGTGTAGTATAGTATTTTATAGTATACATCCAGGCTCTGTCGTAGCCGGCCGTGACCGGGAGACCCATGGGGCGGCGTACAATTGGCCCAGCGTCGTCCAGGGTAGGGGAGGGAATGGCCGGCAGGGATGTAGCTCAGTTGGTAGAGCATGGCGTTTGCAACGCCAGGGTTGTGGGTTCGATTCCCACGGGGGGCCAGTATGAAAGAAAAAAAAAGATAATGTATGCACTCACTAACTGTAAGTCAGCTCTGGATAAGAGCGTCTGCTAAATGACTCAAATGTAAAAATGTATAGCATAGTACTGTATTGTGTTGTATTGTATAGTATAGTATATAATAAAACTGGTTGTTTGGATCCTGGATGCTGATTGGACTAGCAGCGTTCCAAGCAGTGCTGTATTGGCCGTCACAGACACACCTATGCCTGCAAGCAGCTCCATCTGAAAATTATCACTGTGCCTCCATAAGAATATCATCGTCATGTTGCTGTTCGAATCTTCTCTTGTATTTATATTTATCTCAACTCGCACATTATTTCTCCCTCTGGTTCTAGCCTAGCATTTAGTTTGGTACAGCTGGGGTTAATATAAGAATTGCTGTCGGCCTGTCCAACCTCGGAAACAATGTTTCTAGTGTACTGTCATTCCAGCTTCAGTGTTTGACGTGACTGAGTTAGCTGATCTAGCTAGCTAGCAAATGACAAGAACGTTATCCAGCCTGCATAGCAACCATTTTGTTTAGAACGGAAGACCAGTCCTTTTTCATAGCAACTATGCAAAAACAATGAATGACCAAAAGAACTAACAACCAGATTTTTGTCCGGATTATCTCTATCGTATTGAATAGTATAGTATAGTATAGTATAGTATAGTATAGTATAGTATTGTATAGTATTGTATAGTATTGTATAGTATTGTATAGTATTGTATAGTATTGTATAGTATAGTATAGTATTGTATAGTATTGTATAGTATTGTATTGTATTGTATAGTATTGTATTGTATTGTATTGTATAGTATTGTATAGTATTGTATAGTATTGTATAGTACAGTATAGTATTGTATTGTATTGTATTGTATTGTATTGTATTGTATTGTATAGTATTGTATATTATTGTATAGTATTGTATAGTATTGTATAGTATTGTATAGTATTGTATAGTATTGTATAGTATTGTATAGTATTGTATAGTATTGTATAGTATTGTATTGTATTGTATTGTATTGTATTGTATTGTATAGTATTGTATAGTATTGTATTGTATTGTATAGTATTGTATAGTATTGTATAGTATTGTATAGTATTGTATTGTATTGTATTGTATTGTATTGTATAGTATTGTATTGTATTGTATAGTATTGTATAGTATTGTATAGTATTGTATAGTATTGTATAGTATTGTATAGTATTGTATTGTATTGTATAGTATTGTATAGTATTGTATTGTATTGTATAGTATTGTATAGTATTGTATAGTATTGTATAGTATTGTATAGTATTGTATAGTATTGTATAGTATTGTATTGTATTGTATAGTATTGTATAGTATTGTATTGTATTGTATAGTATTGTATAGTATTGTATAGTATTGTATAGTATTGTATAGTATTGTATTGTATAGTATTGTATAGTATTGTATTGTATAGTATTGTATAGTATTGTATTGTATAGTATTGTATAGTATTGTATAGTATTGTATAGTATTGTATAGTATTGTATAGTATTGTATTGTATTGTATAGTATTGTATTGTATTGTATTGTATTGTATTGTATAGTATTGTATAGTATTGTATAGTATTGTATAGTATTGTATTGTATAGTATTGTATAGTATTGTATAGTATTGTATAGTATTGTATAGTATTGTATTGTATTGTATTGTATTGTATTGTATTGTATTGTATAGTATTGTATAGTATTGTATTGTATTGTATAGTATTGTATAGTATTGTATAGTATTGTATAGTATTGTATAGTATTGTATTGTATAGTATTGTATAGTATTGTATAGTATTGTATAGTATTGTATAGTATTGTATTGTATAGTATTGTATAGTATTGTATAGTATTGTATAGTATTGTATTGTATTGTATAGTATTGTATAGTATTGTATAGTATTGTATAGTATTGTATAGTATACAGTCGCAGTGTCTGAGAGGGAGTTAGAGACCAGACTATATATATCTATATTTTATATATTTTATATATTTTATATATGTTATATATATTTTATATATTTTATATAGTCTACCTCATTGGTAGAAATTAGCAGATAGTTGACCATGCACTGATGTTCCAAGACAATTGTTCCTATCCAACTCGAAGGACCATAAACAAAACTGAAGAGGGTTTTACACTCAACGTTTTTATCCAAAAGAAACTTACAACAGACATTTCATAATCGACAGACAGTGACATATGTATTCAGGTTATGTGATCCGATGCAGGAATCAAACCCGCAACCCTGCCCCCAGACATGAAGACGTCTCCCCAGCATACTGGGGGCTCTAAAGCAGCTATGGGGGTGACTGTCTGTCGTCATGATGAATGATAATTTAGGAAGACCCGCTAGGTCCTCTGGAATCACAGGAGCACCGTGTTTAACTGAGCACGACTGTGTCTGTGTTTAATGCTTCTGTCAGATGTGTGTAAACATAACAATGTAATGCGTCTTGCTCATTTGGAGAGGGTGGCGGAACATGTATCATTCAAGAACCGTCTGCTGTTGTCTGGCTGTTCACATGAAGAACTGTTTATTGTCTGGCTGTTCACATAAAGAACCGTCTGCTATTGTCTGGCTGTTCACATGAAGATCTGTTTATTGTCTGGCTGTTCACATAAAGAACCGTCTGCTATTGTCTGGCTGTTCACATGAAGATCTGTTTATTGTCTGGCTGTTCACATAAAGAACCGTCTGCTATTGTCTGGCTGTTCACATGAAGAACTGTTTATTGTCTGGCTGTTCACATGAAGAACTGTTTATTGTCTGGCTGTTCACATAAAGAACCGTCTGCTATTGTCTGGCTGTTCACATGAAGAACTGTTTATTGTCTGGCTGTTCACATGAAGAACTGTTTATTGTCTGGCTGTTCACATAAAGAACCGTCTGCTATTGTCTGGCGGTTCACATGAAGATCTGTTTATTGTCTGGCTGTTCACATAAAGAACCGTCTGCTATTGTCTGGCTGTTCACATGAAGAACTGTTTATTGTCTGGCTGTTCACATAAAGAACTGTTTATTGTCTGGCTGTTCACATAAAGAACCGTCTGCTATTGCAGAGGCATCACATCCACAGGGGACGGAGGGGGCACGTGCCCCCCTCAGATTTGTCCTGTTTAAAAATACAATTATAAAGTTGGCTTTCGCTAGCCCAGATAGGGTCCCAATCTCCCGACCTCATAACTAGCTACCCAGAAGCCATTTCAGACTATCAAGTCAAAGTAGCGTGCTTGTATTCAGGTAGATGCCAAAATAAAGGAAACACTAAGATAAGCCACACCGTTCTTCTTCTGTTGATGAATTAGCTCAGGAACCACGCCTGTGTGGAAGCACCTGCTTTCAATATTACTTTGTATCCCTCATTTACTCAAGTGTTTCCTTTATTTTGTAAGTTACCTGTATGTTAGCTGGTGTGCCTGCTGGCAAGGTTGCTAGACTTTAGAAAAGCAAGCAATAACTAAATGTACTGAATAAGACTCACATTCCTTTCAATCTTTTACCCAGACTTTTGCAGAGATGCAGAGAAGCATATTTAGTTTCAACAAAAAAAAAAAAAGAACTACCAGTCAGGAGGACAGCTCAAGAGGTATTGTTTGATATGCA
>CM062498.1:9321849-9392243 GCA_031479575.1 Coregonus ussuriensis | reverse complement strand
CCTCCCTCCCTCCCTCCCTCCCTCCCTCCCTCCCTCCCTCCCTCCCTCCCTCCCTCCCTCCCTCCCTCCCTCCCTCCCTCCCTTCCATCCTCCCTCCCTCCCCCTCCCTCCCTCCCTCCCTCCCCCCCCTCCCTCCCTCCCTCCCATCCTCCCTCCCTCCCATCCTCCCTCCCTCCCTTCCATCCTCCCTCCCTCCCTCCCTCCCATCCTCCCTCCCATCCTCCCTCCCCCCTCCCGTCCTCCCCTCCCTCCCTTCCTCCATAATAAGAAAGATGTTGCCCCTGTGGTGGTGATTTCCTGCTTGCTATGGATGCATAAATAAACCTAGGCGTAAATACTCAGAGGACAGTGTGTGTGTGTGTTTGGCTGCATGGTCAAGTGGGGCAGCTGTTATTAAAATACCTATTTATCACTGCCACATGCACACAGCCCTGTCCTGTACGTCTCCTAGTGTCTGCCCTCCAGCGTTGTCACCAGGCCGAACAGAAACAATACAGCTCATCCAACCAAACCAAGCCAAACCAAATCTGTGCTAGGTCCACCTCTCCTCTATATTATATATGCCCACTAACTCTTCTGAAATGAATGCACACTATGAGAACGCCCTCCAGCCAGATTCAACAATTCAACAATGCTGTGGTGCACGTACACACACGCACACGCACACACACGTACGCACGCACACACACACACACACACACACACACACACACAGCTGGTGCTTACTGCTAGGATAAACACACAAAAAGACATACAAATTCTGGAATCTAAGTAAACTCACGTTCACACTCCTACATACCTCTCTCTCTCTCTATTTCAATTTCTCAATTCATGGGGCTTTTTTGGCATGGGAAACATATGTTTACATTGCCAAAGCAAGTGAAATAGATCATGAATAAAAAATAAACGGTAAACATTACACTCACAAAAGTTCAAAAATAATAAAGACATTTCAAATGTCATATTATGTATATATGTACAGTGTTGTAACAATGTGAAAATAGTTAAAGTACAAAAGGGAAAATTAATAAACATAAATATGGGTTGTATTTACAATGGTGTTTGTTCTTCACTGGTTGCCCTTTTCTTGTGGCAACAGGTCACAAATCTTGCTGCTGTGATGGCACACTGTGGTATTTCACCTATTAGATATGGGAGTTTATCAAAATTGGGTTTGTTTTCTAATTCTTTGTGGGTCTGTGTAATCTGAGGGAAATATGTGTCTCTAATATGGTCATACATTTGGCAAGAAGTTAGGAAGTGCAGCTCAGTTTCCATCTCATTTTGTGGGCAGTGGGCACATAGCCTGTCTTCTCTTGAGAGCCAGGTCTGCCTACGGCGGCCTTTCTCAATAGCAAGGCTATGCTCCCTGAGTCTGTATATAGTCAAAGATTTCCTTAAGTTTGGGTCAGTCACAGGGGTCAGGTATACTGCCACTGTGTACTCTCTGTTTAGGGCCAAATAACATTCCAGTCCAGTTTGCTGAGTTTTTTTGTTGACTCTTTCCAATGTGTCAGGTAATTATATTTTTGTTTTCTCATGATTTGGTTGGGTCTAATTGTGTTGCTGTCCTGGGGCTCTGTGGGGTCTGTTTGTGTTTGTGAACAGAGCCCCAGGACCAGCTTGCTTAGGGGACTCTTCTCCAGGTTCATCTCTCTGTAGGTGATGGCTTTGTTATGGAAGGTTTGGGAATTGCTTCCTTTTAGGTGGTTGTAGAATTGAAAGGTTATTTTCTGGATTTTGATCATTAGCGGGTATCTGCCTCATTCTGCTCTGCATGCATTATTTGGTGTTTTACGTTGTACACAGAGGATATTTTTGCAGAATTCTGTGTGAATTAGGCCTTCATTGTAAAATTGCTGCAAAGAAACCACTACTAAAGGACACCAATAATAAGAAGAGATTTGCTTGGGCCAAGAAACATGAGCAATGGACATTAGACTGGTGGAAATGTGTCCTTTGGTCTGGAGTCCAAATTTGAGATTTTTGGTTCCATTTTTGGTTCGAACCGCCGTGTCTTTGTGAGACGCGGTCTTCACTGGTCTTATGTCATATTCAAATTTTCTGAGATACTGAATTTGGGATTTTCATGAGCTGTAAACCGTAATCATCAAGATTAAAACAAATACAGGCTTGAAAAAAATTGTTTTAATCAAACTTTTGACTTGTACTGTACATATGAGATGAGTAAAGCTGTATGTAAACATTATTAAAGTGACTAGTGTTCCATTATTAAAGTGGCCAGTGATTTCAAATCGATGTATATAGGGCAGCAGCCTCTAAGGTGCAGGGTTATGTAACCGGGTGGAAACCGCCTAGTGATGGCTATTTAACAGTCTGATGGCCTTGAGATAGAAGCTGTTTTTCTGTCTTTCGGTCCCAGCTTTCATGCACCTGTACTGACCTCGCCTTCTGGATGATAACGGGGTGAACAGGCCTTGGCTTGGGTGGTTGTTGTCCTTGATGATCTTTTTGGCCTTCCTGTGACATCGGGTGCTGTATGTGTCCTGGAGGGCAGGTAGTTTGCCCCAGTGATGTGTTGAGCAGACCGCACCACCCTCTGGAGAGCCCTGCTGTTGCGGACGGTGCAGTTGCCACACCAGGCGGTGATATAGCCAGACAGGATGCTCTCAATTGTGCATCTGTAAAAGTCTGTGAGGGTTTTAGGTGACAGGCCAAATTTCTTCAGCCTCCTGAGGTTGAAGAGGCGCTGTTGCGCCTTCTTCACCACACTGTCTGTGTGGGTGGACCATTTCAGTTTGTCAGTGATGTGTACGACGAGGAACTTGAAGCTTTCCACCTTCTCCACTGCGGTCCCGTCGATGTGGATAGGGGGGTGCACCCTCTGCTTTTTCCTGAAGTCCACAATCATCTCCTTTGTTTTGTTGCCAGGTTATTTTCCTGGCACCACACTCCCAGAGCCCTCACCTCTTCCCTGTAGACTGTCTCTTCATTGTTGGTAATCAAGCCTACTACTGTTGTGTCATCTGCAAACTTGATGATTGAGTTGGAGGCGTGCTTGGCCACGCAGTCATGGGTGAACAGGGAGTATAGGAGGGGGCTGAGCACGCACCCTTGTGGGGCCCCAGTGTTGAGGATCAGCGAAGTGGAGGTGTTGTTTCCTACCTTTACCACCTGAGGGCGGCCCGTCAGGAAGTCCAGGACCTAGTTGCACAGGGCGGGGTTCAGACCCAGGGCCCCAAGCTTAATGATGAGCTTGGAGGGTACTATGGTGTTGAATGCTGAGCTATAGTCAATGAACAGCATTCTTACATACAGTGGGGAGAACAAGTATTTGATACACTGCCGATTTTGCAGGTTTTCCTACTTACAAAGTTTGTAGAGGTCTGTAATTTTTATCATAGGTACACTTCAACTGTGAGAGACGGAATCTAATCTAAAATCCAGAAAATCATATTGTATGATTTTTAAGTAATTAATTTGCATTTCATTGCATGACATAAGTATTTGATCACCTCCCAAACAGTAAGAATTCCGGCTCTCACAGACCTGTTAGTTTTTCTTTAAGAAGCCCTCCTGTTCTCCACTCAGTACCTGTATTAACTGCACCTGTTTGAACTCGTTACCTGTATAAAAGACACCTGTCCACACACTCAATCAAACAGACTCCAACCTCTCCACAATGGCCAAGACCAGAGAGCTGTGTAAGGACATCAGGGATAAAATTGTAGACCTGCACAAGGCTGGGATGGGCTACAGGACAATAGGCAAGCAGCTTGGTGAGAAGGCAACAACTGTTGGCGCAATTATTAGAAAATGGAAGAAGTTCAAGATGACGGTCAATCACCCTCGGTCTGGGGCTCCATGCAAGATCTCACCTCGTGGGGAATCAATGATCATGAGGAAGGTGAGGGATCAGCCCAGAACTACACGGCAGTACCTGGTCAATGACCTGAAGAGAGCTGGGACCACAGTCTCAAAGAAAACCATTAGTAACACACTACCGCGTCATGGATAAAAATCCTGCAGCTTACGCAAGGTCCCCCTGCTCGAGCCAGCGCATGTCCAGGCCCGTCTGAAGTTTGCCAATGACCATCTGGATGATCCAGAGTAGGAATGGGAGAAGGTCATGTGGTCTGATGAGACAAAAATAGAGCTTTTTGGTCTAAACTCCACTCGCCGTGTTTGGAGGAAGAAGAAGGATGACTACAACCCCAAGAACACCATCCCAACCGTGAAGCATGGAGGTGGAAACATCATTCTTTGGGCATGCTTTTCTGCAAAGGGGACAGGACGACTGCACCGTATTGAGGGGAGGATGGATGGGGCCATGTATCGCGAGATCTTGGCCAACAACCTCCTTTCCTCAGTAAGAGCATTGAAGATGGGTCGTGGCTGGGTCTTCCAGCATGACAACGACCCGAAACACACAGCCAGGGCAACTAAGGAGTGGCTCCGTAAGAAGCATCTCAAGGTCCTGGAGTGGCCTAGCCAGTCTCCAGACCTGAACCCAATAAAACATCTTTGGAGGGAGCTGAAAGTCTGTATTGCCCAGCGACAGCCCTGAAACCTGAAGGATCTGGAGAAGGTCTGTATGGAGGAGTGGGCCAAAATCCCTGCTGCAGTGTGTGCAAACCTGGTCAAGACCTACAGGAAACGTATGATCTCTGTAATTGCAAACAAAGGTTTCTGTACCAAATATTAAGTTCTGCTTTTCTGATGTATCAAATACTTATGTCATGCAATAAAATGCAAATTAATTACTTAAAGATCATACAATGTGATTTTCTGGATTTTTGTTTTAGATTCCGTCTCTCACAGTTGAAGTGTATCTATGATAGAAATTACAGACCTCTACATGCTTTGTAAGTAGGAAAACCTGCAAAATCTGCAGTGTATCAAATACTTGTTCTCCCCACTGTAGGTATTCCTCTTGTCCAGATGGGATAGGGCAGTGTGCAGTGCGATGGCGATTGCATCGTCTGTGGATCTATTGGGGCGGTAAGCAAATTGAAGTGGGTCTGAGGGTGTCAGGTAAGGTAGAGGTGATATGATCCTTAACTAGCCTCTCAAAACACTTCATGACGACAGAAGTGAGTGCTACGGGACGATAGTCATTTAGTTCAGTTACCTTTGCTTTCTTGGAAAACAGGAACAATGGTGGACATCTTGAAGCAAGTGGGGACAGCAGACTGGGATAGGGAGAGATTGAATATGTCCGTAAACACTCCAGCCAGCTGGTCTGTACAGTCCCATTAACTAACTACACTGTAAGACTTTTCTGTCATTTCAACAGTAAAAACGCTGTAGAACACACAGTATAATACCATAAAATATGTTTTTACAGCATTCATGCTGTAGATTGCACTGCATTGTGGGTAAAATGCTGAAAAAATTACTCTAACAAAAAGCCATTTCGGTGTGCTCTAAATTGCTCATAAATATCTAGCTGTGCGACCTAGGGAAAAACATCAGCCAGAGAAGATTGTGATCATAGGCTGTATCGCAGCCTCTGCGTGCCACAAGCCTACACGGAACAAGATCCCACAACTAAGGTAGGCAAACAGGCTACTTAAGTATGATCCCCAATCAGAGACAACGAGCGACAGCTGCCTCTGATTGGGAATCACACCCGGCCAAACCTAGAAATACGCATCTAGATCCTAAACATAGAAATACTAATATAGATCCTCACGCCCTGACCAAACCAACTAAAGACAACCGGCCTCTCAAGGCCAGGGCGTGACAACTGTAAAACATATTACAGCATCTCTGCTGTAAATCAAAATTACAGTATTAAGCTGGCAACTGTGGACAACTACAAATACCTAGGTGTCTGGTTAGTCCGTAAACTCTCCTTCCAGACTCACATTAAGCATCTCCAATCCAAAGTTAAATCTAGAATCGGCTTCCTATTTCGCAACAAAGCCTCCTTCACTCATGCTGCCAAACATGCCCTCGTAAAACTGACTATCCTACCGATCCTTGACTTCGGCGATGTCATTTACAAAATAGCCTCTAACACTCTACTCAGCAAATTGGATGTAGTCTATCACAGTGCCATCCGTTTTGTCACCAAAGCCCCATATACTACCCACCATTGTGACCCGTACGCTCTTGTTGGCTGGTCCTCACTACATATTCGTCGCCAAACCCACTGGCTCCAGGCCATCTATAAATCACTGCTAGGCAAATCCCCGCCTTATCTTAGCTCATTGGTCACCATAGCAACACCCACCCGTAGTCTGCGCTCCAGCAGGTATATCTCACTGGTCATTCCCAAAGCCAACACCTCCTTTGGCCGCCATTCCTTTCAGTTCTCTGCTGCAAATGACTGGAACGAACTGCAAAAATCTCTGAAGCTGGAGACTCTTATCTCCCTCACTAACTTTAAGCATCAGTTGTCAGAGCAGCTTACCGATCACTGCACCTGTACACAGCCCATCTGAAATTAGCCCACCCAACTACCTCATCCCCATATTGTTATTTATTTTGCTCATTTGCACCCCAGTATCTCTATTTGATCTCTCTGCATATAATTTCCATTAACTACTCTCATTAACTACTCTGACTCTCTCTCTCTGCATATCGAATCCATTAACTACTCTGATTCTCTCTCTCTCTGCATATCGATTCCGTTAACTACTCTGACTCTCTCTCTCTATATCGATTCCATTAACTACTCTGACTCTCTCTCTCTCTGCATATCGATTCCATTAACTACTCTGACTCTCTCTCTCTCTCTGCATATCGATTCCATTAACTACTCTGACTCTCTCTCTCTCTGCATATCGATTCCATTAACTACTCTGACTCTCTCTCTCTCTCTGCATATCGATTCCATTAACTACTCTGACTCTCTCTCTCTCTGTATATCGATTCCATGAACTACTCTGACTATCTCTCTCTGCATATCGATTCCATTAACTACTCTGACTCTCTCTCTCTCTCTCTGCATATCGATTCCATTAACTACTCTGAATCTCTCTCTCTCTGCATATCGATTCCATGAACAACTCTGACTTTCTCTCTCTCTGCATATCGATTCCATTAACTACTCTGACTCTCTCTCTCTCTGCATATCGATTCCATTAACTACTCTGACTCTCTCTCTCTGCATATATATTCCATGAACTACTCTGACTATCTCTCTCTGCATATCGATTCCATTAACTACTCTGACTCTCTCTCTCTCTGCATATCGATTCCATTAACTACTCTGACTCTCTCTCTCTGCATATCGATTCCATTAACTACTCTGACTATCTCTCTCTGCATATCGATTCCATTAACTACTCTGACTCTCTCTCTCTCTCTCTGTGCATACAAACACAGATGTGGAATAAATCAATTCTGTCTTTCTGAAATATATTCACATATTTTTGCTTCTGATTTCCAATCTCTCAGGCAGTAATCTGTAGCCTCCTGTAATTCTCTCTCTCTCTCTCTCTCTCTCTCTCTCTCTCTCTCTCTCTCTCTCTCTCTCTCTCTCTCTCTCTCTCTCTCTCTCTCATTAACCCCTAAGGTCTAAACTAACATATGGAATTGTTTTAAGATGGTCATTCCAATGATCATTTAGCTATTTGATGTAGAATTTTTGGACCCCTGTAAGTATAAAAAATATATATATTTGTAAAAAGTATTTGATGAAACATTGAATTTTGCCTTACTGCTATTAGCCCATAGTAGTGAGGTCGGTTCGGTTTCGGTTCGATTATTTAAAAAATTGTCACGGTTTTTCCGATTTCGGTTTCGATGATTTTTTTAAACATTAAATGCACTATGCATTATTTGGGTTGAATGCTGTAACAACACAGAATTACTTTACTTTAATATAATATTTCGGTTGTGTATATTCCATTAGTTTCATTTGATGACTGTTATTTCATTCCTAGTCCTCATCTCATCTCTATAGGAGCTGCTGTCTATGCTGTCTAACTAAATCACTATTTTAGTAGTTCTTCAAAAGTAAATAAGGCAGACTTTTATATGACTGCTGAATACCAACGATCAATCACTTAGATCATGTATTTCCAGGTAGAGACACCTCGCTACAGCTGCTCTCTCTATATCACCTCACCATCACGCATTCTTCTCTCTTCTGTAGCAGTCATAAAAGAAACACAGACCGGACTACTAGATGCGCAATGGATTATGGTCATTGTAGTTTTTAGTTTTTATTGTATTTCTTTTTTAGGGGGTGGATCAGCTTTAATATTGCAAATAGATTGTGGCTTCAGCATCAGCGTCAGCATAATTTCCAATCCCCCATATATATTTTTTTTATAAATATATATATATATTTTTTAATAAATATATTATTTATATATATATATATATATATATATATATATATATATATATATATATTATTTTTATATATACAGTACCAGTCAAAAGTTTGGACAGCTACTCATTCCAGGGTTTTTCTTTATTTTGACTAATTTCTACATTGTAGAACAATAGTGAAGACATCAAAACTATAAAATAACACATGATGACAGCTTTGCACACTCTTGGAATTCTCTCAACCAGCTTCACCTAGGGTTAGCTTTTCCAACAGTCTTGAAGGAGTTCCCACATATGCAGGTAGCGTTCCCCTGGCATCCGCGAAATCCAGATTTGTCCGTCGGACTGCCAGATGGTGAAGCGTGATTCATCATTTTCTCATCACACTTTAAGATGGTTTTGGGAAACCGGGCCCTGATTGGTACAGCTAAGCATGAAAAACATCTCCTACTACATTACTATGAAAGTGAGATGAGGAAAATGATGGTTAATATAGTTTTTATTATTATTATTAATATTGTAAGGCAAAATATTGTGGTTGCGCAACATTGCGACGTTGAAGCATGGTTCATTTTAATACATTTCTAATACATAGCATTAATTATTCAAATCGACACAAACATGAAATTATGGCTGAAAGTATATTTGTTGTAAAGTAACGAGCATTACAAACCAGAAACATTGAGATAAGAGATTTTTGTGCACTTCTCGCCAGCTGTTACTTCCGTCCCAAGGCTGTGTTACTCCCACCCCGCCCGCAGGTACCAAGGTAACGTTGGGGTAGTTCTGTTCTCGGCCTATTTAATTTCAACTACTTTACGCTTTAAATTAAATTACAGTTGCTAATGGTAGAAGACATGTATAAGTTGTTAGTCATCAAATATGGTGTCTCTAGCTCTGTCGATCTCTGAGTAATTAGAAAAAAAACTAAAAGTGTTACTTTCGTCCTGGTTCTCCCCTACCTGTATCCAGAGGAGCTTAAAGAGGGGGGTGACCTGGAGAGCTCTGATGTACCGGAACAAAAAGTCAGCGAGAGAGGGGGGTGACCTGGAGAGCTCTGATGTACCGGAACAAAAAGTCAGCGAGAGAGGGGGGTGACCTGGAGAGCTCTGATGTACCGGAACAAAAAGTCAGTGAGAGAGGGGGGTGACCTGGAGAGCTCTGATGTACCGGAAGGAACAAAAAGTCAGCGAGAGAGGGGGGTGACCTGGAGAGCTCTGATGTACCGGAACAAAAAGTCAGCGAGAGAGGGGGGTGACCTGGAGAGCTCTGATGTACCGGAACAAAAAGTCAGCGAGAGAGGGGGGTGACCTGGAGAGCTCTGATGTACCGGAACAAAAAGTCAGTGAGAGAGGGGGGTGACCTGGAGAGCTCTGATGTACCGGAACAAAAAGTCAGCGAGAGAGGGGGGTGACCTGGAGAGCTCTGATGTACCGGAACAAAAAGTCAGCGAGAGAGGGGGGTGACCTGGAGAGCTCTGATGTACCGGAACAAAAAGTCAGCGAGAGAGGAGGGTGACCTGGAGAGCTACCGTACCGGCGAAGAGGAAAAACAAAACAATAATCAAGTTACACATGAACAGAAAAATGCATTAGAGGTCTTAAGGTTAAACTGCTGAGTTGAAATGTCTCAGGAGTTGAGATTAATTCATTAGCAAAGAAAAATTATAATGATATGTGACTAATGAATCTAAGCTACACATTTCTGAAATCCTGAATTTTTTATTGAAAAAGAAGCATATAAATGATATGCGTAGGGAAGCATGTAAATTATACATTATTATAATTATTATAATCAAGAATTAACATGCCTATTGATTGGTTAATTCAATGTCTTCTGGTTCCATTCTTTACAGAATCTGATTGACAATTAAATAGAACACTAATCTAATAATTATATTAATATTATATCTCTAATCTACAATTTGTATAACATGATTGACCGGCACTCCAACCACCCATTGACTGTTGACTGTAGTAACATCAGAGAATTAAATAGAACACTGTGTTTAAACATGCCCAATTGGCAAAACAGCTGATCTGATTGATCAAAATACCAATTAGTGGAAAAAGATCAGAACTGGACTTCCTGTGTAAACATGCCCAATGTGTCTTAGTTTGTATAACATGATTGACAGGCACTCCAACCGCCCCGACTGTCTGTAGACTCGATAGTGTAATATTACAGAATTAAATAGACCACTGATATAATAATTATATTAATATTGTATCTCTAGTCTTCAGTATGTATAACATGATTGACAGGCACTTCAACCACCCCACTGTCTGTTGTCGTGGCAACCCTGATTGGGCACAGCAGGCATGCCGTAGTCCCTCAGTTGGCCTTTCCAAATACAGAACAGAACAGAGAAAAAAAGAAAGATTGAAAGAAAGAATGAAGGGAAAAAAATATATATATATATATGGTGTCACTAGTCACCATGTGTTTAGTAATGAGTGTTTCCCCCTGGGGGGTGAAGAGATCCTGTATAATATATTTTTAATGGTTTCACCCCCTCAACAGGAACCACTTCCATACCCAGCAGCATGCGAAGAAACGTGGCTGAGTCCCAAATGGTAACCTATAGGTCTCTGGTCAAAAGTAACGCACTGTAGAGCTCGCCAGCATGTAGTCCTAAAAAACGAAAATGAGTTCGTTCAGCCATTCCTACGGGGGAAATGAATGGGGGAATGAATGGGGTTTTGGGATAAACACCGAAAATACGGTCTGAGGTTAAAGGGATACTTCAGGATTTTGGCAATCAGGCCCTTTATCTGCTTCCCCAGAGTCAGATGAACCGGTGGATACCATTTTGTATGTCCCTACGTGCAGTTTGAAGGAAGTTCAACGCCATGCTCTACCAACTGAGCTACACAGAGCTATTTCCCTGATAGTAGGCTATGTACACCCAACACACAAACATATGTAATTAAAAAAACTTATGAACATCAAACCTAAGGACAACAACACATCTAAATCAGACCAGACTGTCTGAAACTAAACATATTTCTGTTTTAGTTGTCCTGAAACAATTCATGATATGCCTTTCACTACTCCAAAATACATTAGTACCAGGTGTCTTGACAGGTCTGTTCAATGAGAGATAACTCATGTTCTCAGGCCTTCCAGTCTGTCATGATTGTGATGTCTCCAGTGTGATGTCTCCAGTGTGATGTCTCCAGTGTGATGTCTCCAGTGTGATGTCTCCAATGTGATGTCTCCAGTGTGATGTCTCCAGTGTGATGTCTCCAGTGTGATGTCTCTAATGTGATGTCTCCAGTGTGATGCCTCCAGTGTGATGTCTCCAGTGTGATGTCTCCAGTGTGATGTCTCCAGTGTGATGTCTCCAGTGTGATTTCTCCAGTGTGATGTCTCCAGTGTGATGTCTCCAGTGTGATGTCTCTAATGTGATGTCTCCAGTGTGATGTCTCCAGTGTGATGTCTCCAGTGTGATGTCTCCAGTGTGATGTCTCCAGTGTGATGTCTCCAGTGTGATGTCTCCAGTGTGATGCCTCCAGTGTGATGTCTCCAGTGTGATGTCTCCAGTGTGATGTCTATAATGTGATGTCCCTGCTGTTAGCTGAAAGGTGTGATAGGAGTGCTGCCTGGTGATGGGACCCTATTCCCTATGGGCCCCTGGTCAAAGTAGTGCACTACATAGTGAAGTTAGACCGTATGGGCCCCTGGTCAAAGTAGTGCACTACATAGTGATTAAAGTACCATTAGGGAGGCTGCCTCAGTGATCAGAGCCCCAGTACTAGCACCAGGGGTCGTTCATACAATAATTGTTTCTGCCAACCCCATACATCTCTATGTCAGAGGGAAATTAATGTGATTTTTCCTCCTAAATAATATATTTGATGAGACAGAATAGGACTGAACACCTGCATACATAAACCACCACCTCGTCAATGAAACTAACATCAAGTTATACGCCTGTTTGATTCCCCCCCCCCCATCCAAGACTGCATTTAAATTGGCACAAACTTGGCTTATACTGTATAAATGAGTTGGACAATTTAAATCACTACTGAGTTACACAGAGGAAATGTAGGCCTTAACAGCTAATTACAAGGCAATTACAAGGCCTTACAAGTTAATTACAATTTTCATGGTTTTACATCAACAGAACTCTTTAACCAATCCGGCAACAGACTCCCTTTATTTACCTAAAACGTAAATAGTATTTAAAGATTTCACCTTGGAACAACTTATTACCAGCCAGCAATTAAAGTGGCTAAAACAAAGCATTTAATCCTGTGTTGATGTGTGTGATAATTTAGTCACCCGATTGCAGACAGCGGGCTAGATTGCAACACGGCCCTTACAACGCACAGCATTCGATCTCTCAGCAATAGTAAGTGCAGTTATAATTTTCAGTCGATTTACAGTAACACATTACAGCAGGCCAGGCAGACGTCCTAGACCTTAGACTGCATGCGGACTGACGTTATGTGTAACACTATCCCTCTGGTTGTTGTCTGAAATAGCACCCTATTCCCTATATAGTGCACTACTTTTGACCAGGACCCTATAATATAATAATAATAATAATAATAATAATAATAATATGCCATTTAGCAGACGCTTTTATCCAAAGCGACTTACAGTCATGTGTGCATACATTTTTACGTATGGGTGGTCCCGGGGATCGAACCCACTACCCTGGCGTTACAAGCGCCGTGCTCTACCAGCTGAGCTACAGAGGACCACATAAACCCTATATACTAGGCCCCTGGTCAATAGTAGCGTTCTATCTAGGGAATAGGGTGCTATTTCAGACACAACCTCAGCTTGGAGAGACGGGGTACTGCCCTCCCCTTACAGCTCCACTGTGACCTGGGTCTTGTTCATTCGGCACCCAACGGTAGAAAACAGACTGAAAACAGAGAGGGACTATCCTGGACTTATCCAAACACTCATTATCATTCTCTGTTGCAAAACACCTTTACGTTGTGCGTTGCCCTACTGAATAGGACCCTGAAAACAAACACAGTTAGTGTTCTCAGTCCCAGTTCGGATTTCACGCTGGCCCCTCCAGCTCACAGATCCTTTAATAGCTCCGGTACAAAGGCTTTAAAGCTACCGTCTGTTTCTACCTTCCACCCCGCCATGCTATTATCCGTCTTTCATCGCACGGCACCACAGTATCAATGGACACACACACACACACACACACACACACACACACACACACACACACACACACACACACACACACACACACACACACACACACACACTGTGCTGCCGTATCGATGCACCACCAGGGTCAGAGGGGTCAGAGGTTAAGAAGTGGTTGGAGGGGGAGTTGTTACAGGATGCTACTGTAAATATACTGTTACTACTGTAGATCAGATTTCTAAACGTTCCTCGTTAACAGTCAGTTAGGCTGATTAACAGATAGTGTGGTGGCAACAGAAAGGGTTTTATGTTTGAGAGAGGAGTCGGGATGGTTTATTGAAGAGTGTGAGGCAATTCAGTGCTATTGAGAGCGACGAGTGAGCTCATATTCTACGTGATCACTACCAAACCAAAATATATTAGTTAAGTACAAGGTAACTATAGCTGCAAGCGTTTACACTGATCAGAATTGGGCTGCCTGTGTAAACGCAAGCCTATGTTGAGGGGAAAAAAACAGACTCACACTAATTCCCAGAGAACGAGGCATGCATTAACAACTGAACTGGTATATCAAAGCCGAAGCCCTCAGAATTCTCCAGAGCAGCTGGTGCTAAATGTCCATTGATCTGCATGAAATGATTCCATCAGTCTACTTCTTGCTAAAGGAGAGGGGGGCCAATGCCAGGGAATGGAGTGCTCTGATAAATGGTATCAGTTAAACATGCTGGAGAGAGAGAGAGGAGATCAATATGGAAGTTTGTCAAACCCTCTATCAGATGGGAGAGGAGACACGCATTCACACACGCATTCACACACGCATTCACACACGCATTCACACACACATTCACACACAAAAGCACGGATGCACACACTCACACACAGGAGTGGTTGAGGAGAGGCCTGGAGGGCCCTAAACAGACATAAACAAAAGACCACATGTTGGTAATTAAAAAGCATTTGATCAGAGCTCTCCATTTTCACCAGCTCCTCCGCTCTCTCTCTCTCTCAGTTCAATTCATATGCTTTATTGGCATGGGAAACATATGTTTACAAAGCAAGTGGAATAGATAATAAACAAAAGTGAAATAACCAATCAAAAATGAACAGTAAACATTACATTTCAAAGGACTAGAGACATTTAAGAAATGTCATATTCTGGCTATGTACAGTGTTGTAATAATGTGCAAATAGTACAAAGGGGAAATATTTACAATGGTGTTTGTTCTTCACTGGTTGCGCTTTTCTTGTGGCAACACGGTCACAAATATTGCTCCTGTGATATTTGTTTTTTGATTTGTTTTCAAATTCTTTGTGGATCTGTGTAATCAGAGGGAAATATGTGTCTCTAATATGGTCATACATTTGGCAGGAGGTTAGGAAGTGCAGCTCAGTTTCCACCTCATTTTGTGGGCAGTGGGCACATAGCCTGTCTTCTCTTGAGAGCCAGGTCTGCCTACGGCGGCCTTTCTCAATAGCAAGGCTATGCTCACTGAGTCTGTACATAGTCAAAGTATTCCTTAATTTTGGGTCAGTCACAGTGGTCAGGTATTCTGCCACTGTGTACTCTCTGTTTAGGGCCAGATAGCATTCTAGTTTGCTCTGTTTTTTGGTTAGTTCTTTCCAATGTGTCAAGTAATTCTCTTTTTGTTTTCTCATGATTTGGTTGGGTCTAATTGTGTTGTTGTCCTGGGGCTCTGTGGGGTCTGTTTGTGTTTGTGAACAGAGCCCAGGACCAGCTTGCTTAGGGGACTCTTCTCCAGGTTCATCTCTCTGTAGGTGAGGGCTTTGTTATGGAAGGTTTGGGAATAGCTTCCTTTTAAGTGTTTTTTTTAACAGCTCTTTTCTGGTTTTTGATAATTAGTGGGTAAAGGCCTAATTCTACTAACCTCTCTGTCTCTCCTCTCTCTATCAGACCTGTCCTCTCACCAAGCC
Source organism: Coregonus ussuriensis (assembly GCA_031479575.1). NCBI lineage: Eukaryota > Metazoa > Chordata > Actinopteri > Salmoniformes > Salmonidae > Coregonus > Coregonus ussuriensis. The sequence goes on along the minus strand of CM062498.1, from coordinate 9,376,937 downwards.
TTCTCTCTCTCTCGCTCTCTCTCTGTCTCTCCTCTCCTCTCTCTGACCTGTCCTCTTGCCAGCCCCTATCTCTGCCTCTCCTCTCTCTCTCCCTCTCCTCTCTCTGACCTGTCCTCTTGCCAGCCCCTATCTCTGCCTCTCCTCTCTCTCCCTCTGTATTGACTATCTGCTACATGGAGGCTGATCACTAATTTCACTGTAAATAAATGACTAGGAGTTATTCATTAGCAGCTACACTGAACAGAAATATAAACTCAACATGTAAGGTGAAGGTCCCATATTCCATGAGCTGAAATAAAATATCCCAGAAATGTTCCATATGCACAAAAAGCTTATTTCTCTCAAATGATGTGCACACATTTGTTTACTTCCCTGTTAGTGAGCATTTCTCCTTTGCCAAAATAATCCATCCACCTGACAGGTGTGGCATATCAACAAGCTTATTAAACATCATGATCATTACACAGGTGCACCTTGTGCTGGGGACAATAAAAGGCCACTCTAAAATGTGCAGTTTTGACACACATAACGATGTCACAGATGTCTCAAATTTTGAGGGAGCGTGCAATTGGCATGCTGACTGCAGGAATGTCCACCAGAGATGTTGCCAGATAATTGAATGTTCATTTCTCTACCATAAGCCGCCTCCAACTTCGTTTTAGAGAATTCGGCAGTACGTCCTACCAGCCACACAACCGTAGACCACGTGTAACCACGCCAGCCCAGGACCTCCACAACCGCAGACCACGTGTAACCTCGCCAGCCCAGGACCTCCACAACTGCAGACCACGTGTAACCTCGCCAGCCCAGGACCTCCACAACCGCAGACCACGTGTAACCACGCCAGCCCAGGACCTCCACATCCGGCTTCTTCACCTGCAGGACCGTCAGAGACCAGCCACCTGGACAGCTGATGATACTGTGTTTTTTTTTTTTGTGTGGGGAAAAACTCATTTTGATTGGCTGGGCCTGGCTCCCCAGTGGGTGGGCCCAGTCATATGAAATCCATAGATTAGGGCCTAATGAATTTAATTCAATTGACTGATTTCCTTATATGAACTGTAATCTTTGAAATGGTTGCATGTTTTTTTTCTTTTTTTGTCATTTAGCAGACGCTCTTATCCATTAGGGTTAAGTGCCTTGCTCAAGGGCACATCGACAGATTTTTCACCTAGTCGTGGTCGGGGATAAGAACCAGCGACCTTTCGGTTACTGGCACAACGCTCTTAACCACTAAGCTACCTGCCGCCCCCATGTTGCATTTATACTTTTTGTTCAGTATAACATGGTTTAAAAAGAACGCAGGACTATTAACAATCTGATGAACATTGCAGAAGATAAGTTAATTGGGTCGGAGTGGATGCAGTACATCAAAGAATCACTGGCGGAGTCTATTTAAATTATTTGCAGATCTATTCCCTATTATTTACAAAGATCTAAAAGTTATTTTCTGCCATTAAATTGGGTTCATATGAAAGGGTTAATGCACAAGATTCATGACAGCATTGTGGAACAAAGGAACTGTCACGCCCTGGCTCTGGGGACTCTAGTATGTTGAGCCAGGGTGTGAGTTTTCATGTGTGTTGGTTCTAGTTGTTGTATATCTATGTTGGCCAGGGTGGTTCCCAATCGGAGACGGCTGTAGCTCGTTGTCTCTGATTGGGAGTCATACTTAGGTAGCCGTTAGGCATTCATTCATTGTGGTTTCTTGTTCCGTGTTGGTTTGTGTATGTAACCAGGGACGTCACGTTTTCGTTTTGTTGTTTTGATCGTGTGATCATTATATAAATAAATATGTTCACATTCAACGCTGCGCCTTGGTCCTCCTCTCTCACCGACGATCGTGACAGGAACATGATATTAAGAATAAATGAACAACTAATTAACTGACAACTAGATTAAACATATTATATTAAAGCTGCAATATGTCACTTTTTGGGCGACCCGACCAAATTCACATAGAAAAGTGAGTTATAGATCTGTCATTCTCATTGAAAGCAAGTCTAAGAAGCGGTAGATCTGTTCTATGTGCGCTATTTCTTTGCTTCCCGTTCTTACGTTTTGTTTTCGCGTCTTTTACTTTTGGTTTTGTACACCAGCTTCACATAGCTGAAAATACAATATTGAAATTAGACAAACTATTAGAATTATAGCAACTAGGAAATGGCGCATATTGCACCTTTAGTCTCCCCTTGGCTTTTTCCCACAGACCTAAACGGATGACTTTAAACACGCTGAAGAACTTGTCTTCAAAGTCTAGGTACTGTGGTGGTGGTTTGGAGCAGTGGTACTTGATAAAGAGGAAGCAGCCCATCCTCAGCATCCGGTAGTTGACTCCCTGTCCCGCCCAGTAGAAGTTGGACCGTCTAAACTGGTCGTTGGTGACGGCACTGTAGCGGACACAGAATGAGGTGCAGGGAGGGAGGTTCCGCTGCAGCAGAAGCCTGTGGGAGGCAGTTGTCCTTTCCTCCGTGGTGCCTCGGTGAAACAGGGCAACTTTGACGAAGATGTTGTGTATACGCCGGCAGACTTCTTTCATGCTATGGATCACAGCTATTAACTAGCTAGCTACCCTTATGGCACCGGCATAATGTTAGGCCAGGGGGGATAAAGTGTGGATGTTCTTCAAAGAACGGCAGCTGTAAAGACCACCACGACCACCTAGCTAGCGCTAGTTAGCTAGCTAGCTTGTCAACACAGCAGTACGAGCCAAACAGTTCTGTTATTATATTTGGCAAACGGAAGAGAAAAAACGGCAAGTCCGTTCTGTCAGAGTTTGGAAAACCTTTTGTCGATCAGCTTTCTACTCAAGGTTAGTGCTATCCGAGATCATTGGGACCTACCCCTGCTATCTGAGATCCTTGGGACCTACCCCTGCTATCCGAGATCCTTGGGACCTACCCCTGCTATCCGAGATCCTTGGGACCTACCCCTGCTATCCGAGATCCTTGGGACCTACCCCTGCTATCCGAGATCCTTGGGACCTACCCCTGCTATCCGAGATCCTTGGGAGCTACCCCTAAACCCTAACGCCTCGATCAGACCGACAGCATCGATGCCGCATAATGCTGCGTTCATCCACCTCTGGCCTGCTGGCTCCCCTTCCTCTGCGGAAGCATAGTTCCCGCTCAGCCCAGTCAAAACTGTTCGCTGCTCTGGCACCCCAATGGTGGAACAAGCTCCCTCACGACGCCAGGACAGCGGAGTCACTCACCACCTTCCGGAGACATTTGAAACCCCACCTCTTTAAGGAATACCTGGGATAGGATAAAGTAATCCTTCTACCCCCCCCCCCCCCCCCCCCAAAAAAAAAAAAAAATACTAAAAACAAAAAAATAATAAATAAATAAAATAAATAAAAATAAATAAAAAATAAATAAATAATAATAAATAGAATTTGTAAAGTGGTTATCCCACTGGCTATAGGGTGAATGCACCAATTTGTAAGTCGCTCTGGATAAGAGTGTCTGCTAAATGAGGTAAATGTGCCCTTGAGCAAGGCACTTAACCCTAATTGCTCCTGTAAGTCGCTCTGGATAAGAGCGTCTGCTAAATGACTAAAATGTAAAATGTAAAATGTAATAATAAATACTGCAGTCAAACCTTTTCATGATGTAAACCAGCATGTTTAGTGGATATGTGTTCAACAACAGTTCCAACATTCACCTTCTGCTACTATTTCCGTTAAATCTACACATACAACTTGATGCCTACGTTGGGTTAAATCCAATGTATGCACCACAAAGAACGCACTGCAACTGCCTCCGCAACGCAACGCTGCAAGGCAAACGCAGCGTTCCATTGGGGGAAATGAAGCTATTTCTGGTGTAAAAACGCAAAGACACTGCCGGTCTGATCGAGGCCATTTTAATGTCCCAAGGAACTTCAATCAGAGAGGAAGAGGATGACAGAGGCCCAGCAAGGAAAACAATCTGTCTCCCTCCAGCAGGTGCCATTTTGTCGTTGCTTCGTCCACCAAGAAAGGCGTGTTTGTATGGGAGGTCAATGAGAGTGTCAAATTTGGTCAACAAAAAAACTGAATGGCATATTTGCTACCTGAGATTTATTTGATCAAATAGAAGGTTCGTAATGCTTAACTTGTTGCTAGTGTACTGACATAAGTAGGACATGTGATATTCTGGCAACTTTGAGAAAAAACACTTTATATCGTAGTTGTCTCGAGATGGCTATGCATATTCATGACATTAGGCTAGTAGCATAGCATTGAATACAGGCGGTTGACGTCAACAACCCTCATCGAATATTCAAAAAAGGATTACAATAACGAGATGTATCCACCAATCCAAAGAAAGGATAGGGGGAGCTAGACAGCCCGCCTTGCTGTTTTGTGGACAACGACTCCCATTGTTAGCTAGACGACTCCCATTGTTAGGGTGAGAGACATTTATCTTGTCAGTATAACCATCATCTTTGCTTCAACTCACCATGTAACTGAACCGGCAATATATTTCATCCGACCACCAACATAGCACAGCAAACTTTAGTTCCTAGCTGAAGGGTGATATTTTCCCATAGTGCTAAGGTCAGTTTTCGATATATTACTCTCTACATTAAATGTATATTTGAATCTATAATAACGTTTTAATGTTCTTAACTTGAGTTGCTCTAAATACAACTTTTTCCCCGATCTTTCATACTGTAGCCTAAACACAATTACACACTAACAGAGTTCACAGTTGTTCAGGGATAGAATAATGTATTGCTCCTAGTAACTCCATGAAATACATATAGGGCCTGAAATTATCAGTTGGAATAATTGGCATTAATCTGATCAAAACGGTCGCATTTCTTCCATAAAGTGACTCATTCATCCTAGTAGTGTGGCGGGGGGGGGGGGGGTCAGTGATCCAGTTTTGTCCGGGCAGCGACAGCAGCATTCTTCTCTTCTTCCTTGGTCACCTGGGCTTTATTCTGGACTGTCATTCCCAAAACCTTTTCTATGTCTCGAATCAGGTCCTGCAGGTAACACAAGGAAACAAGCTTTACAGTTCACTAACAAACATACTGTCTTGTCTATAGCTTTATCACTCACAACTCAGAGTTGGGTTCAATTCAATTGCAATTCCAGTCAGTTCAGAAAGTAAAAACAAATTCCAATTCCACATGTTCCTTATTGAAAAGCATTGAAGAGAATTGGAATTTCAGTGCACTTCCTGAACCATTAATAAATTGTTCATCAAGTTATAATATGACCCTAATATCATATTGTCACACATCGGCTGTAACTACTTTTTGAGAATGTACCTTAAAGTTAGTCTCTCCCTGCATGTTGGGGGCTGATATCTCCTGATGGATGACGGACAGGTTGCGGGCAAAGGTCAGCAGGGCTCCCTGGAGGTCCTCACCGATGGTTCTGTTAACGACAGAACGGACAAACAACTTTACTAACGATCCCCTCGCTGCCGGGTAAACAAACAATCACCATGTTTGGCTTGTCGTGTGTGTTTCAAGTTTTATTAGTCGTACGTACAGGATACACATGGTGTACACCGTCCAATGAAATGCTTACTTGCAGGTTCCTTCTGGACAATGCAACAACAATAATACATAATAAAAGGTAAGAATACCGATATAAAGTAAATGGATCAGTAGAACAGAATAGACATTTAGCATCAGTATAATCCAGGAAGACAACATTTATAGGCCAATATTTATACATTTTTTGGGGGAAGTGTTTAAAATGTGCAGTATTTAGCAATCATAATAAGAGTCTGGTAGCAGCAGTTATGACGTGTGTGAGTGTCTGTGTGAGTGTGTGTGAGTGTGTGTGTGTGTGTGTGTGCGCATGTGTGCTAAGGTGCAGAGAATCAGAGCAGGTGGTCAGTCCAGTTCAAGTGTTCAGCAGTCTGATGGCTTGTGGATAGAAGCTGTCTCTGAGCCTGTTGGTATCAGACCTCATGCTCCGGTACAGTCTGATGGCTTGTAGATAGAAACTGTCTCTGAGCCTGTTGGTATCAGACCTCATGCTCCGGTACAGTCTGATGGCTTGTAGATAGAAACTGTCTCTGAGCCTGTTGGTATCAGACCTCATGCTCCGGTACAGTCTGATGGCTTGTAGATAGAAACTGTCTCTGAGCCTGTTGGTATCAGACCTCATGCTCCGGTACAGTCTGATGGCTTGTAGATAGAAACTGTCTCTGAGCCTGTTGGTATCAGACCTCATGCTCCGGTACAGTCTGATGGCTTGTAGATAGAAACTGTCTCTGAGCCTGTTGGTATCAGACCTCATGCTCCGGTACCGTCTGATGGCTTGTAGATAGAAACTGTCTCTGAGCCTGTTGGTATCAGACCTCATGCTCCGGTACCGTCTGGCTGACAGTAAGGGAGTGAACAGCTCGTGGCTGGGGGGGTGTGGGGTCCTTGATGATGCTGCGGTACTTCCTCAGGCACCGTTTCAAGTAGATGTCCTGTATGGGTGGGAACATGGTCCCAGTGATGAATTCGACTGGGCCAGCACAGTGGTCCAAATTATGGGGGGCTAGAAAGTTGAGCAATGCAGGCCGGTCCACTGGTCCATCTCTCCCCCCCGGCCCCAGCCCACTGGTCCATCTCTCCCCCCCGGCCCCAGCCCACTGGTCCATCTCTCCCCCCTGGCCCCAGCCCACTGGTCCATCTCTCCCCCCTGGCCCCAGCCCACTGGTCCATCTCTCCCCCCCGGCCCCAGCCCACTGGTCCATCTCTCCCCCCTGGCCCCAGCCCACTGGTCCATCTCTCCCCCCCCGGCCCCAGCCCACTGGTCCATCTCTCCCCCAAGCCCTTTGGTCCATCTCTCCCCCTGGCCCACTGGTCCATCTCTCCACCCGGCCCCGGCCCACTGGTCCATCTCTCCCCCCGACCCACTGTTCCATCTCTCCCCCCGGCCTTTTGGTCCATCTCTCCCCCCGGCCCCGGCCCACTGGTCCATCTCTCTCCCCGGCCCACTGTTCCATCTCTCCCCCCGGCCCACTGTTCCATCTCTCCCCCCGGCCCTTTGGTCCTTCTTTCCCCCCAGCCCTGGCCCACTGGTCCATCTCTCCCCCCGGCCCCGGCCCACTGGTCCATTAATCCCCCCTGGCCCCAGCCCACTGGTCCATCTCTCCCCCCGGCCCACTGTTCCATCTCTCCCCCCGGCCCTTTGGTCCATCTCTCCCTCCGGCCCAAGACAGTCGTGAAGAGGGCACGACAACACCTTTTCCCCCTCAGGAGACTGAAAGGATTTGGCATGGGTCCCCAGATCCTCAAAAAGTTATACAACTGCAGCATCGAGAGCATCCTGACCAGTTGCATCACCGCCTGGTATGGCAACTGCTCGTATCTGACCGTAATACACTGCAGAGGGTAGTGCGTACGGTCCAGTACATCACTGGGGCCAAGCTTCCTGCCATCCAGGATGTCTATACCAGGCAGTGTCAGAGAAAAGCACAAAAAAATGTCAGACTCCAGTCACCCAAGTCATAGACTGTTCTCTCTGCTACCGTACAGCAAGCGGTACCGGAGCGCCAAGTCTAGGTCCAAAAGGCTCCTTAACAGCTTCTACCCCCAAGCTATAAGACTGCTGAACAATTAATCAAATGGCCACCCGGACTATTTACATTGACTCCCCCCCTTTGTTTTAACACTGCTGCTAATCGATGTTTATTATCTATGCATAGTCACTTTACCCCTACCTACATGTACATATTACCTTGACTAACCTGTACCCCTGCACATTGACTCGGTACCGGTACCCTCCTGTACATAGCCTCGGTATTGTTATTTTATTGTGTTACTTTAGATTTTTAATATTTTTTTTGTTTTACTTTAGTTTATTTAGTAAATATTTTCTTAACTCTATTTGTTGAACTGCATTGTTGGTTAAGGGCTTGTAAGTAAGCATTTCACGGTAAGGTCTACACCTGTTGTATTCGGCGCACGTGACAAATAAAGTTGGATTTGATTTGATTTGACAGATAACACAACATCAGTATTGGGTTAGCTAACTAGGCTATCCAACTATACCAGTAGCATGATGCCAGCCAGACAGTTTGTTGATTCATGTACATGTCAGCCATTACAGTCATACCAGTAGCATGATGCCAGCCAGACAGTTTGTTGATTCATGTACATGTCAGCCATTACAGTCATTTCAAGCCCTATTCTACTACATCATATAGGATTTTTTCATCATATTTTTTATACATCCTTGAGCTTGTGTCTTCAAAAATGTGTACACCTCAGCAATTTCTAACTATCTTTACCAGAAAGGTGAGTTCCAGACCTTTCTAGAACTATGCAGCATTACTAGTTATTGTTTATGGCCCTCTCAGGTCAAGTCATCGGTTTTGGGTATGTCTATTTAGGCAGAAAATATACATTTTTACATGACATTCGACAGGTTAATGTTTGTTTGGAGCGCTACTATTTACATGAGTCAGTCCTTGACACAACACAGCCACCTTTAATTAATGACATTGATGATGATTCAGCCTGACTATAAAGCTATTGTTTCCACAATGTTGCTATATGTATCATCTGTAGCTAAAACAACTATACATTTTAGTGCTACGCTAGAGAAAAGTCAGATGTTGAGAAAACTACTCCACCAGAAAGACCATACTTTCTTCCTTAACATTATTTTTACTCACAGATTTCTGGTGTCTTGTTTTCCTGGTTCACTGTGCTGTCTGTCGTCATACTGGCTACTACTTTCCTGTGGGACTTAGTACTGCATACTACTTTACTGTGGGACTTAGTACTGCATACTACTTTACTGTGGGACTTAGTACTGCATACTACTTTACTGTGGGACTTAGTACTGTCTACTACTTTACTGTGGGACTTAGTACTGCATACTACTTTACTGTGGGACTTAATACTGCATACTACTTTATTGTGGGACTTAGCACTGCATACTACTTTACTGTGGGACTTAGCACTGCATACCACTTTACTGTGGGACTTAGTACTGCATACTACTTTACTGTGGGACTTAGTACTGCATACTACTTTACTGTGGGACTTATCACTGCATACTACTTTACTGTGGGACTTAGTACTGCATACTACTTTACTGTGGGACTTAGCACTGCATACTACTTTACTGTGGGACTTAGCACTGCATACTAATTTACTGTGGGACTTAGTACTGCATACTACTTTACTGTGGGACTTAGTACTGCATACTACTTTACTGTGGGACTTAGTACAGACTACTACTTTACTGTGGGACTTAGTACTGTCTACTACTTTACTGTGGCACTTAGTACTGCATACTACTTTACTGTGGGACTTAGTACTGTCTACTACTTTACTGTGGGACTTAGTACTGACTACTACTTTACTGTGGGACTTAGTACTGATTACTACTTTACTGTGGGACTTAGTACTGTCTACTACTTTACTGTGGGACTTAGTACTGCATACTACTTTACTGTGGGACTTAGCACTGCATACTACTTTACTGTGGGACTTAGTACTGCATACTATTTTACTGTGGGACTTAGTACTGCATACTACTTTACTGTGGGACTTAGCACTGCATACTACTTTACTGTGGGACTTAGTACTGCATACACCTTTTCTGTGGGACTTAGCACTGCATACTACTTTACTGTGGGACTTAGCACTGCATACTACTTTACTGTGGGACTTAGTACTGCATACTACTTTACTGTGGGACTTAGTACTGCATACTACTTTATTGTGGGACTTAGCACTGCATACTACTTTACTGTGGGACTTAGCACTGCATACCACTTTACTGTGGGACTTAGTACTGCATACTACTTTACTGTGGGACTTAGTACTGCATACTACTTTACTGTGGGACTTATCACTGCATACTACTTTACTGTGGGACTTAGTACTGCATACTACTTTACTGTGGGACTTAGCACTGCATACTACTTTACTGTGGGACTTAGCACTGCATACTAATTTACTGTGGGACTTAGTACTGCATACTACTTTACTGTGGGACTTAGTACTGCATACTACTTTACTGTGGGACTTAGCACTGCATACTACTTTACTGTGGGACTTAGCACTGCATACTACTTTACTTTGGGACTTAGTACTGTCTACTACTTTACTGTGGGACTTAGTACTGACTACTACTTTACTGTGGGACTTAGTACTGACTACTACTTTACTGTGGGACTTAGTACTGACTACTACTTTACTGTGGGACTTAGTACAGACTACTACTTTACTGTGGGACTTAGTACTGACTACTACTTTACTGTGGGTCTTAGTACTGCATACTACTTTACTGTGGGACTTAGTACAGACTACTACTTTACTGTGGGACTTAGTACTGTCTACTACTTTACTGTGGGACTTAGTACTGATTACTACTTTACTGTGGCACTTAGTACTGCATACTACTTTACTGTGGGACTTAGTACTGTCTACTACTTTACTGTGGGACTTAGTACTGACTACTACTTTACTGTGGGACTTAGTACTGACTACTACTTTACTGTGGGACTTAGTACTGACTACTACTTTACTGTGGGACTTAGTACTGACTACTACTTTACTGTGGGACTTAGCACTGCATACTACTTTACTGTGGGACTTAGCACTGCATACTACTTTACGGTGGGACTTAGTACTGCATACTACTTTACTGTGTGACTTAGCACTGCATACTACTTTACTGTGGGACTTAGCACTGCATACTACTTTACTGTGGGACTTAGTACTGCATACTACTTTACTGTGGGACTTAGTACCACATACAACTTTACAGTGGGACTTATCACTAAATACTACTTTACTGTGGGACTTAGTACTGCATACTACTTTACTGTGGGACTTAGCACTGCATACTACTTTACTGTGGGACTTAGCACTGCATACTAATTTACTGTGGGACTTAGTACTGTCTACTACTTTACTGTGGGACTTAGTACTGCATACTACTTTACTGTGGGACTTAGCACTGCATACTACTTTACTGTGGGACTTAGCACTGCATACTAATTTACTGTGGGACTTAGTACTGCATACTACTTTACTGTGGGACTTAGTACTGCATACTACTTTACTGTGGGACTTAGCACTGCATACTACTTTACTGTGGGACTTAGCACTGCATACTACTTTACTTTGGGACTTAGTACTGTCTACTACTTTACTGTGGGACTTAGTACTGACTACTACTTTACTGTGGGACTTAGTACTGACTACTACTTTACTGTGGGACTTAGTACTGACTACTACTTTACTGTGGGACTTAGTACAGACTACTACTTTACTGTGGGACTTAGTACTGACTACTACTTTACTGTGGGTCTTAGTACTGCATACTACTTTACTGTGGGACTTAGTACAGACTACTACTTTACTGTGGGACTTAGTACTGTCTACTACTTTACTGTGGGACTTAGTACTGATTACTACTTTACTGTGGCACTTAGTACTGCATACTACTTTACTGTGGGACTTAGTACTGTCTACTACTTTACTGTGGGACTTAGTACTGACTACTACTTTACTGTGGGACTTAGTACTGACTACTACTTTACTGTGGGACTTAGTACTGACTACTACTTTACTGTGGGACTTAGTACTGACTACTACTTTACTGTGGGACTTAGCACTGCATACTACTTTACTGTGGGACTTAGCACTGCATACTACTTTACTGTGGGACTTAGTACTGCATACTACTTTACTGTGTGACTTAGCACTGCATACTACTTTACTGTGGGACTTAGCACTGCATACTACTTTACTGTGGGACTTAGTACTGCATACTACTTTACTGTGGGACTTAGTACCAGCATACAACTTTACAGTGGGACTTAGTCACTGAATACTACTTTACTGTGGGACTTAGTACTGCATACTACTTTACTGTGGGACTTAGTACTGCATACTACTTTACTGTGGGACTTAGCACTGCATACTACTTTACTGTGGGACTTAGTACTGTCTACTACTTTACTGTGGGACTTAGTACTGAATACTACTTTACTGTGGGACTTAGTACTGCATACTACTTTACTGTGGGACTTAGTACTGTCTACTACTTTACTGTGGGACTTAGTACTGACTACTACTTTACTGTGGGACTTAGTACTGACTACTACTTTACTGTGGGACTTAGTACTGCATACTACTTTACTGTGGGACTTAGTACTGCATACTACTTTACTGTGGGACTTAGTACTGCATACTACTTTACTGTGGGACTTAGCACTGCATACTACTTTACTGTGGGACTTAGTACTGCATACTACTTTACTGTGGGACTTAGCACTGCATACTACTTTACTGTGGGACTTAGCACTGCATACTACTTTACTGTGGGACTTAGTACTGCATACTACTTTACTGTGGGACTTAGTACTGCATACTACTTTACTGTGGGACTTAGTACTGCATACTACTTTACTGTGGGACTTAGTACTGCATACTACTTTACTGTGGGACTTAGTACTGCATACTACTTTACTGTGGGACTTAGTACTGAATACTACTTTACTGTGGGCACTTAGTACTGCATACTACTTTACTGTGGGACTTAGTACTGCATACTACTTTACTGTGGGACTTAGTACTGCATACTACTTTACTGTGGGACTTAGTACTGCACTACTACTTTACTGTGGGACTTAGTACTGACTACTACTTTACTGTGGGACTTAGTACTGCATACTACTTTACTGTGGGACTTAGTACTGCATACTACTTTACTGTGGGACTTAGCACTGCATACTACTTTACTGTGGGACTTAGCACTGCATACTACTTTACTGTGGGACTTAGTACTGCATACTACTTTACTGTGGGACTTAGTACTGACTACTACTTTACTGTGGGACTTAGTACTGACTACTACTTTACTGTGGGACTTAGTACTGCATACTACTTTACTGTGGGACTTAGTACTGCATACTACTTTACTGTGGGACTTAGTACTGACTACTACTTTACTGTGGGACTTAGCACTGCATACTACTTTACTGTGGGACTTAGTACTGCATACTACTTTACTGTGGGACTTAGTACTGCATACTACTTTACTGTGGGACTTAGCACTGCATACTACTTTACTGTGGGACTTAGTACTGCATACTACTTTACTGTGGGACTTAGTACTGCATACTACTTTACTGTGGGACTTAGTACTGCATACTACTTTACTGTGGGACTTAGTACTGACTACTACTTTACTGTGGGACTTAGTACTGACTACTACTTTACTGTGGGACTTAGTACTGATTACTACTTTACTGTGGGACTTAGTACTGACTACTACTTTACTGTGGGACTTAGTACTGACTACTACTTTACTGTGGGACTTAGTACTGACTACTACTTTACTGTGGGACTTAGCACTGCATACTACTTTACTGTGGGACTTAGTACTGACTACTACTTTACTGTGGGACTTAGTACTGACTACTACTTTACTGTGGGACTTAGTACTGCATACTACTTTACTGTGGGACTTAGTACTGCATACTACTTTACTGTGGGACTTAGTACTGCATACTACTTTACTGTGGGACTTAGTACTGCATACTACTTTACTGTGGGACTTAGCACTGCATACTACTTTACTGTGGGACTTAGTACTGCATACTACTTTACTGTGGGACTTAGCTACTGCATACTACTTTACTGTGGGACTTAGCACTGCATACTACTTTACTGTGGGACTTAGTACTGCATACTACTTTACTGTGGGACTTAGTACTGCATACTACTTTACTGTGGGACTTAGCACTGCATACTACTTTACTGTGGGACTTAGTACTGCATACTACTTTACTGTGGGACTTAGTACTGCATACTACTTTACTGTGGGACTTAGTACTGAATACTACTTTACTGTGGGACTTAGTACTGCATACTACTTTACTGTGGGACTTAGTACTGCATACTACTTTACTGTGGGACTTAGTACTGACTACTACTTTACTGTGGGACTTAGTACTGCTACTACTTTACTGTGGGACTTAGTACTGCATACTACTTTACTGTGGGACTTAGTACTGCATACTACTTTACTGTGGGACTTAGTACTGACTACTACTTTACTGTGGGACTTAGTACTGACTACTACTTTACTGTGGGACTTAGTACTGCATACTACTTTACTGTGGGACTTAGTACTGCATACTACTTTACTGTGGGACTTAGTACTGCATACTACTTTACTGTGGGACTTAGCACTGCATACTACTTTACTGTGGGACTTAGCACTGCATACTACTTTACTGTGGGACTTAGTACTGCATACTACTTTACTGTGGGACTTAGTACTGCATACTACTTTACTGTGGGACTTAGTACTGTCTACTACTTTACTGTGGGACTTAGTACTGCATACTACTTTACTGTGGGACTTAGTACTGCATACTACTTTACTGTGGGACTTAGTACTGCATACTACTTTACTGTGGGACTTAGTACTGCATACTACTTTACTGTGGGACTTAGTACTGCATACTACTTTACTGTGGGACTTAGTACTGACTACTACTTTACTGTGGGACTTAGTACTGCATACTACTTTACTGTGGGACTTAGTACTGTCTACTACTTTACTGTGGGACTTAGTACTGACTACTACTTTACTGTGGGACTTAGTACTGACATACTACTTTACTGTGGGACTTAGTACTGACTACTACTTTACTGTGGGACTTAGTACTGACTACTACTTTACTGTGGGACTTAGTACTGACTACTACTTTACTGTGGGACTTAGTACTGCATACTACTTTACTGTGGGACTTAGTACTGCATACTACTTTACTGTGGGACTTAGCACTGCATACTACTTTACTGTGGGACTTAGCACTGCATACTACTTTACTGTGGGACTTAGTACTGCATACTACTTTACTGTGGGACTTAGCACTGCATACTACTTTACTGTGGGACTTAGCACTGCATACTACTTTACTGTGGGACTTAGTACTGCATACTACTTTACTGTGGGACTTAGTACTGCATACTACTTTACTGTGGGACTTATCACTGCATACTACTTTACTGTGGGACTTAGTACTGCATACTACTTTACTGTGGGACTTAGCACTGCATACTACTTTACTGTGGGACTTAGTACTGCATACTACTTTACTGTGGGACTTAGTACTGCATACTACTTTACTGTGGGACTTAGTACTGCATACTACTTTACTGTGGGACTTAGTACTGCATACTACTTTACTGTGGGACTTAGTACTGACTACTACTTTACTGTGGGACTTAGTACTGCATACTACTTTACTGTGGGACTTAGTACTGCATACTACTTTACTGTGGGACTTAGTACTGCATACTACTTTACTGTGGGACTTAGTACTGCATACTACTTTACTGTGGGACTTAGTACTGCATACTACTTTACTGTGGGACTTAGTACTGCATACTACTTTACTGTGGGACTTAGTACTGACTACTACTTTACTGTGGGACTTAGTACTGACTACTACTTTACTGTGGGACTTAGTACTGACTACTACTTTACTGTGGGACTTAGTACTGCATACTACTTTACTGTGGGACTTAGTACTGACTACTACTTTACTGTGGGACTTAGTACTGCATACTACTTTACTGTGGGACTTAGCACTGCATACTACTTTACGGTGGGACTTAGTACTGCATACTACTTTACTGTGTGACTTAGCACTGCATACTACTTTACTGTGGGACTTAGCACTGCATACTACTTTACTGTGGGACTTAGTACTGCATACTACTTTACTGTGGGACTTAGTACCGCATACTACTTTACAGTGGGACTTATCACTAAATACTACTTTACTGTGGGACTTAGTACTGCATACTACTTTACTGTGGGACTTAGCACTGCATACTACTTTACTGTGGGACTTAGCACTGCATACTAATTTACTGTGGGACTTAGTACTGTCTACTACTTTACTGTGGGACTTAGTACTGATTACTACTTTACTGTGGCACTTAGTACTGCATACTACTTTACTGTGGGACTTAGCACTGCATACTACTTTACTGTGGGACTTAGTACTGCATACACCTTTTCTGTGGGACTTAGCACTGCATACTACTTTACTGTGGGACTTAGCACTGCATACTACTTTACTGTGGGACTTAGTACTGCATACTACTTTACTGTGGGACTTAGTACTGCATACTACTTTATTGTGGGACTTAGCACTGCATACTACTTTACTGTGGGACTTAGCACTGCATACCACTTTACTGTGGGACTTAGTACTGCATACTACTTTACTGTGGGACTTAGTACTGCATACTACTTTACTGTGGGACTTATCACTGCATACTACTTTACTGTGGGACTTAGTACTGCATACTACTTTACTGTGGGACTTAGCACTGCATACTACTTTACTGTGGGACTTAGTACTGCATACTACTTTACTGTGGGACTTAGCACTGCATACTACTTTACTGTGGGACTTAGCACTGCATACTACTTTACTGTGGGACTTAGCACTGCATACTACTTTACTTTGGGACTTAGTACTGTCTACTACTTTACTGTGGGACTTAGTACTGACTACTACTTTACTGTGGGACTTAGTACTGACTACTACTTTACTGTGGGACTTAGTACTGACTACTACTTTACTGTGGGACTTAGTACAGACTACTACTTTACTGTGGGACTTAGTACTGACTACTACTTTACTGTGGGTCTTAGTACTGCATACTACTTTACTGTGGGACTTAGTACAGACTACTACTTTACTGTGGGACTTAGTACTGTCTACTACTTTACTGTGGGACTTAGTACTGATTACTACTTTACTGTGGCACTTAGTACTGCATACTACTTTACTGTGGGACTTAGTACTGTCTACTACTTTACTGTGGGACTTAGTACTGACTACTACTTTACTGTGGGACTTAGTACTGACTACTACTTTACTGTGGGACTTAGTACTGACTACTACTTTACTGTGGGACTTAGTACTGACTACTACTTTACTGTGGGACTTAGCACTGCATACTACTTTACTGTGGGACTTAGCACTGCATACTACTTTACGGTGGGACTTAGTACTGCATACTACTTTACTGTGTGACTTAGCACTGCATACTACTTTACTGTGGGACTTAGCACTGCATACTACTTTACTGTGGGACTTAGTACTGCATACTACTTTACTGTGGGACTTAGTACCACATACTACTTTACAGTGGGACTTATCACTAAATACTACTTTACTGTGGGACTTAGTACTGCATACTACTTTACTGTGGGACTTAGCACTGCATACTACTTTACTGTGGGACTTAGCACTGCATACTAATTTACTGTGGGACTTAGTACTGTCTACTACTTTACTGTGGGACTTAGTACTGATTACTACTTTACTGTGGCACTTAGTACTGACTACTACTTTACTGTGGGACTTAGTACTGATTACTACTTTACTGTGGGACTTAGTACTGACTACTACTTTACTTTGGGACTTAGTACTGACTACTACTTTACTGTGGGACTTAGTACTGACTACTACTTTACTGTGGGACTTAGTACTGACTACTACTTTACTGTGGGACTTAGTACTGACTACTACTTTACTGTGGGACTTAGCACTGCATACTACTTTACTGTGGGACTTAGCACTGCATACTACTTTACGGTGGGACTTAGTACTGCATACTACTTTACTGTGTGACTTAGCACTGCATACTACTTTACTGTGGGACTTAGCACTGCATACTACTTTACTGTGGGACTTAGTACTGCATACTACTTTACTGTGGGACTTAGTACCACATACTACTTTACAGTGGGACTTATCACTAAATACTACTTTACTGTGGGACTTAGTACTGCATACTACTTTACTGTGGGACTTAGCACTGCATACTACTTTACTGTGGGACTTAGCACTGCATACTAATTTACTGTGGGACTTAGTACTGTCTACTACTTTACTGTGGGACTTAGTACTGATTACTACTTTACTGTGGCACTTAGTACTGCATACTACTTTACTGTGGGACTTAGTACTGTCTACTACTTTACTGTGGGACTTAGCACTGCATACTACTTTACTGTGGGACTTAGCACTGCATACTACTTTACTGTGGGACTTAGTACTGTCTACTACTTTACTGTGGGACTTAGTACTGATTACTACTTTACTGTGGCACTTAGTACTGCATACTACTTTACTGTGGGACTTAGTACTGTCTACTACTTTACTGTGGGACTTAGCACTGCATACTACTTTACTGTGGGACTTAGCACTGCATACTAATTTACTGTGGGACTTAGTACTGCATACTACTTTACTGTGGGACTTAGTACTGCATACTATTTTACTGTGGGACTTAGTACTGCATACTACTTTACTGTGGGACTTAGCACTGCATACTACTTTACTGTGGGACTTAGTACTGCATACACCTTTTCTGTGGGACTTAGCACTGCATACTACTTTACTGTGGGACTTAGCACTGCATACTACTTTACTGTGGGACTTAGTACTGCATACTACTTTACTGTGGGACTTAGTACTGCATACTACTTTATTGTGGGACTTAGCACTGCATACTACTTTACTGTGGGACTTAGCACTGCATACCACTTTACTGTGGGACTTAGTACTGCATACTACTTTACTGTGGGACTTAGTACTGCATACTACTTTACTGTGGGACTTATCACTGCATACTACTTTACTGTGGGACTTAGTACTGCATACTACTTTACTGTGGGACTTAGCACTGCATACTACTTTACTGTGGGACTTAGCACTGCATACTAATTTACTGTGGGACTTAGTACTGCATACTACTTTACTGTGGGACTTAGTACTGCATACTACTTTACTGTGGGACTTAGCACTGCATACTACTTTACTGTGGGACTTAGCACTGCATACTACTTTACTTTGGGACTTAGTACTGTCTACTACTTTACTGTGGGACTTAGTACTGACTACTACTTTACTGTGGGACTTAGTACTGACTACTACTTTACTGTGGGACTTAGTACTGACTACTACTTTACTGTGGGACTTAGTACAGACTACTACTTTACTGTGGGACTTAGTACTGACTACTACTTTACTGTGGGTCTTAGTACTGCATACTACTTTACTGTGGGACTTAGTACAGACTACTACTTTACTGTGGGACTTAGTACTGTCTACTACTTTACTGTGGGACTTAGTACTGATTACTACTTTACTGTGGCACTTAGTACTGCATACTACTTTACTGTGGGACTTAGTACTGTCTACTACTTTACTGTGGGACTTAGTACTGACTACTACTTTACTGTGGGACTTAGTACTGACTACTACTTTACTGTGGGACTTAGTACTGACTACTACTTTACTGTGGGACTTAGTACTGACTACTACTTTACTGTGGGACTTAGCACTGCATACTACTTTACTGTGGGACTTAGCACTGCATACTACTTTACGGTGGGACTTAGTACTGCATACTACTTTACTGTGTGACTTAGCACTGCATACTACTTTACTGTGGGACTTAGCACTGCATACTACTTTACTGTGGGACTTAGTACTGCATACTACTTTACTGTGGGACTTAGTACCACATACTACTTTACAGTGGGACTTATCACTAAATACTACTTTACTGTGGGACTTAGTACTGCATACTACTTTACTGTGGGACTTAGCACTGCATACTACTTTACTGTGGGACTTAGCACTGCATACTAATTTACTGTGGGACTTAGTACTGTCTACTACTTTACTGTGGGACTTAGTACTGATTACTACTTTACTGTGGCACTTAGTACTGCATACTACTTTACTGTGGGACTTAGTACTGTCTACTACTTTACTGTGGGACTTAGTACTGACTACTACTTTACTGTGGGACTTAGTACTGACTACTACTTTACTGTGGGACTTAGTACTGCATACTACTTTACTGTGGGACTTAGTACTGCATACTACTTTACTGTGGGACTTAGCAATGCATACTACTTTACTGTGGGACTTAGCACTGCATACTACTTTACTGTGGGACTTAGTACTGCATACTACTTTACTGTGGGACTTAGCACTGCATACCACTTTACTGTGGGACTTAGCACTGCATACCACTTTACTGTGGGACTTAGTACTGCATACTACTTTACTGTGGGACTTAGTACTGCATACTACTTTACTGTGGGACTTATCACTGCATACTACTTTACTGTGGGACTTAGTACTGCATACTACTTTACTGTGGGACTTAGCACTGCATACTACTTTACTGTGGGACTTAGTACTGATTACTACTTTACTGTGGCACTTAGTACTGCATACTACTTTACTGTGGGACTTAGTACTGTCTACTACTTTACTGTGGGACTTAGTACTGACTACTACTTTACTGTGGGACTTAGTACTAACTACTACTTTACTGTGGGACTTAGTACTGACTACTACTTTACTGTGGGACTTAGTACTGCATACTACTTTACTGTGGTACTGCATACTACTTTACTGTGGGACTTAGCACTGCATACTACTTTACTGTGGGACTTAGCACTGCATACTACTTTACTGTGGGACTTAGCACTGCATACTACTTTACTGTGGGACTTAGTACTGACTACTACTTTACTGTGGGACTTAGTACAGACTACTACTTTACTGTGGGACTTAGTACTGTCTACTACTTTACTGTGGCACTTAGTACTGCATACTACTTTACTGTGGGACTTAGTACTGTCTACTACTTTACTGTGGGACTTAGCACTGCATACTACTTTACTGTGGGACTTAGCACTGCATACTACTTTACTGTGGGACTTAGTACTGACTACTACTTTACTGTGGGTCTTAGTACTGCATACTACTTTACTGTGGGACTTAGTACAGACTACTACTTTACTGTGGGACTTAGTACTGTCTACTACTTTACTGTGGCACTTAGTACTGCATACTACTTTACTGTGGGACTTAGTACTGTCTACTACTTTACTGTGGGACTTAGTACTGACTACTACTTTACTGTGGGACTTAGTACTGATTACTACTTTACTGTGGGACTTAGTACTGACTACTACTTTACTTTGGGACTTAGTACTGACTACTACTTTACTGTGGGACTTAGTACTGACTACTACTTTACTGTGGGACTTAGCACTGCATACTAATTTACTGTGGGACTTAGTACTGTCTACTACTTTACTGTGGGACTTAGTACTGATTACTACTTTACTGTGGCACTTAGTACTGCATACTACTTTACTGTGGGACTTAGTACTGTCTACTACTTTACTGTGGGACTTAGTACTGACTACTACTTTACTGTGGGACTTAGTACTGACTACTACTTTACTGTGGGACTTAGTACTGCATACTACTTTACTGTGGGACTTAGTACTGCATACTACTTTACTGTGGGACTTAGCAATGCATACTACTTTACTGTGGGACTTAGCACTGCATACTACTTTACTGTGGGACTTAGTACTGCATACTACTTTACTGTGGGACTTAGCTTAGTACTGCATACTACTTTACTGTGGGACTTAGTACTGCATACTACTTTACTGTGGGACTTATCACTGCATACTACTTTACTGTGGGACTTAGTACTGCATACTACTTTACTGTGGGACTTAGCACTGCATACTACTTTACTGTGGGACTTAGTACTGATTACTACTTTACTGTGGCACTTAGTACTGCATACTACTTTACTGTGGGACTTAGTACTGTCTACTACTTTACTGTGGGACTTAGTACTGACTACTACTTTACTGTGGGACTTAGTACTAACTACTACTTTACTGTGGGACTTAGTACTGACTACTACTTTACTGTGGGACTTAGTACTGCATACTACTTTACTGTGGGACTTAGTACTGCATACTACTTTACTGTGGGACTTAGCACTGCATACTACTTTACTGTGGGACTTAGCACTGCATACTACTTTACTGTGGGACTTAGCACTGCATACTACTTTACTGTGGGACTTAGTACTGACTACTACTTTACTGTGGGACTTAGTACAGACTACTACTTTACTGTGGGACTTAGTACTGTCTACTACTTTACTGTGGCACTTAGTACTGCATACTACTTTACTGTGGGACTTAGCACTGCATACTACTTTACTGTGGGACTTAGTACTGACTACTACTTTACTGTGGGTCTTAGTACTGCATACTACTTTACTGTGGGACTTAGTACTGACTACTACTTTACTGTGGGACTTAGTACTGTCTACTACTTTACTGTGGCACTTAGTACTGCATACTACTTTACTGTGGGACTTAGTACTGTCTACTACTTTACTGTGGGACTTAGTACTGACTACTACTTTACTGTGGGACTTAGTACTGATTACTACTTTACTGTGGGACTTAGTACTGACTACTACTTTACTTTGGGACTTAGTACTGACTACTACTTTACTGTGGGACTTAGTACTGACTACTACTTTACTGTGGGACTTAGTACTGACTACTACTTTACTGTGGGACTTAGTACTGACTACTACTTTACTGTGGGACTTAGCACTGCATACTACTTTACTGTGGGACTTAGTACTGCATACTACTTTACTGTGGGACTTAGTACTGCATACTACTTTACTGTGGGACTTAGCACTGCATACTACTTTACTGTGGGACTTAGTACTGCATACTACTTTACTGTGGGACTTAGCACTGCATACTACTTTACTGTGGGACTTAGCACTGCATACTACTTTACTGTGGGACTTAGTACTGCATACTACTTTACTGTGGGACTTAGTACTGCATACTACTTTACTGTGGGACTTAGCACTGCATACTACTTTACTGTGGGACTTAGCACTGCATACTACTTTACTGTGGGACTTAGTACTGCATACTACTTTACTGTGGGACTTAGTACTGCATACTACTTTACTGTGGGACTTAGTACTGCATACTACTTTACTGTGGGACTTAGTACTGCATACTACTTTACTGTGGGACTTAGCACTGCATACTACTTTACTGGTGGGACTTAGTACTGCATACTACTTTACTGTGGGACTTAGTACTGCATACTACTTTACTGTGGGACTTAGTCACTGAATACTACTTTACTGTGGGACTTAGTACTGCATACTACTTTACTGTGGGACTTAGCACTGCATACTACTTTACTGTGGGACTTAGCACTGCATACTACTTTACTGTGGGACTTAGTACTGTCTACTACTTTACTGTGGGACTTAGTACTGATTACTACTTTACTGTGGCACTTAGTACTGCATACTACTTTACTGTGGGACTTAGCACTGCATACTACTTTACTGTGGGACTTAGTACTGCATACTACTTTACTGTGGGACTTAGCACTGCATACTACTTTACTGTGGGACTTAGCACTGCATACTACTTTACTGTGGGACTTAGTACTGCATACTACTTTACTGTGGGACTTAGTACTGCATACTACTTTACTGTGGGACTTAGCACTGCATACTACTTTACTGTGGGACTTAGCACTGCACATACCACTTTACTGTGGGACTTAGTACTGCATACTACTTTACTGTGGGACTTAGTACTGCATACTACTTTACTGTGGGACTTATCACTGCATACTACTTTACTGTGGGACTTAGTACTGCATACTACTTTACTGTGGGACTTAGCACTGCATACTACTTTACTGTGGGACTTAGCACTGCATACTAATTTACTGTGGGACTTAGTACTGCATACTACTTTACTGTGGGACTTAGTACTGCATACTACTTTACTGTGGGACTTAGCACTGCATACTACTTTACTGTGGGACTTAGCACTGCATACTACTTTACTTTGGGACTTAGTACTGTCTACTACTTTACTGTGGGACTTAGTACTGACTACTACTTTACTGTGGGACTTAGTACTGACTACTACTTTACTGTGGGACTTAGTACAGACTACTACTTTACTGTGGGACTTAGTACTGACTACTACTTTACTGTGGGTCTTAGTACTGCATACTACTTTACTGTGGGACTTAGTACAGACTACTACTTTACTGTGGGACTTAGTACTGTCTACTACTTTACTGTGGGACTTAGTACTGATTACTACTTTACTGTGGCACTTAGTACTGCATACTACTTTACTGTGGGACTTAGTACTGTCTACTACTTTACTGTGGGACTTAGTACTGACTACTACTTTACTGTGGGACTTAGTACTGACTACTACTTTACTGTGGGACTTAGTACTGACTACTACTTTACTGTGGGACTTAGTACTGACTACTACTTTACTGTGGGACTTAGCACTGCATACTACTTTACTGTGGGACTTAGCACTGCATACTACTTTACGGTGGGACTTAGTACTGCATACTACTTTACTGTGTGACTTAGCACTGCATACTACTTTACTGTGGGACTTAGCACTGCATACTACTTTACTGTGGGACTTAGTACTGCATACTACTTTACTGTGGGACTTAGTACCGCATACTACTTTACAGTGGGACTTATCACTAAATACTACTTACTTTACTGTGGGACTTAGTACTGCATACTACTTTACTGTGGGACTTAGCACTGCATACTACTTTACTGTGGGACTTAGCACTGCATACTAATTTACTGTGGGACTTAGTACTGTCTACTACTTTACTGTGGGACTTAGTACTGATTACTACTTTACTGTGGCACTTAGTACTGCATACTACTTTACTGTGGGACTTAGCACTGCATACTACTTTACTGTGGGACTTAGTACTGCATACACCTTTTCTGTGGGACTTAGCACTGCATACTACTTTACTTTGGGACTTAGCACTGCATACTACTTTACTGTGGGACTTAGTACTGCATACTACTTTACTGTGGGACTTAGTACTGCATACTACTTTACTGTGGGACTTAGCACTGCATACTACTTTACTGTGGGACTTAGCACTGCATACCACTTTACTGTGGGACTTAGTACTGCATACTACTTTACTGTGGGACTTAGTACTGCATACTACTTTACTGTGGGACTTATCACTGCATACTACTTTACTGTGGGACTTAGTACTGCATACTACTTTACTGTGGGACTTAGCACTGCATACTACTTTACTGTGGGACTTAGCACTGCATACTAATTTACTGTGGGACTTAGTACTGCATACTACTTTACTGTGGGACTTAGTACTGCATACTACTTTACTGTGGGACTTAGCACTGCATACTACTTTACTGTGGGACTTAGCACTGCATACTACTTTACTTTGGGACTTAGTACTGTCTACTACTTTACTGTGGGACTTAGTACTGACTACTACTTTACTGTGGGACTTAGTACTGACTACTACTTTACTGTGGGACTTAGTACAGACTACTACTTTACTGTGGGACTTAGTACTGACTACTACTTTACTGTGGGACTTAGTACTGCATACTACTTTACTGTGGGACTTAGTACAGACTACTACTTTACTGTGGGACTTAGTACTGTCTACTACTTTACTGTGGGACTTAGTACTGATTACTACTTTACTTTACTGTGGCACTTAGTACTGCATACTACTTTACTGTGGGACTTAGTACTGTCTACTACTTTACTGTGGGACTTAGTACTGACTACTACTTTACTGTGGGACTTAGTACTGACTACTACTTTACTGTGGGACTTAGTACTGACTACTACTTTACTGTGGGACTTAGTACTGACTACTACTTTACTGTGGGACTTAGCACTGCATACTACTTTACTGTGGGACTTAGCACTGCATACTACTTTACGGTGGGACTTAGTACTGCATACTACTTTACTGTGTGACTTAGCACTGCATACTACTTTACTGTGGGACTTAGCACTGCATACTACTTTACTGTGGGACTTAGTACTGCATACTACTTTACTGTGGGACTTAGTACCGCATACTACTTTACAGTGGGACTTATCACTAAATACTACTTTACTGTGGGACTTAGTACTGCATACTACTTTACTGTGGGACTTAGCACTGCATACTACTTTACTGTGGGACTTAGCACTGCATACTACTTTACTGTGGGACTTAGTACTGTCTACTACTTTACTGTGGGACTTAGTACTGATTACTACTTTACTGTGGGACTTAGTACTGCATACTACTTTACTGTGGGACTTAGCACTGCATACTACTTTACTGTGGGACTTAGTACTGCATACTACTTTACTGTGGGACTTAGCACTGCATACTACTTTACTGTGGGACTTAGCACTGCATACTACTTTACTGTGGGACTTAGTACTGCATACTACTTTACTGTGGGACTTAGTACTGCATACTACTTTACTGTGGGACTTAGCACTGCATACTACTTTACTGTGGGACTTAGCACTGCATACTACTTTACTGTGGGACTTAGTACTGCATACTACTTTACTGTGGGACTTAGTACTGCATACTACTTTACTGTGGGACTTAGTCACTGCATACTACTTTACTGTGGGACTTAGTACTGCATACTACTTTACTGTGGGACTTAGCACTGCATACTACTTTATTACTGTGGGACTTAGCACTGCATACTACTTTACTGTGGGACTTAGTACTGCATACTACTTTACTGTGGGACTTAGTACTGCATACTACTTTACTGTGGGACTTAGCACTGCATACTACTTTACTGTGGGACTTAGCACTGCATACTACTTTACTGTGGGACTTAGTACTGTCTACTACTTTACTGTGGGACTTAGTACTGACTACTACTTTACTGTGGGACTTAGTACTGACTACTACTTTACTGTGGGACTTAGTACTGACTACTACTTTACTGTGGGACTTAGTACTGACTACTACTTTACTGTGGGACTTAGTACTGACTACTACTTTACTGTGGGACTTAGTACTGCATACTACTTTACTGTGGGACTTAGTACTGACTACTACTTTACTGTGGGACTTAGTACTGCATACTACTTTACTGTGGGACTTAGTACTGACTACTACTTTACTGTGGGACTTAGTACTGTCTACTACTTTACTGTGGGACTTAGTACTACTGCATACTACTTTACTGTGGGACTTAGTACTGACTACTACTTTACTGTGGGACTTAGTACTGACTACTACTTTACTGTGGGACTTAGTACTGCATACTACTTTACTGTGGGACTTAGTACTGCATACTACTTTACTGTGGGACTTAGTACTGCATACTACTTTACTGTGGGACTTAGTACTGCATACTACTTTACTGTGGGACTTAGCACTGCATACTACTTTACTGTGGGACTTAGCACTGCATACCACTTTACTGTGGGACTTAGTACTGCATACTACTTTACTGTGGCACTTAGTACTGCATACTACTTTACTGTGGGACTTAGTACTGTCTACTACTTTACTGTGGGACTTAGTACTGACTACTACTTTACTGTGGGACTTAGTACTGCATACTACTTTACTGTGGGACTTAGTACTGCATACTACTTTACTGTGGGACTTAGTACTGCATACTACTTTACTGTGGGACTTAGCACTGCATACTACTTTACTGTACTGTGGGACTTAGCACTGCATACTACTTTACTGTGGGACTTAGTACTGCATACTACTTTACTGTGGGACTTAGTACTGCATACTACTTTACTGTGGGACTTAGCACTGCATACTACTTTACTGTGGGACTTAGTACTGCATACTACTTTACTGTGGGACTTAGTACTGCATACTACTTTACTGTGGGACTTAGTACTGCATACTACTTTACTGTGGGACTTAGTACTGCATACTACTTTACTGTGGGACTTAGCTACTGCATACTACTTTACTGTGGGACTTAGTACTGATTACTACTTTACTGTGGGACTTAGTACTGCATACTACTTTACTGTGGGACTTAGTACTGTCTACTACTTTACTGTGGGACTTAGTACTGACTACTACTTTACTGTGGGACTTAGTACTAACTACTACTTTACTGTGGGACTTAGTACTGACTACTACTTTACTGTGGGACTTAGTACTGCATACTACTTTACTGTGGGACTTAGTACTGCATACTACTTTACTGTGGGACTTAGCACTGCATACTACTTTACTGTGGGACTTAGCACTGCATACTACTTTACTGTGGGACTTAGCACTGCATACTACTTTACTGTGGGACTTAGTACTGACTACTACTTTACTGTGGGACTTAGTACTGACTACTACTTTACTGTGGGACTTAGTACTGTCTACTACTTTACTGTGGGACTTAGTACTGCATACTACTTTACTGTGGGACTTAGTACTGCATACTACTTTACTGTGGGACTTAGTACTGACTACTACTTTACTGTGGGACTTAGTACTGCATACTACTTTACTGTGGGACTTAGTACTGACTACTACTTTACTGTGGGACTTAGTACTGACTACTACTTTACTGTGGGACTTAGTACTGCATACTACTTTACTGTGGGACTTAGTACTGACTACTACTTTACTGTGGGACTTAGTACTGCATACTACTTTACTGTGGGACTTAGTACTGCATACTACTTTACTGTGGTGTGGGACTTAGTACTGACTACTACTTTACTGTGGGACTTAGTACTGCATACTACTTTACTGTGGGACTTAGTACTGACTACTACTTTACTGTGGGACTTAGTACTGACTACTACTTTACTGTGGGACTTAGTACTGCACTACTACTTTACTGTGGGACTTAGCTACTGCATACTACTTTACTGTGGGACTTAGTACTGACTACTACTTTACTGTGGGACTTAGTACTGACTACTACTTTACTGTGGGACTTAGTACTGCATACTACTTTACTGTGGGACTTAGTACTGCATACTACTTTACTGTGGGACTTAGTACTGCATACTACTTTACTGTGGGACTTAGCACTGCATACTACTTTACTGTGGGACTTAGTACTGCATACTACTTTACTGTGGGACTTAGTACTGCATACTACTTTACTGTGGGACTTAGCACTGCATACTACTTTACTGTGGGACTTAGCACTGCATACTACTTTACTGTGGGACTTAGTACTGCCATACTACTTTACTGTGGGACTTAGTACTGCATACTACTTTACTGTGGGACTTAGTACTGCATACTACTTTACTGTGGGACTTAGTACTGCATACTACTTTACTGTGGGACTTAGCACTGCATACTACTTTACTGTGGGACTTAGTACTGCATACTACTTTACTGTGGGACTTAGTACTGCATACTACTTTACTGTGGGACTTAGTACTGCATACTACTTTACTGTGGGACTTAGTACTGCATACTACTTTACTGTGGGACTTAGTACTGCATACTACTTTACTGTGGGACTTAGTACTGCATACTACTTTACTGTGGGACTTAGTACTGACTACTACTTTACTGTGGGACTTAGTACTGCATACTACTTTACTGTGGGACTTAGTACTGCATACTACTTTACTGTGGGACTTAGTACTGCATACTACTTTACTGTGGGACTTAGTACTGCATACTACTTTACTGTGGGACTTAGTACTGCATACTACTTTACTGTGGGATGGGACTTAGTACTGCATACTACTTTACTGTGGGACTTAGTACTGCATACTACTTTACTGTGGGACTTAGTCACTGCATACTACTTTACTGTGGGACTTAGCACTGCATACTACTTTACTGTGGGACTTAGTACTGCATACTACTTTACTGTGGGACTTAGTACTGCATACTACTTTACTGTGGGACTTAGCACTGCATACTACTTTACTGTGGGACTTAGTACTGCATACTACTTTACTGTGGGACTTAGTACTGCATACTACTTTACTGTGGGACTTAGCACTGCATACTACTTTACTGTGGGACTTAGTACTGCATACTACTTTACTGTGGGACTTAGTACTGCATACTACTTTACTGTGGGACTTAGTACTGCATACTACTTTACTGTGGGACTTAGCACTGCATACTACTTTACTGTGGGACTTAGTACTGACTACTACTTTACTGTGGGACTTAGTACTGACTACTACTTTATGGGACTTAGTACTGACTACTACTTTACTGTGGGACTTAGTACTGACTACTACTTTACTGTGGGACTTAGTACTGCATACTACTTTACTGTGGGACTTAGTACTGACTACTACTTTACTGTGGGACTTAGTACTGCATACTACTTTACTGTGGGACTTAGTACTGACTACTACTTTACTGTGGGACTTAGTACTGCATACTACTTTACTGTGGGACTTAGTACTGAATACTACTTTACTGTGGGACTTAGTACTGCATACTACTTTACTGTGGGACTTAGTACTGTCTACTACTTTACTGTGGGACTTAGTACTGACTACTACTTTACTGTGGGACTTAGTACTGACTACTACTTTACTGTGGGACTTAGTACTGACTACTACTTTACTGTGGGACTTAGTACTGACTACTACTTTACTGTGGGACTTAGTACTGCATACTACTTTACTGTGGGACTTAGTACTGCATACTACTTTACTGTGGGACTTAGTACTGCACTGCATACTACTTTACTGTGGGACTTAGCACTGCATACTACTTTACTGTGGGACTTAGCACTGCATACTACTTTACTGTGGGACTTAGTACTGCATACTACTTTACTGTGGGACTTAGTACTGCATACTACTTTACTGTGGGACTTAGTCACTGCATACTACTTTACTGTGGGACTTAGTACTGCATACTACTTTACTGTGGGACTTAGTACTGCATACTACTTTACTGTGGGACTTAGCACTGCATACTACTTTACTGTGGGACTTAGTACTGCATACTACTTTACTGTGGGACTTAGTACTGAATACTACTTTACTGTGGCACTTAGTACTGCATACTACTTTACTGTGGGACTTAGTACTGCATACTACTTTACTGTGGGACTTAGTACTGCATACTACTTTACTGTGGGACTTAGTACTGACTACTACTTTACTGTGGGACTTAGTACTGCATACTACTTTACTGTGGGACTTAGTACTGCATACTACTTTACTTTACTGTGGGACTTAGTACTGCATACTACTTTACTGTGGGACTTAGCACTGCATACTACTTTACTGTGGGACTTAGCACTGCATACTACTTTACTGTGGGACTTAGTACTGCATACTACTTTACTGTGGGACTTAGTACTGCATACTACTTTACTGTGGGACTTAGCACTGCATACTACTTTACTGTGGGACTTAGTACTGCATACTACTTTACTGTGGGACTTAGCACTGCATACTACTTTACTGTGGGACTTAGCACTGCATACTACTTTACTGTGGGACTTAGTACTGCATACTACTTTACTGTGGGACTTAGTACTGCATACTACTTTACTGTGGGACTTAGCACTGCATACTACTTTACTGTGGGACTTAGCACTGCATACTACTTTACTGTGGGACTTAGTACTGCATACTACTTTACTGTGGGACTTAGTACTGACTACTACTTTACTGTGGGACTTAGTACTGACTACTACTTTACTGTGGGACTGGACTTAGTACTGACTACTACTTTACTGTGGGACTTAGTACTGCATACTACTTTACTGTGGGACTTAGTACTGACTACTACTTTACTGTGGGACTTAGTACTGCATACTACTTTACTGTGGGACTTAGTACTGACTACTACTTTACTGTGGGACTTAGTACTGACTACTACTTTACTGTGGGACTTAGTACTGACTACTACTTTACTGTGGGACTTAGTACTGCATACTACTTTACTGTGGGACTTAGTACTGCATACTACTTTACTGTGGGACTTAGTACTGACTACTACTTTACTGTGGGACTTAGTACTGCATACTACTTTACTGTGGGACTTAGTACTGCATACTACTTTACTGTGGGACTTAGTACTGCATACTACTTTACTGTGGGACTTAGTACTGACTACTACTTTACTGTGGGACTTAGTACTGCATACTACTTTACTGTGGGACTTAGTACTGCATACTACTTTACTGTGGGACTTAGTACTGACTGCATACTACTTTACTGTGGGACTTAGTACTGCATACTACTTTACTGTGGGACTTAGTACTGCATACTACTTTACTGTGGGACTTAGTACTGCATACTACTTTACTGTGGGACTTAGTACTGCATACTACTTTACTGTGGGACTTAGTACTGCATACTACTTTACTGTGGGACTTAGTACTGCATACTACTTTACTGTGGGACTTAGTACTGCATACTACTTTACTGTGGGACTTAGTACTGCATACTACTTTACTGTGGGACTTAGTACTGCATACTACTTTACTGTGGGACTTAGTACTGCATACTACTTTACTGTGGGACTTAGTACTGCATACTACTTTACTGTGGGACTTAGTACTGACTACTACTTTACTGTGGGACTTAGTACTGACTACTACTTTACTGTGGGACTTAGTACTGACTACTACTTTACTGTGGGACTTAGTACTGACTACTACTTTACTGTGGGACTTAGTACTGCATACATACTACTTTACTGTGGGACTTAGTACTGCATACTACTTTACTGTGGGACTTAGTACTGCATACTACTTTACTGTGGGACTTAGTACTGCATACTACTTTACTGTGGGACTTAGTACTGCATACTACTTTACTGTGGGACTTAGTACTGCATACTACTTTACTGTGGGACTTAGTACTGCATACTACTTTACTGTGGGACTTAGTACTGCATACTACTTTACTGTGGGACTTAGTACTGCATACTACTTTACTGTGGGACTTAGTACTGCATACTACTTTACTGTGGGACTTAGTACTGCATACTACTTTACTGTGGGACTTAGTACTGCATACTACTTTACTGTGGGACTTAGTACTGCATACTACTTTACTGTGGGACTTAGTACTGCATACTACTTTACTGTGGGACTTAGTACTGCATACTACTTTACTGTGGGACTTAGTACTGCATACTACTTTACTGTGGGACTTAGTACTGCATACTACTTTACTGTGGGACGGGACTTAGTACTGCATACTACTTTACTGTGGGACTTAGTACTGCATACTACTTTACTGTGGGACTTAGTACTGCATACTACTTTACTGTGGGACTTAGTACTGCATACTACTTTACTGTGGGACTTAGTACTGCATACTACTTTACTGTGGGACTTAGTACTGCATACTACTTTACTGTGGGACTTAGTACTGCATACTACTTTACTGTGGGACTTAGTACTGCATACTACTTTACTGTGGGACTTAGTACTGCATACTACTTTACTGTGGGACTTAGTACTGACTACTACTTTACTGTGGGACTTAGTACTGCATACTACTTTACTGTGGGACTTAGTACTGACTACTACTTTACTGTGGGACTTAGTACTGACTACTACTTTACTGTGGGACTTAGTACTGCATACTACTTTACTGTGGGACTTAATACTGACTACTACTTTACTGTGGGACTTAGTACTGACTACTACTTTACTGTGGGACTTAGTACTGCATACTATACTACTTTACTGTGGGACTTAGTACTGCATACTACTTTACTGTGGGACTTAGTACTGCTACTACTTTACTGTGGGACTTAGTACTGCATACTACTTTACTGTGGGACTTAGTACTGCATACTACTTTACTGTGGGACTTAGTACTGCATACTACTTTACTGTGGGACTTAGTACTGCATACTACTTTACTGTGGGACTTAGTACTGCATACTACTTTACTGTGGGACTTAGTACTGCATACTACTTTACTGTGGGACTTAGTACTGCATACTACTTTACTGTGGGACTTAGTACTGCATACTACTTTACTGTGGGACTTAGCACTGCATACTACTTTACTGTGGGACTTAGTACTGCATACTACTTTACTGTGGGACTTAGTACTGCATACTACTTTACTGTGGGACTTAGTACTGCATACTACTTTACTGTGGGACTTAGTACTGCATACTACTTTACTGTGGGACTTAGTACTGCATACTCTACTACTTTACTGTGGGACTTAGTACTGCATACTACTTTACTGTGGGACTTAGTACTGCATACTACTTTACTGTGGGACTTAGTACTGCATACTACTTTACTGTGGGACTTAGTACTGACTACTACTTTACTGTGGGACTTAGTACTGCATACTACTTTACTGTGGGACTTAGTACTGCATACTACTTTACTGTGGGACTTAGTACTGACTACTACTTTACTGTGGGACTTAGTACTGACTACTACTTTACTGTGGGACTTAGTACTGACTACTACTTTACTGTGGGACTTAGTACTGCATACTACTTTACTGTGGGACTTAGTACTGCATACTACTTTACTGTGGGACTTAGTACTGCATACTACTTTACTGTGGGACTTAGCACTGCATACTACTTTACTGTGGGACTTAGTACTGCATACTACTTTACTGTGGGACTTAGTACTGCATACTACTTTACTGTGGGACTTAGTACTGCATAGACTACTACTTTACTGTGGGACTTAGTACTGACTACTACTTTACTGTGGGACTTAGTACTGACTACTACTTTACTGTGGGACTTAGTACTGCATACTACTTTACTGTGGGACTTAGTACTGACTACTACTTTACTGTGGGACTTAGTACTGACTACTACTTTACTGTGGGACTTAGTACTGCATACTACTTTACTGTGGGACTTAGTACTGACTACTACTTTACTGTGGGACTTAGTACTGACTACTACTTTACTGTGGGACTTAGTACTGACTACTACTTTACTGTGGGACTTAGTACTGACTACTACTTTACTGTGGGACTTAGTACTGACTACTACTTTACTGTGGGACTTAGTACTGACTACTACTTTACTGTGGGACTTAGTACTGCATACTACTTTACTGTGGGACTTAGTACTGCATACTACTTTACTGTGGGACTTAGACTTAGCACTGCATACTACTTTACTGTGGGACTTAGTACTGCATACTACTTTACTGTGGGACTTAGTACTGCATACTACTTTACTGTGGGACTTAGTACTGCATACTACTTTACTGTGGGACTTAGTACTGCATACTACTTTACTGTGGGACTTAGTACTGACTACTACTTTACTGTGGGACTTAGTACTGCATACTACTTTACTGTGGGACTTAGTACTGCATACTACTTTACTGTGGGACTTAGTACTGCATACTACTTTACTGTGGGACTTAGCACTGCATACTACTTTACTGTGGGACTTAGTACTGACTACTACTTTACTGTGGGACTTAGTACTGCATACTACTTTACTGTGGGACTTAGTACTGACTACTACTTTACTGTGGGACTTAGTACTGACTACTACTTTACTGTGGGACTTAGTACTGACTACTACTTTACTGTGGGACTTAGTACTGACTACTACTTTACTGTGGGACTTAGTAGTACTGACTACTACTTTACTGTGGGACTTAGTACTGCATACTACTTTACTGTGGGACTTAGTACTGCATACTACTTTACTGTGGGACTTAGTACTGACTACTACTTTACTGTGGGACTTAGTACTGCACTACTACTTTACTGTGGGACTTAGTACTGACTACTACTTTACTGTGGGACTTAGTACTGCACTACTACTTTACTGTGGGACTTAGTACTGACTACTACTTTACTGTGGGACTTAATACTGCCTACTACTTTACTGTGGGACTTAGTACTGACTACTACTTTACTGTGGGACTTAGTACTGCATACTACTTTACTGTGGGACTTAGTACTGCATACTACTTTACTGTGGGACTTAGTACTGCATACTACTTTACTGTGGGACTTAGTACTGACTACTACTTTACTGTGGGACTTAGTACTGACTACTACTTTACTGTGGGACTTAGTACTGACTACTACTTTACTGTGGGACTTAGTACTGACTACTACTTTACTGTGGGACTTAGTACTGACTACTACTTTACTGTGGGACTTAGTACTGACTACTACTTTACTGTGGGACTTAGTACTGCATACTACTTTACTGTGGGACTTAGTACTGCATACTACTTTACTGTGGGACTTAGTACTGCATACTACTTTACTGTGGGACTTAGTACTGCATACTACTTTACTGTGGGACTTAGTACTGACTACTACTTTACTGTGGGACTTAGTACTGCATACTACTTTACTGTGGGACTTAGTACTGCATACTACTTTACTGTGGGACTTAGTACTGCATACTACTTTACTGTGGGACTTAGTACTGCATACTACTTTACTGTGGGACTTAGTACTGCATACTACTTTACTGTGGGACTTAGTACTGCATACTACTTTACTGTGGGACTTAGTACTGCATACTACTTTACTGTGGGACTTAGTACTGCATACTACTTTACTGTGGGACTTAGCTTAGTACTGCATACTACTTTACTGTGGGACTTAGTACTGCATACTACTTTACTGTGGGACTTAGTACTGCATACTACTTTACTGTGGGACTTAGTACTGCATACTACTTTACTGTGGGACTTAGTACTGCATACTACTTTACTGTGGGACTTAGTACTGCATACTACTTTACTGTGGGACTTAGTACTGCATACTACTTTACTGTGGGACTTAGTACTGCATACTACTTTACTGTGGGACTTAGTACTGACTACTACTTTACTGTGGGACTTAGTACTGCATACTACTTTACTGTGGGACTTAGTACTGACTACTACTTTACTGTGGGACTTAGTACTGACTACTACTTTACTGTGGGACTTAGTACTGACTACTACTTTACTGTGGGACTTAGTACTGACTACTACTTTACTGTGGGACTTAGTACTGACTACTACTTTACTGTGGGACTTAGTACTGACTACTACTTTACTGTGGGACTTAGTACTGACTTGACTACTACTTTACTGTGGGACTTAGTACTGACTACTACTTTACTGTGGGACTTAGTACTGACTACTACTTTACTGTGGGACTTAGTACTGCATACTACTTTACTGTGGGACTTAGCACTGCATACCACTTTACTGTGGGACTTAGTACTGCATACTACTTTACTGTGGGACTTAGTACTGCATACTACTTTACTGTGGGACTTAGCACTGCATACTACTTTACTGTGGGACTTAGTACTGCATACTACTTTACTGTGGGACTTAGCACTGCATACTACTTTACTGTGGGACTTAGCACTTCATACTACTTTACTGTGGGACTTAGTACTGCATACTACTTTACTGTGGGACTTAGTACTGACTACTACTTTACTGTGGGACTTAACACTGGCTACTATTTTGACAGAGTGAAGCCAGCCAGCCCTTCCAGAGAATCAAATCAAATGTTTTCGTCACATGCGTCGTAAACACAGGTGTGGACTAACAGTGAAATGCTTACTTACGGCCCTTCCCAACAATGCAGAGAGAAAGAAAATAGATAAATAATAGAAAAGTTAAACACGTAATAATAAAAGTAATAATAGATACATAATGAGTAAAGATAACTTGGGTATATACAAGGGGTACCAGTACTGAGTTGATGTGCAGGGGTACGAGGTAATTGAGGTAGATATGTACATTTAACTAAGAGTAAAGTGACAGATACTCAACAGTAGCAGCAACAGCATATGTGATGAGTCAAAAAAGTTAGGGCAAAAAGGGTCAATACATAAAGTCCCGGTAGCTATTTGGTTAACTATTTAAATAACTATTTAGCAGTTTTATGGTTTGGGGGTAGAAGCTGTTCAGGGTCCTGTTGGTTCCAGACTTGGTGCACCGTGCGGTAGCAGAGAGAACAGTCTATGACTTGGGTGACTGGAGTCTTTGACCATTTTTAGCGCCTTCCTCTGACACCGCCTGGTATAGAGGTCCTGGATGGCAGTGAGCTCAGCCCCAGTGATGTACTGGGCTGTAAACACTACCCTCTGTAGTGCCTTGTGGTCGGATGCCAAGCAGTTGCCATACCAGGCGGTGATGCAACCAGTCAGGATGCTCTCAATGGTGCAGCTGTAGAACCTTTTGAGGATCTGAGGGCCCATGCCAAATCTTTTCAGCCTCCTGAGGGGGAAGAGGCGTTGTCGTGCCCTCTTCACGACTGTGTTGGTGTGTTTGGACCATGAAAGATCCTTAGTGATGTGAACACTGAGAAACTTGAAGCTTTCGACCTGCTCCACTTCAGCCCCGTCGATGTGAATGGGGGTGTACTCGGCCCTCCGTTTCCTGTTGTCCACGATCAGCTCTTTTGTCTTGCTGACTTTGAGGGAGAGGTTGGTGTCCTGGCACCACACTGCCAGGTATCTGACCTCTTCCCTATAGGCTGTCTCATCGTTGTCGGTGATCAGACCTACCACCGTCGTGTCGTCAGCAAACTTAAGGATGGCGTTGGAGTCGTCCGCGGCCACGCAGTCGTGGGTGAACAGGGAGTACAGGAGGGGACTAAGCATGCACCCCTGAGGGTCCCCATGTTAAGGGTCAGCGTGGCAGATGTGTTGTTGCCTACTCTCACCACCTGGGTGCGTCCCATCAGGAAGGTGTTCAGTCCCAGGGTCCTTTGCGTAGTGATGTGCTTGGAGGGCACTACCGTGTTGAACGCTGAGCTGTAGTCGATGAACAGCATTCTCACATAGGTATTCCTCTTATCTAGGTGGGTGAGGGCTAGGCTTGGGCGGTATGCAGATTGTCATACCTTCATACCGACCTTGTGCCATCCCGGGAAACGGTACTACTGGCACCGAACACAAGGGGCACTATTTTCTAACCCCACTGAGCCTCTGTAATCCGATTGCTAGCAATGTTAACAAGTACTATATCTCACAGCGAATGCTAGCTAAATGCTAACAAGCGCTTGCAGGACAGTTATATAAGTAACTCACAGTTTACTGAAAGCACAAAACAAATGATAGCCAGCAAAGATCTTGATCTAGGAGGGGATTCTCTGCTGTTACCAAGAGAAGCTTGATTTTGCAAGAAGCTAACCACTTATCTAGATAACTAGCTATTAAGTTAGCAAACCGAATGCACAACTGCAGAGCATTTAGCACATTTTAGACATTTAACTTAATAGTTATAAGATACTGTATCTAGCTGGCAAACATTTAGTTGTGAATTCCATACTGTCACTCCACTCTTAGAAAAAAGGTTTCCAAAAGGATTTCTTCGGCTGTCCCCATAGGAGAACCGTTTTTGGTTCCAGGTAAAACCCTTTTCGGTTCCCGGTAGAACCATTTTGGGTTCAATGTAAACCCTCTGTGGAAAGGGTTCTACATGGAACCCAAAACGATTCTACTTGGAACCAAAAGGGTTATTCCTGGAACCAACAAGGGTTCTTCAAAGGGTTTTCCTGTGGGGACAGCCGAAAAACCCTTTTAGCTTCTAGACAGCACCTATTTTTCTAAGAGTGTAGATCACCTGGCGTGTGCTGCACAACAGTGAGTCACTCACAAGGCTCCGGTCTCTCGTCGTTGTGTGCTTGTAAACAAACAGCATGTGACTGGGGGACTAACGGTTAGCTTCATAATGAAAAATAATGTGGCAAGTGAAATGAAGAATGCGTTCTGCTTTATCTTCTAACGTTTTGCACAAGTTGACTACAGGTACTGTATTTACTTAAAAAGAAGCTACAAATATTCAAATGGTAAAAAACTTCAAAGAAATAGTTTCAACAGTATTGAGGGGATTGAAAAACCGTCCCGTGGCTATGTGTGTACGTGCGTGCGTCGGCAGGGAGGGGCGGGGGCGGTGGAATATCCGCAGGCCGGTCTGGGTCAAAGTCCACTCCAGGGACGTTTTTTTTAGTCCCAGTCCATCCCAGCCTACAGTCGTCAGCGGTGTGTGTGTGTGTAGTAGTTAAACGAGTACTTGAGCTGAGTTGATCTCCAGTCGTTGGGGAGAGATGTGGTGGACAGACAGATTTAACCAGCAGCAGCATGTAAGCCACAGGATTGGTGTGATAGATACAGTATCTTCAATAACCCATTCCATACAAACTGCTGAGGATTTCCATTTTCTAAACCAAAAGTGACATGTTAATCCTTTAAAGGAATGCAGTGTGTCTACGGTGTGTCTACGGTACTCTCTGTTGTCTCTCATTCATTTTAACAGAACAGGTTAAAGTAAACCCAAAGGCCTTTGTATGTATGTGTGTGTGTGTGTGTGTGTATGTGTGTTCATATAAAGATACTCACACCATCCCCAGACTGTATCTCTCACAGCTGTCATGGAGAGCAAAGACAGTGCCTTGCCTTTCCTGTAACACAAGACGATAATACACAGTGTATATTTTAACACACATACACTACCGGTCAAAGGTTATAGAACACCTTTCTACATTGTAGAATAATAGTGAAGACATCAAAACTATGAAATAACACACATGGAATCATGTAGTAACCAACAAAGTGTTAAACAACTCAAAATATATTTTATATTTGAGATTCTTCAAATAGCCACCCTTTGCCTTGATGACAGCTTTGCACACTCTTGGCATTCTCTCAACCAGCTTCACCTGGAATGCTTTTCCAACATTCTTGAAGGAGTTCCCACATATGCTGAGCACTTGTTGGCTGCTTTTCCTTCACTCTGCCGTCCGACTCATCCCAAACCATCTCAATTGGGTTGAGGTCGGGTGATTGTGGAGGCTAGGTCATCTGATGCAGCACTCCATCACTCTCCTTCTTGGTAAAATAGCCCTTACACAGCCTGGAGGTGTGTTGGGTCATTGTCCTGTTGAAAAACAAATGATAGTCCCACTAAGCCCAAACCAGATGGGATGGCGTATCGCTGCAGAATGCTGTGGTAGCCATGCTGGTTAAGTGTGCCTTGAATTGTAAATAAATCACAGACAGTGTCACCAGCAAAGCATCCCCACACCA
The DNA here is from genome assembly GCA_031479575.1 of Coregonus ussuriensis. Taxonomy (NCBI): domain Eukaryota; kingdom Metazoa; phylum Chordata; class Actinopteri; order Salmoniformes; family Salmonidae; genus Coregonus; species Coregonus ussuriensis. The sequence goes on along the minus strand of CM062498.1, from coordinate 9,336,225 downwards.
TAACACCTCCTCCTCCATGCTTTACGGTGGGAAATACACATGCGGAGATCATACGTTCACCCACACTGCGTCTCACAAAGACACGGCGGTTGGAACCAAAAATCTCCAAATTGGACTCCAGACCAAGGACAGATTTCCAGCGGTCTAATGTCCATTGCTCGTGTTTCTTGGCCCAAGCAGGTCTCTTCTTCTTATTGGTGTCCTTTAGTATTGGTTTCTTTGCAGCCCCTGTCTCATGAGAGCCAGTTTCATCCTAGCGCTTGATGGTTTTTGCGACTGCACTTGAAGAAACGTTCAAAGTTCTTGAAATGTACCGTATTGACTGACCTTCATGTCTTAAAGTAATGATGGACTGTCATTTCTCTTTGCTTATTTGGGCTGTTCTTGCCATAATATGGACTTGGTCTTTTACCAAATAGGCCTATCTTCTGTATACCCCCCCTACCTTGTCACAACACAACTGATTGGCTCAAACGCGTTAAGAAGGAAATAAATTCCACAAATTAACTTTTAAGAAGGCACACCTGTTAATTGAAATGCATTTTTTATTTTATTTTTCACCTTTATTTAACCAGGTAAGCCAGTTGAGAACAAGTTCTCATTTACAACTGCGACCTGGCCAAGATAAAGCAAAGCAGTGCGATAAAAACAACAACACAGAGTTACATATGGGGTAAAAAAAACATAAGGTCATAAAATACAACAGAAAATATATATACAGTGTGTGCAAATGTAGCAAGTTATGGAGGTAAGGCAATAAATAGGCTATAGTGCAAATAATTACAATTAGTATTAACACTGGAATGCTAGATGTGCAAGAGATTATGTGCAAATAGAGATACTGGGGTGCAAAAGAGCAAAATAAATAACAATAACAATATAGGGATGAGGTAGTTGGGTGGGCTAATTTCAGATGGGCTGTGTACATGTGCAGTGATCGGTAAGGTGCTCTGACAACTGATGCTTAAAGTTAGTGAGGGAGATAAGAGTCTCCAGCTTCAGAGATTTTTGCAATTCGTTCCAGTTATTGGCAGCAGAGAACTGGAAGGAATGGCGGCCAAAGGAGGTGTTGGCTTTGGGAATGACCAGTGAGATATACCTGCTGGAGTGCAGACTACGGGTGGGTGCTGCTATGGTGACCAATGAGCTCAGATAAGGCGGGGATTTGCCTAGCAGTGATTTATAGATGGCCTGGAGCCAGTGGGTTTGACGACGAACATGTAGTGAGGACAAGCCAACAAGAGCGTACAGGTCACAGTGGTGGGTAGTGTATGGGGCTTTGGAGACAAAACGGATGGCACTGTGATAGACTACATCCAATTTGCTGAGTAGAGTGTTGGAGGATATTTTGTAAATGACATCGCCGAAGTCAAGGATCGGTAGGATAGTCAGTTTTACGAGGGCATGTTTGGCAGCATGAGTGAAGGAGGCTTTGTTGCGAAATAGGAAGGCAATTCTAGATTTAACTTTGGATTGGAGATTCTTAATGTGAGTCTGGAAGGAGAGTTTACAGTCTAACCAGACACCTAGGTATTTGTAGTTGTCCACATACTCTAGGTCAGACCCGTCGAGAGTGGTGATTCTAGTCGGGTGGGCGGGTGCCAACAGCGTTCGATTGAAGAGCATGCATTTAGTTTTACTAGTGTTTAAGAGCAGTTGGAGGCTACTGAAGGAGTGTTGTATGGCATTGAAGCTCGTTTGGAGGTTTGTTAACACAGTGTCCAATGAAGGGCCAGATGTATACAAAATGGTGTCGTCTGCGTAGAGGTGGATCTGAGAGTCACCAGCAGCAAGAGCGACATCATTGATATACACGGAGAAAAGAGTCGGCCCAAGAATTGAACCCTGTGGCACGGCACCCCCATAGAGACTGCCATAGGTCCAGACAACAGGCCCTCCGATTTCACACATTGAACTCTATCTGAGAAGTAGTTGGTAAACCAGGCGAGGCAGTCATTTGAGAAACCAAGGCTATTTAGTCTGCCAATAAGAATGCGGTGGTTGACAGAGTCGAAAGCCTTGGCCAGGTCGATGAAGACGGCTGCACAGTACTGTCTATTATCGATCGCGGTTATAATATCGTTTAGGACCTTGAGCGTGGCTGAAGTGCACCCATGACCAGCTCGGAAACCGGATTGCATAGCGGAGAAGGTACGGTGGGATTCGAAATGGTTGGTGATCTGTTTGTTAACTTGGCTTTCAAATACTTTCGAAAGGCAGGGCAGGATGGATATAGATCTGTAACAGTTTGGATCTAGAGTGTCACCCCCTTTGAAGAGGGGGATGACTGCGGCAGCTTTCCAATCTCTGGGGATCTCAGACGTTACGAAAGAGAGGTTGAACAGGCTAGTAATGTAATAGGGGTTGCGACAATTTCTGCGGCTAGTTTTAGAAAGAAAGGGTCCAGATTGTCTAGCCCAGCTGATTTGTAGGGGTCCAGATTTTGCAGCTCTTTCAGAACATCAGCTGTCTGAATTTGTGTGAAGGAGAAGCGGGGGGGGCATGGGCAAGTTGCAGCGGAGGGTGCAGAGTTGGTGGCCGGGGTAGTGGTAGCCAGGTGGAAAGCATGGCCAGCCGTAGCAAAATGCTTGTTGAAATTCTCGATTATTGTAGATTTATCGGTGGTGATAGTGTTTCCTAGCCTCAGTGCAGTGGGCAGCTGGGAGGAAGTGCTCTTATTCTCCATGGACTTTACAGTGTCCCAAAACTTTTTGGAGTTAGTGCTACAGGATGCAAATTTCTGTTTGAAAAAGTTAGCCTTTGCTTTCCTGACTGCTTGTGTATATTGGTTCCTAACTTCCCTGAAAAGTTGCATATCGCGGGGGCTATTTGATGCTAATGCAGTACGCCACAGGATGTTTTTGTGCTGGTCAAGGGCAGTCAAGTCTGAGGAGAACCAGGGGCTATATCTATTCTTAGTTCTGTATTTTTTTAATGGGGCATGTTTATTTAAGATTGAGAGGAAATTACTTTTAAAGAACAACCAGGCATCCTCTACTGACGGAATGAGATCTATATCCATCCAGGATACCTGGGCCAGGTCAATTAGGAAGGCCTGCTCGCTAAAGTATTTTAGGGAGCGTTTGACAGTGATGAGGGGTGGTCGTTTGACCGCGGACCCGTTACGGACGCAGGCAATAAGGCAGTGATCGCTGAGATCCTGGTTGAAGACAGCGGAGGTGTATTTAGAGGGTAAGTTAGTCAGGATGATATCTATGAGGGTACCCATGTTTACGGATTTAGGGTTGTACCTGGTAGGTTCGTTGATAATTTGTGTGAGGTGAGATTGAGGGCATCTAGTTTGGATTGTAGGATGGCCGGGGTGTTAAGCATATCCCAATTTAGGTCACCAAGCAGTACGAACTCTGAGGATAAATGGGGGGCAATCAATTCACATATGGTATCCAGGGCACAGCTGGGGGCTGAGGGGGGTCTGTAGCAAGCGGCAACAGTGAGAGACTTATTTCTGGAAAGGTGGATTTTTAGAAGTAGAAGCTCAAACTGTTTGGGCACAGACCTGGATAGTATGATAGAGCTCTGCAGGCTATCTCTACAGTAGATTGCAACTCCACCCCCTTTGGCAGTTCTATCAAGACGGAAAATGTTATAGTTGGGGATGGACATTTCAGAATTTTTGGTGGCCTTCCTAAGCCAGGATTCAGACACTGCTAGAACATCAGGGTTGGCGGAGTGTGCTAACGCAGTGAATAACTCAAACTTAGGAAGTAGACTTCTGATATTTACGTTACGTGCAAGAAACCAAGACTTTTGCGATTACAGAAGTCAGCAAATGATTGCGCCTGGGGAGTAGGAGTGATACTGAGGGCTGCAGGGCCTGGGTTAGCCTCTACATCACCAGAGGAACAGAGGAGGACTAGAATAAGGATACGGCTAAAGGCTTTAAGAACTGGTCTTCTAGTGCGTTGGGTACATAGAATAAAGGGGGCAGATTTCCGGGCGTTGTAGAAAAGATTCAGGGCATTATGTACAGACAAGGATATGGAAGGATATGAGTAAAGTGGAGGTAAACCTAAGCGTTGGGTAACAATGAAAGAGATAGCATCACTGGAGGCACCAATTGAGTCGGTCTCCGCATGTATGGGGGGTGGGACAAAGGAGCTATCTAAGGCAGGTTTAGCTGGGCTGGGGGATCTACAGTGAAATAGTACAATTAGAAATAACCGAAACAACAATAAGCTAACCATATTGACAAGGGAGAGGAGAGAGGCATAAAGCAATCAAGGTGTAATTTGAGAGAGCTAAGACAACAGCTGGTAATGACGACACAGTTTGGGCTGAGGCTAAACATAAACAGGATGCAGTACCGTAAGAAGGAACAGTCCAGCAGACATCAGCTGTATAGCTGAGTTATAAGGTCCGGTGAACAGCAATAGGATAGTTCGGAGGTAGTTCGGGGGCTGCTAAAGCACTAGCGAGCAAGAGGGCACGGCTAGCGTGTGCTAGCAGGCCGGGGCTAGCAGATGGAATCTTCGTGGTCAACGTCGTAACGGGAAGCCTGTTGTAAAATCTACCTCATCAGACGATTTCGTCGGCAGACCAGTCGTGTAGGATCGGCTGGGCTCCGTGTCAACACTAGGTGGTCCCGTCCGGTTGACAGAGAGGTAGATAGCCGGGAGATGGGAGATGGGCCTAGCTCAGGATGATTAGCCAGACCTCAACGTCCATTTTGTTGCAGCTAGCTGGTAGCGATGAATCCGGGTGACTACCTCATGAAGCTGGTTGGGAGAATGCCAAGAGTATGCAAAGCTGTCATCAAGGCAAAGGGTGGCTACTTTGAAGAATCTCAAATATAAAATATATTTTGATTTGTTTAACACTTTTTTGGTTACTACATGATTCCATATGTGTTACTTCATAGTTTTGATGTCTTCACTATTATTCTACAATGTAGAAAATAGTAAAAATAAAGAAAAAACCTTGAATTTCGAAACAAAGCCTCCTTCACTCATGCTGCCAAACATGCCCTCATAAAACGGACTATCCTACCGATCCTTGACTTCGGCGATGTCATTTACAAAATAGCCTCCAACACTCTACTCAGCAAATTGGATGTAGTCTATCACAGTGCCATCCGTTTTGTCACCAAAGCCCCATATACTACCCACCATTGTGACCTGTACGCTCTTGTTGGCTGGCCCTCACTAAATATTCGTCGCCAAACCCACTGGCTCCAGGCCATCTATAAATCTCTGTTAGGCAAATCCCCGTCTTATCTTAGCTCACTGGTCACCATAGCAACACCCACCCGTAGTCTGCGCTCCAGCAGGTATATCTCACTGGTCATCCCCAAAGCCAACACCTCCTTTGGCCGCCATTCCTTCCAGTTCTCTGCTGCCAATGACTGGAACGAACTGCAAAAATGTCTGAAGCTGGAGACTCTTATCTCCCTCACTAACTTTAAGCATCAGTTGTCAGAGCAGCTTACCGATCACTGCACCTGCACACAGCCATTCTGAAATAAGCCCATCCAACTACCTCATCCCCATATTGTTATTTATTTTGCTCATTTGCACCCCAGTATCTCTATTTGCACATCATCTTTTGCACATCTATCACTCCAGTGTTAATACGAAATTGTAACTATTTTTGCACTATGGCCTATTTTTTGCCTTACCTCCATAATTTACTACATTTGCACACACTGTATATAGATTGTCTGTAGTATTTTTGACTTTATGTTTTGTTTTACCCCATATGTAACTCTGTGTTGTTGTTGTTTTTATCGCACTGCTTTGCTTTATCTTGGCCAGGTCGCAGTTGTAAATGAGAACTTGTTCTCAACTGGCTTACCTGGTTAAATAAAGGTTAAATCAAATAAAATAAAACAGTTTTTATTGGTTCACAGGTGCCGTTGTAAAACCACTATATTGTTACTTGCCATTGATACAGCAACATTTAGGATATACTGATACCTCCATAACATGCTACATTTGCACAGACTATATATATTTTTTATATTTTCTGTTGTATTTTTGACTTTATGTTTTGTTTACCCCATATGTAACTCTGTGTTTAGGCTACACTGAGACAACGCTGTACCTTGATGTCGAAGCCGATGCCTTGAGCCTTGCACATCTGGAAGAAGACATTGTAGTGCACCATGGACAGGTTGGTGTGGAGCAGCCGGCTCCCCAGGACAGCGTAGTGACTGGCCACCGCTGGGAGCTGTAGAGAGAACCGTTACCATTACTAGAATCATTAAGAAGAACCCACTGTAGCTAGCCAGTAACTCCTCCAGTATGCGTTGACGTGACGTAGCTAGTTCGCTAGCTAAGCTAGCCACTGTAGCTAGCCAGTAACTCCTCCAGTATGTGTTGACGTGATGTAGCTAGTTCGTTAGCTAAGCTAGCCACTGTAGCTAGCCAGTAACTCCTCCAGTTTGTGTTGTCGTTTCACAGGATTTGTTTTTGGACGGAAGCTGTAGAGATCGGTAAGAAAAGGCACTTCTGTATCCAAATATCTTATTCATCCCCCCAAAAAATTGTTAGCATTAAATTACCTGGTGTTTTTGCCCAAATTCGACCTTTAACAATAGCATCTATACTGTACCTTTGAGGGTTCAGTAATCTAATGTGTGTGGCAGATCACTTCATTATTATGGAGCATAATGTTGAACCTATTGGCCGGGGTGTGTGGCAGATCACCTCATTATTATGGGCATAATATTGAATTACATCCTGGGTTAAAGTTTAATTGTCATGGAGCATTGTGGTGCCAGTGTGGATGGAGTAGAGATCGCTGAAGTTCCTACACACGTCCTTAGGGTCAGACAGTGTTGGGGTTGGGGAGTATACTGTGTGATTGTAATAACGGTGTTTGGGGAGTATGTGTGATTAGCGAACATGATGAGCGCTGGGGCAGCAGGGGCACATGTGGGTTAACTGTTGGGCCTTCCATAATTAATTGGAGGGAGGAACAAATTAATGTTTGAAAAGACATGCCAGGTCAATGACATGTGGTACCAGATACATGATACAGTTGATAGCATCATGACTCCAATAGTCTTAGTTTTACTTTCGGGATAAAGAACACAATCAGAATAGTGAGGCAAAATAAAGGCCAAAGCCTCTAAGACAACGGCAATTTGTCTGAATGTACCATTCTATTACTATGGGCAAACACACAACAGCACAATACTTCTATCCATAACAGTTATTACGTAGAAGCCAACTGACTCAGAGACAGTGTGTCCTAAGTTAAGTAAACACTAGAAAGGTTGATTAGTTCAGAGGTCAGGGTTCAGAGGGATCTAGACGGTTGCCCCGGTCTGCTTCAGAGACCCAGCAGCAGGACTAAAAGCCCCGGTCTGTTTCAGAGACCCAGCAGCAGGACTAAAAGCCCCGGTCTGTTTCAGAGACCCAGCAGCAGGACAAAAAGCCCCGGTCTGCTTCAGAGACCCAGCAGCAGGACTAAAAGCCCCGGTCTGTTTCAGAGACCCAGCAGCAGGACAAAAAGCCCCGGTCTGCTTCAGAGACCCAGCAGCAGGACTAAAAGCCCCGGTCTGTTTCAGAGACCCAGCAGCAGGACTAAAAGCCCCGGTCTGCTTCAGAGACCCAGCAGCAGGACTAAAAGCCCCGGTCTGTTTCAGAGACCCAGCAGCAGGACTAAAAGCCCCGGTCTGCTTCAGAGACCCAGCAGCAGGACTAAAAGCCCCGGTCTGTTTCAGAGACCCAGCAGCAGGACTAAAAGCCCCGGTCTGCTTCAGAAACCCAGCTTCAGCCCAGAACTCGTTGTGATGGCTGTGTGCTTCCATTTGTCAGAGCCAGTCTCCTCAGTCTCCTCACACAACAATAAAAGGCTGTCTGCCCAGCAGGGATTTAATTGTGTTTGTAATATCCAGTGGTCTCTAATGATAGGCCAGTTCTAAAGACATTATCACGCAGCAGAGCACAGGGTCTGAGACATAATGTTGTGTTACTGGTGCATTGAGACACACACACAAGCGCACTCACGCACATACGAACACACACACACACACACACACACACACACACACACACACACACACACACACACACACACACACACACACACACACACACACACACACACACACACACACTAAATGAATGTAAAAGGATGTTTGATAAAATAACAGCAGTCGTGGACTAACAAGCGTAGACTCCTGTTGTCTCCCTTAATAAAAGGAGTGTATTGTTTAGAGGGCTGATGCCTGTCAAGCTGATCTAATGCGGCGCTCTGTTCAGGCAGGCAAAAACACACAACACAGCATGCATAATGAACACTACATCTATGCATTATTAATGGCTTCATTATCCAGGCTCATCAGTCAAAATGATAATGGATTAATTTAGCGGCTAAGCACCAGTTGGGTTCAGGCCAGAGCAGGGAGGGCGTAATTACACTATTTAGTTGTATTTAAATAAATAAACACTGTGGGTGGATCTTATTGTGACACACTAAGATAATATTCAATGATAGATTTAAGCAATAAGGCCTGAGGGGTGTTGGAGGAGGAGGTGGAGGTGGAGGAGGAGGTGGAGGAGGAGGAGGTGGAGGTGGAGGTGGAGGAGGAGGTGGAGGAGGAGGTGGAGGAGGTGATGGGGGTGGTGGAGGAGGAGGTGGTGGAGGAGGAGGTGGAGGTAGTGGGGGTGGTGGAGGAGGAGGTGGAGGTGGAGGAGGAGGAGGTGGTGGAGGTGGAGGAGGTGGAAGAGGAGGAGGTGGAGGTGGTGGGGTGGTGGAGGTGGTGGGGGTGGTGGAGGTGGAGGAGGAGGAGGAGGAGGAGGTGGAGGGGTGGTGGAGGAGGAGGTGGAGGTAGTGGGGGTGGTGGAGGAGGAGGTGGAGGTGGTAGGGGTGGTGGAGGAGGAGGAGGTGGAGGAGGAGGAGGTGGAGGTGGTGGGGGTGGTGGAGGAGGAGGTGGTGGAGGAGGAGGTGGAGGTGGTGGTGGAGGAGGTGGGGGTGGTGGAGGAGGAGGAGGTGGTGGTGGTGGGGGTGGTGGTGGAGGAGGTGGAGGAGGTGGAGGAGGAGGTGGAGGAGGAGGTGGAGGAGGTGATGGGGTGGTGGAGGAGGAGGTGGTGGAGGAGGAGGTGGAGGTAGTGGGGGTGGTGGAGGAGGAGGTGGAGGTGGAGGAGGAGGAGGTGGAGGAGGAGGTGGTGGAGGTGGAGGAGGTGGAAGAGGAGGAGGTGGAGGTGGTGGGGGTGGTGGAGGAGGAGGTGGAGGTAGTGGGGGTGGTGGAGGAGGAGGTGGAGGTGGTGGGGGTGGTGGAGGAGGAGGAGGTGGAGGAGGTGGAGGTGGTGGGGGTGGTGGAGGAGGAGGTGGTGGAGGAGGAGGTGGAGGTGGTGGTGGAGGAGGTGGGGGTGGTGGAGGAGGAGGAGGAGGTGGTGGTGGTGGGGGTGGTGGTGGAGGAGGTGGGGGTTGTGGAGGAGGTGGAGGTGGTGGAGGAGGTGGGGGGGGGGGTGAGAAGCAGGTCAGTGGGGGTCATGGGGGTCATGGGGGGGTCATGGAGGTCATGTGTGTCATGGGGGTCATGGGGCATTCTACAGGAAGAAACAGGATTCTAAAATCTGTTTTAGGATAACAGAGATGTGAAACTAAAGAAAAGCCTACAGCAGGTTGTTTGGATCCTTTCTGGCGCGGGCACGGCTTGGTGAGGGGGACCTCCAGACGACTGGTCCGACAGTCCAGGTTTCCCCCCGTCATCATCAGCATCAGCTGGGTCATGGCCAGCTGGTTACTATAGCTTAGGTCCAGGTCTACTGCCCACACCTAAACAGAAGAATAGCCACATCACATCACCACTCAGTCAATGAACTGACATGAAAACAACTAAAATGACTTTTAATAGTGGTGTGTTTCTATCAGATGGTGTGTTTTATCAGGACCTTTTAGTTCTTCATGCTACTGCACAGAGACTCACATCAGGATTAAGGGAATACAACTCCACATTCAAACAGAAACAAACCGGTTTAATATAAAAACCAACAAGCATTTATAGTAATCAGATACAGTCCTTAAGGTCGTAGCTTCATCTGAAATCAATCAATACACATTTAAGATTATTATTAGATCATTATCGGACAGTGTAAAAAAAACAACTGCCGCATTAATACCTTTTAGTCCTCCTGATATGATCCACCGTGAGGGGCATTAGGGGAGAGAAACACTGTTAATGTCCCCAGCTTTAGAGATGTGGATACTACAGTTTGAAATAAGGCATGTATAGCTTCTCTCTCTCGTGTGTGTATGTGTGTTCCCCTGTCTGCCAGCCCAATACCTAGCTCTTCAGCTGATCTCTACAGAGACAGAGATACTAATTCCAGACTGTGCATGGTAAATGACATCATTATAAGTATATTAAAGGGGTCAAGACTGGTCATCTGGTCGTGGCCCACTGTTTAAACATGGCTAATTTCCCCGTAATAACCTGGGATGGGGTCCCAAAACGACACCCTATTCCCTCTATCTAGTGCACTACTTTTGACCAGGGCCAATGGAGCTCTGGTCAAAAGTAGCGCACTACATAGCGAATAGGGTGTCGTTTGGGACTCCATTAGCTGTGGCCTCTCCGCATTGAGAGACATAAATCCCAGCTGAAGGAGTTGTTAATAACTGAGCGGCAGTGGGAGCTGTCACCTGGCTCTCCTCAGTGCTCTTATTCGTCACAGTAAACACTGCTGCTGACGCACCATGCAAATGGCTGCTTGACTCCTGAACCACACACACACACACACACACACACACACACACACACAAGCACATGCACACAACACACACACACACACACACACACACACACACACACACACACACAGGCACATACACACAACACACACGCACAGACAGAGTGAAAAAAAAAAAAACCCACCCCAACATAACCCACTGACTACACTAAGGGTAGCTCTCCGTCAGTAGAGGCTCAAGCCAAAGTGGACACTGTGCCCTGCTTGCAGGTCTAAGTACATATCTGAGTGCAGTCTGTAACCCTATCTATTGATCCTGTGTTAACTAAACTCCTGTCAGGTTAATACCAGGCACTAGGCTGGGTGACGGACTGACAGATTCTAGACAAACACACACACACACCGTAAGAACCCAACCCCCCCAATGTCTGCCTCATTCATTGTCAGCGTTAACAAAGGGCTGTTGAGGTCTAAGCCTGGACAGTAGAGCAGCTGGCCCCTGTAGGTTCTGTAGAGGTTCCATTAAAACCCTGTGCGGTACTCCAGCTGAGGCCCCATCACACTAGAGGAGGCGGACGACAAGGGCAAACACACAGGGATGTGACCCTCCTCCTCCTCCTCCTCCTCCACCTCCTCCTCCTCCTCCTCCTCCTCTCCTCATTCTCCGTCCTCGTCACATAAAAGGAGATGCAGCTCTCCGGCTACAGGTCTGAATCTATTGGGATTTTGAAAATGCAGACGTGTCCCTCAAATGGCACACTACATGTTTTATAGCGTACTACTACTGACCAGGGTCCTAACACAAAAAGGTAGTGCGCTTTAAGGGAATAGGGGTACCATTTGGGACGTATACAAGGTGGATGCACCCACTCCTCTGTCTGTCTATGTGGTCTGTGGGGGGAGATGAGAGGAAGGGAGGATCTTAGACTCCATCCTGTCTGTCTGACAAACCTATTCAATTCATGCTAATCATAGCAATGCATGTAAAAACTGCAGCAAACCAACTCAACCATTTTATGCCTCCTTTACCATTAATATAGTTATAAATATAACTGGGGAACAGAACTATGGAACGGGAAGTTCCACACGGTCCCAAGGTCCAGGTGATGTGAAGATCCAGGTGATATAGAGACGGTTGTGAAGATCCATGTGATGTGAAGGTCCGGGTGATGTGAAGGTCCAGGTGATGTGAAAATCCAGGTGATGTGAAGGTCCATGTGATGTGAAAATCCAGGTGATGTGAAGGTCCATGTGATGTGAAGGTCCATGTGATGTCCAGGTGATATAGTGACGGATGTATTTTGAATGTCACACACCATACTGATTGGTCTCCGTTGGCCACAGACCATACTGATTGGTCTCCGTTGGCCACACAACATACTGATTGGTCTCCATTGGCCACACACCATACTGATTGGTCTCCATTGGCCACACACCATACTGATTGGTCTCCATTGGCCACAGACCATACTGATTGGTCTCCATTGGCCACACAACATACTGATTGGTCTCCATTGGCCACACAACATACTGATTGGTCTCCATTGGCCACACAACATACTGATTGGTCTCCATTGGCCACAGACCATACTGATTGGTCTCCATTGGCCACACAACATACTGATTGGTCTCCATTGGCAACACAACATACTGATTGGTCTCCATTGGCCACACACCATACTGATTGGTCTCCATTGGCAACACACCATACTGATTGGTCTCCATTGGCCACAGACCATACTGATTGGTCTCCATTGGCCACAGACCATACTGATTGGTCTCCATTGGCCACACAACATACTGATTGGCATTGACTACTTTGTGGCTTTCCTTGTAAGAAAGATGTAACACTCAGTATAACATTAATGGACAACTTTAACATTTCCCCGCTACAATTACATGTCAAAGGCTTGACTCAGACTGTCTGATTATGTCCAGCTTCAGTCAAAGGCTTGACTCAGACTGTCTGATTATGTCCAGCTTCAGTCAAAGGCTTGACTCAGACTGTCTGATTATGTCCAGCTTCAGTCAAAGGCTTGACTCAGACTGTCCGGTGATGATCAGCTTCAGTCAAAGGCTTGACTCAGACTGTCTGATTATGTCCAGCTTCAGTCAAAGGCTTGACTCAGACTGTCTGATTATGTCCAGCTTCAGTCAAAGGCTTGACTCAGACTGTCTGATTATGTCCAGCTTCAGTCAAAGGCTTGACTCAGACTGTCTGATTATGTCCAGCTTCAGTCAAAGGCTTGACTCAGACTGTCCGGTGATGTCCAGCTTCAGTCAAAGGCTTGACTCAGACTGTCTGATTATGTCCAGCTTCAGTCAAAGGCTTGACTCAGGCTGTCCGGTGATGTCCAGCTTCAGTCAAAGGCTTGACTCAGACTGTCCGTTGATGTCCAGCTTCAGTCCATATGGTGCCTCCCTCTAGTGGCAGAGAGACAGTGGAGGTGCGTTAGACCAGTGGGCTGAGTGGGCCCTGGTCATAAGTAGTGCACTACATATGGAATAGGGTGCCATTTCGGATGCAGCCTAACTCCATTAGGAGATATCAGATCCATTCATGGATGCCAGAATACAGAGCCAGCAAGGGAGAAAACTGCATGATGATAGAAATGTATTTAACAAGAATTGTATTTTAACCACCTAAAGCCTGGGTGGAAATGACTGAAATGTTGCTAATAGGCAAACATTGTACAATAACTATTGACAAGTAGCCTACATGGAAGTTCATTAAGGGTTCTGTTTATATTATATATTGTACACTAGTGATCAAATTTGTTTTTGTAAAAATGTGTTCTTGTAAAATGTGGCCTTGTGAAATGTGATCTTGTAACATGTGTTCTTGTAAAATGTTGTAAAATGTTAAGAATGTTGTCTCTACCTGGCAGTCCTACTGGTGCATGCATTAACATCAGAGGGTGTGGAACACTGCCCCCCCTCCGAACACACTGCCCCCCCTCCGAACACACTGCCCCCCCTCCGAACACACTGCCCCCCCTCCGAACACTCTGCCCCCCCCCTCTGAACACTCTGCCCCCCCCCTCCCCGAAGACAAATTCATCCACAAACACAAATATAATTTTGTATATGTTTTCATGAATTGTATGTTTTTAATCTTCAAGCCAATCTAAAGAGCAGGGACTTGGGAGGGGCATTCTATCACCCGTGTGTCAGGGAAACCACAGAGGTTATAGCCCCTCCGGATCAATACCGAGTCAATCTAGCCACATGCTAGGAGCATAGGTTAAACTACCATAAAGTAATCTGCTTCCAACGTCATCAATCAACCCCGAGAGGTTAAAGACAAAGAGACGAGACAGCGCTTACAGCAGCTACGTTCATACATGTTGTTCTGAGTAGACCGGCCGACAGCAGCTACGTTCATACATGTTGTTCTGAGTAGACCGGCCGACAGCAGCTACGTTCATACATGTTGTTCTGAGTAGACCGGCCGACAGCAGCTACGTTCATACATGTTGTTCTGAGTAGACCGGCTTGACAGCAGCTACGTTCATACATGTTGTTCTGAGTAGACCGGCCGACAGCAGCTACGTTCATACATGTTGTTCTGAGTAGACAACGGCCGACAGCAGCTACGTTCATACATGTTGTTCTGAGTAGACCGGCTTGACAGCAGCTACGTTCATACATGTTGTTCTGAGTAGACCGGCCGACAGCAGCTACGTTCATACATGTTGTTCTGAGTAGACAACGG
>CM062498.1:9306849-9316849 GCA_031479575.1 Coregonus ussuriensis | reverse complement strand
TCTAAGGAATACGAATGACTGTATTGAAATGAGAACCTTTCGCTGGCCTTCGCTGTACACATATAGTGGTGCTGGTATAATATATATGTGTGTGTGTGTGTGTGTGTGTGTGTGTGTGTGTGTGTGTCTGTGTGTCTGTGTGTCCACCCGTCCCTCCGTGTGTCTGTGTGTCCACCCGTCCCTCCGTGTGTCTGTGTGTCCACCCGTCCCTGCGTGTGTCTGTGTGTCCACCCGTCCCTCCGTGTGTCTGTGTGTCCACCCGTCCCTCCGTGTGTCTGTGTGTCCACCCGTCCCACCGTGTGTCTGTGTGTCCATCCGTGTGTGAGTAACCATTCGTCCCTGCGTGTGTGATGGTGTGTGAGTGACCTTGTCTAAGGAAGGTGTCCAGGAAACAGGCCCAGGTGGGGTAACAGGACGTTGTAACAGGCTGGGCATAGCAGGACAACCACTCTGGAATCTCCTCCAGGTACTTAATAAGAACAGGTTCCTGGGGGAGGAGAGAGAGAGATATACAGAGAGAGAGACAGAGAGAGAGAGAGAGATACAGAGAGAGAGCAATACAGAGAGAGAGGGGAAAAGGAGAGAGAGAGAGATACATATACGGAGAGAGAGAGATACAGAGAGAGAGGAAAAGGAGAGAGAGAGAGAGAGGGGAAAAGGAGAGAGAGATAAATATACAGAACGAGAGGAAAAGGAGAGAGAGAGATACAGAGAGAGAGAGGAAAAGGAGAGAGAGATACAGAGAGCGAGAGGAAAAGGAGAGAGAGAGAGAGAGAGAGAGAGAGAGAGAGAGGAAAAGGAGAGAGAGAGAGAGAGGGGAAAAGGAGAGAGAGAGAAAGATACCGAGATAAATATACAGAAAGAGAGAGATACAGAGAGAGAGAGAGGAAAAGGAGAGAGAGAGAGAGAGAGGGGAAAAGGAGAGAGAGATACATATACAGAACGAGAGGAAAATGAGAGAGAGAGATACAGAGAGAGAGAGGAAAAGGAGAGAGAGATACAGAGAGAGAGAGGAAAAGGAGAGAGAGAGAGAAAGATACAGAGAGATAAATATACAGAAAGAGAGAGATACAGAGAGAGAGGAAAAGGAGAGAGAGAGAGAGTGAGAGAGAGAGAGAGAGAGAGAGAGAGAGAGAGAGAGAGAGAGAGAGAGAGAGAGAGAGAGAGGGGAAAAGGAGAGAGAGAGAGAGAGAGAGAAAGATACCGATAGATAAATATACAGAGAGAGAGAGAGAGAGAGATACAGAGAGAGAGATATACAGAGAGAGAGAGAGAGAGAGAGAGAGAGAGAGAGAGAGAGAGAGAGAGAGAGAGAGAGAGAGAGAGAGAGAGATACAGAGATAGAGGGGAAAAGGAGAGAGAGACAAATATATAGAGAGATACAGACATATACACAGAGAGAGAGATATATAGAGAGAGAGATACAGAGAGAGAGATACAGAGAGAGAGAGAGAGATATACAGAAAGAGAGAGATATAGAGAGATATATATATATACAGAGAGAGAGAGAGATACAGAGAGAGATACAGAGAGATATAGGAAAAGGAGATAGAGAGAGAGAGAGAGAGAGATACGGAGAGCGAGAGGAAAAGGAGAAAGAGAGAGAGATACAGAGAGAGAGAGAGGGGAAAAGGAGAGAGAGAGATAAATATACAGAGAGAGAGGAAAAGGAGAGAGAGAGATTCAGAGAGAGAGAGAGGAAAAGGAGAGAGAGAGAGAGAGAGAGGGGAAAAGGAGAGAGAGAGATAAATATGCAGAATGAGAGAAAAAGGAGAGAGATACAGAGAGAGAGAGGAAAAGGAGAGAGAGATACAGAGAGAGGGGAAAAGGAGAGAGAGAGAGAAAGATACAGAGAGATAAATATACAGAAAGAGAGAGATACAGAGAGAGAGATACAGAGAGAGAGAGACACAGAGAGAGAGAGAGAGATACAGAGAGATAGATATATATAGAGAGAGACACAGAGAGAGAGAGGAAAAGGAGAGAGAGAGAGAGAGAGAGAGAGAGAGGGGGGAAAAGGAGAGAGAGAGAGAGAAAGATACCGATAGATAAATATACAGAGAGAGAGAGAGAGAGAGAGATACAGAGAGAGAGATATACAGAGAGAGAGAGAGAGAGAGATACAGAGATAGAGGGGGAAAGGAGAGAGCGACATATATATAGAGAGATACAGAGATATACACAGAGAGAGAGATATACAGAGAGAGATATACAGAGAGAGATATATACAGAAAGAGAGAGATACAGAGAGAGATATATATACAGAGAGAGAGAGAGATACAGAGAGAGATACAGAGAGAGACAGGAAAAGGAGAGAGAGAGAGAGAGATACGGAGAGAGAGAGGAAAAGGAGAGAGAGAGAGAGATACAGAGAGAGAGAGGAAAAGGAGAGAGAGAGATAAGCGAGAGAGAGGATAAGGAGAGAGAGAGAGGAAAAGGAGAGAGAGAGTGAGAGAGAGACATACAGAGAGAGATACAGAGAGAAATAGGAAAAGGAGAGAGAGAGAGAGATACAGAGAGAGAGGAAAAGGAGAGAGAGAGAGAGAGAGAGAGAGAGAGAGAGCAATACAGAGAGAGAGAGAGGAAAGAGAGAATTGAAATTCCAAATAGAGCAGCAGCTGCTGAAAAATGAGCTCCTACAAATATTGAAATTTATATGGTTTTTAGAGTGAAGTACATCGAAAAATAACAAAAGAAAACTGCAAGACTGAATAAGAGACAAAACAAGCAACAAACAAAGAAGAAAGGCTTTTGAAAAAGTAACTATTTTTCATAAAATTGTACAGTTATCTTAGCTAGCTGAATTGTTTACCAGTTGCTAAGCAGTTGCTAGGGACTCTCCTGGAAGAAGCTAGCTAGCTAACAAAGAATATCTAGTTAACAGAAGAAAAGAAAGACAAAATAAGACAAAATAAGGACAGAAGACAAAGGACATCAAAGTAAAACAGTCCTCTAAAAGACACAAGAATAATACAAGAATAATACAAGAAACAACGCTTATATTGCAACATTGTGTACAGCGTTGCTATGGAAATTGTTTACCCACCAGGCATCCAGACAGAGAAAGCTAAGAAAAGTTTCAAAGGTTTGATGATGGGACAGAACCATGAATGCCTGTTTGCAGATCTTACCAGTTGCAAAACAAGAACAAATTTAATATTTAATACCAAACGAGGGCACATATGGAAAAGAGTTATTTGCAACACTTTCCCTTTCTCAAAAAAGAGAGGCATCAGCCAAGGATGTCAGATCAGCATTTTTGAAGAAGCTGACCAGAGCAACACGTATCAAACAGTAAACTTATATAATAATGGAACTGTATTGATACAAGGCAATGATTCAAGCCTCCAGGCTTTTGAGAATATGTTTGCTACCCTAAAAGCAGAAGCTGAACTCATCTCAGAAACTGAGGAACAAGTCAAGGAGGGAGATGGAGAAAAGCAGGCCCCAACAGTCTCTGTGACCCAGCAAGAAGCCCTCAGTGTCCCTCTACCTACCTCACCTGCAGCAGACAAAGCCAAGGACATGCCTATAACACCAAGAACACCTGCTATGCAACGTTTCCACAACACCCTCTCTCTCGTCGAAGCAGAGGTCATAGAACTCAGAGAGAACAAGCTTCAAGAGGACAACACTGTCCAGAAACTAAAAGAAGAGATGAAACAGTTCAGGGAGGAGAGCAGAGCATCTATTGCTAAATTAGAAAGCAGAATGGACAAACTGAGTCAGACAAATGATGACCTCAGAGACCATCTGAGCACAACAAGAAAGGAGCTAGAGCAGAGAGAGAGGTACATTGACACCCTCAACCAGCAGCTAGTCATTATGTCCTCTGCATCTAGAGAACATGTCCACCAGCCTGGTACAACACAAGCAGAACCTGAGACCAGCATGGCCTCCACCACACAGCCTGATGACACTGCACCCACCTACCAGTCTGCTCCAGTCCAGATCAGCCAACCAGCCTCCCAGTCTGCTCCAGTCCAGATCAGCCAACCAGCCTCCCAGTCTGCTCTAGCCCAGGTCAGCCTACCTGCTTCCCAGTCTGCTCCAGCACAGTGTGCTCCAGCCCAGGTCAACCTATCAGCCTCTAAGTCTGCAGCCCAGGTCAGCCAACCAGCCACCCAGTCTTCTCCAGCCCAGGTCAGCCAACCAGCCTCCCAGTCTGCTCCAGCCCAGGTCAGAATACCAGTCTCCCAGTCTGCTCCACCCAGACAGTCACCCACAACTGCAATCCTTATTGATTCAAATGGGAAGTTCTTAGTCCAGGAAAGATTATTCCCTAGACACCAGGTGTATAAGTTCTGGTGTCCTACAACTGACAGTGCAATGCAGCTACTCAGTCAGACCAGGATTGACACCCCCGACAACATCATCATCCACACTGGCACAAACGACCTTCATGTCAAAGGTGAAAATGTATCTGGGGCAGTGAGAAGCGTAGCAGAACGGGCACAGGCTATGTTCCCAACAACCAATATAGTTGTGTCCACCCTCCTACCAAGAAAAGACTTCCCAGGACAGTTGATCGACAAAATAAATCAACAGATCACTGTGGACTGTGCCTCACTGCTCAACGTTAGAATGGCTCACCATCCCACTCTGACATGTGAACACTTATACGATAATGTACACCTTGATCAGGACAGTGTCAGAACTTTTGCTAAGGACCTAAAGGATGCAACACTTGGCAGGGACCCACACACCCATCACCCCAGCAGCAGAGCCCCCCTGCCCCACCGTCTGAAACAACAGTACCCCCACCATCCCCAGGAGAGAAGAGCCAGACACGGCTTATTACAGCACAGCTCTACAAGACCGGGCCCAACACAGCATAGATTTACCAGACCAGACCCTCCTCAGGACAGCACGACCAGACGGGGCCCGCCTCAGGACAGCACGACCAGACCCGTCCCATTACAACACAGCTCTACCAGACCCGGCCCATCACAACACAGCTCTACTAGACCCGGCCCATCACAACACAGCTCTACCAGACCCAGCCCATCACAACACAGTTCTACTGGACCCGGTCCATCACAACACAGCACTGACCACTACTCCAGGGTCGGGCAGAACACTGTCCTTCAGAGAAGTACACCACATGATGCAGTCCACACCATGTATCATTCAGATCATCAGCCTACATATGCTGAGGTAACCTCTGGCAAAAGACACCTAGAACAATCAGAGATAGGAGAGGTGCGCCAACTACTGCATCTAATATGCAGACTACTGGGCTAGACAGACCCTTTAATTCACACACACACACACACACACAGGGTTGCAGATTGCATTGTACTTATTTTTTGGGCCATTCTTATTAAGTTGTTTACAACTATCCTTTATTTTATTGGCACTGGTATTATAATAATAGTGATGTGTAATGGTGTGTGTGTGTGTGTGTGTGTATATATATGTATGTATATGTATATATGTATGTATGTATGTATATGTATATATATGTATGTATATGTGTATGTATGTGTATGTGTGTATGTATGTATGTATGTATGTATGTATGTATGTATGTATGTATGTATGTATGTATGTATGTATGTATGTATGTAGGTATGTATGCATGTATGTATGTATGTATGTATGTATGTATGTATGTATGTATGTATGTATGTATGTATGTATGTATGTATGTATGTATGTATGTATGTATGTATGTATGTATGTATGTGTATATATGTATGTATGTATGTATATATATATATATATATATATATATATATATATATATATATATATATATATTACTATTATTATTATATATATATTTTTTCAATGTACTTTACTCAAACCAGTGAATATCACTTACTATAAATGAGATCATTAACTATCAGCTCTTGGAATATCCAGGGCCTGTACTCTTCACATTTTGGTTATAAAACAACAAATCCAGAATTGATTAAAAACATCAAGGGACAGGACATCATAATCCTACTGGAAACATGGTGTCGTGGAGTCATAGGTACTCAGTGTCCCTCAGGCTATAGAGAAAGTTTACTACCATCAATCAAGCGTAGAAATGTTAAACGGGGCCGAGACTCAGGTGGAATCATCATTTGGCATAAGCAGGACTTAGCACTGAATGAAATGAAAAAAGGTACTAATCACATTTGGTTAAAACTTAACAAAGGTACAATCTATTGTGACAATGATGTATACATATGTGCAGCTTATGCTCCTCCTTCAGATTCATCATATTATGATGATCAGTTTTTTGACAATCTCCATACAGAAATCATTCAATTTCAGGCAGAGGGTAAAGTGCTTCTTTGTGGAGATTTCAATGCGAGAACAGGTTCTGAGCCTGACTACACTGATGCGGGAGGTAACCACCACATATTGGGACACCCCTCCTTGTACAGTAGCCCAATTATAAATAATAGAAACAGTCCTGACCAAATACTGAACAAAAATGGGAAGGAGTTAGTGCATCTCTGTCGAGCCTTAGGCCTGTACATGCTTAATGGTAGAATCAGAGGGGACTCTTTAGGTCAGTTTACTTACTGCTCAGCTCTTGGGACAAGTGTAGTCGATTATGCCATCACTGACATTGACCCCTCCTCCTTTAGTGCATTCACTGTCAGACCACAGACACCATTGTCAGATCACAGTCAGATCAACGTGTTTCTGAAGAAATTAACCGGCAATATTCATTCAAAAAAACAGCCGAATAAACTCTACAACATGAACCAATCGTACAGATGGGCTCAAAACAGTGCAGAGAGATTCATTGAAACATTGAACTCAAATGAAATGATGAACTCTATACAGTTTTTCAATTACTCACAATACCAAAACAATAAAGAAGGTGTCAATTCGGCTACTCAAAACATAAATAACATTTTCCAAAAAGCAGCATCGAAAGCAAATTTGAGAAAACCAAAGAAATGCAACATCAGAAACAAAAAACAAAATGTTTCTGAAAAATGGTTTGATAACGAATGTAAAACAATTAGAAAACACCTAAGACAAATTTCAAATGAAAAACATAAGCAGCAAAACAACCCAGATCTACGCTATCAATACTTTGAAACTCTGAAACAGTATAAACATACACTAAAACGCAAGAAATTGAATTATACCAACAAGACACTTGATGAAATTGAAAGTGCAATTGACCAAAATCAGTTCTGGGACATGTGGAACAATTTAAGCATGACAAAGCCACAAGAATTAGCCATACAAGATGAAGGAATTTGGAAAACTTATTTTGATAATCTATACAAAAACATCCCACAAAAAGAATTACAACAGAACCAATTAGAAATTCAAGAAAAATTGAACATCCTTGAATCGGTCATTAAAAACAACCAAAATCCATTAGATTACCCAATAACCCAACAAGAACTAAATGAAAAGCTAAAATCTATGAAATCAAAGAAGGCTTGTGGTCTAGATAACATCAGAAATGAAATGCTGAAAAACAGCACACCTGAGTTGCAAAATGCTGTGCTTAAGTTGTTCAACATAGTTTTATCTTCTGGCTGCTTCCCTGATATCTGGAACCAGGGGCTCATCTCCCCTATCCACAAATGTGGAGACAAATCAGACCCCAATAATTACAGGGGAATTTGCGTAAACAGCAACTTGGGAAAGGTTTTCTGTAGCATTTTGAATTCAAGAATTCAAACCTTTCTTCAAGAGAAAAATGTAATAAGTAAATGTCAAATTGGCTTTCTCCCTAACCATCGCACTACTGACCATATATACACCTTACATACACTAATTAATAAACACGTACACCAAAAAAAAGAGGGCAAAATATTTGCTTGCTTTATTGACTTTAAAAAAGCATTTGATTCTATTTGGCATGAAGGGCTATTCTACAAAATTCTCCAAAGTGGGCTTGGTGGTAAGGTGTATGACTTAATAAAATGTATGTACACAGAAAACAAGTGTGCAATAAAAATCAAAAACCAAAGAACAGAATTCTTTTCACAACGTCGAGGTGTGAGACAAGGCTGCAGTTTGAGTCCAAATCTTTTCAACATTTATATCAATGAGTTAGCAGACATGTTAGACCATTCTCCAGCCCCAGGACTTACACTATTTGACACAGAGGTAAAATACCTGCTATATGCTGATGACTTGGTACTTCTATCACCAACCAAAGAAGGTCTTCAACAGAACCTTAACATTCTAGAGCAATATTGCAATAATTGGGCCCTGGCAGTAAATTTCAAAAAAACTAAAATCATGATTTTCCAAAAAAAAAACAGATGTCAGAAACACAAATATAAATTCACCCTGAACAACACCATAATTGAACACACTAAAAATTACACATACCTTGGTCTGACCATATCTGCATCGGGAAACTTTAATATGGCAGTGAATGCACTCAAAGAAAAAGCCCGCAGAGCATTGTATGCAATAAAAATGAAATTATTCAAAATCAATATCCCAATTAGAATTTGGACCAAAATATTTGACAGTGTAATCCTACCAATAGCTCTTTACGGAAGTGAGGTTTGGGGGCCACTCAATAAACTGGAATTTAAAATATGGGACAAACATCCAATTGAAGCCCTACATGCAGAATTCTGTCGGAATATTCTTAAAGTCCAGAGAAATACACCAACTAATGCATGTAGGGCAGAATTGGGCCGCTTTCCAGTAGTAATAAAAATACAGAAAAGATCATTAAAATTTTGGCTACATCTAAATTCAAGTCCAAATTCAAGTCTGCAATTTAAAGCACTTCAAACCCAAGAGCTGAGCCCAGAAACGAGCCCTCTCAGTCAGCTGGTGTTGGACCTAACCAACCAAGCTGACACCAGCACTGCTTCAAAAGAAAGAATTCTAATGAACAAAATCATGAACCAATCAAAGGACTCATATTTACAACATTGGAAAAACAAAACAAAATCCCAAAGCCGACTAAATTGCTATCTGACCCTAAACAGAGAATATGAATTGGCTGATTATCTCTACTCTGTCAGAGATACGAAGCAGAGACAGATCCTTACCAAGTACAGGCTGAGTGACCACCAATTGGCAATAGAAACCGGCAGACATAAAAAGACATGGCTACCCAAAGAGGAGCGTATATGTGGTCACTGCACGACAGGGGAGGTAGAAACAGAAATGCACTTTCTCCTTTACTGTGATAAATATTCCTCACAAAGACATTCATTATTCACAGAAATGACTAGATTTGTTCCAAATTTTAACTTATTAAACCCAGAGGAAAAACTAAAAATACTCATGGGCGAAGGAGCTATGGCTCCTCTTGCAGCCAAATATGTATTTGCCTGCCATAGCCTGAGGGACACTGAATAATAACATCTGCATAGTAAATAGTAACGTACTTAATATTGTTATTTAGTTATAAGTTAGTTATAGTTTCATTTTCCATATTTAGATTTGTATATTTATTATATTTATACTATTGACTGTTACCATTTTATTGTTGTTTTTTATTTATCATTATTTACTACCATTTTTATTATTATTTGTTATTATTTATTATTATTTTTTTACAATGTATATTGTATACATTGTTGCTTTGGCAATATTGACGCAATGTTTTTCATGCCAATAAAGCAGCTTGAATTGAATTGAATTGAATTGGAAAATGAGAGAGAGATATATACAGAGAGAGAGAGGAAAAGGAGAGAGAGAGTGAGATACAGAGAGAGAGAGATACAGAGAGAGAGGAAAAGGAGAGAGAGAGCAAGAGAGAGAGATACAGAGAGAGAGAGGGAAAGGAGAGAGATATATACAGAGAGCGAGAGAGCGAGAGAGAGAGAGAGAGAGAGAGAGAGAGAGAGAGAGACAGAGAGAGAGACAGAGAGAGATACAGAGAGAGAGAGGAACAGGAGAGAGAGAGGAAAAGGAGAGAGAGAGATAGAGAGGAAAAGGAGAGAGAGGAATAGGAGAGAGAGAGAGAGAGAGAGAGAGAGAGAGAGAGAGAGAGAGAGAGAGAGAGAGAGAAAGAGGGGAAAATGAGAGAGAGAGAGATACAGAGAGATAGGAAAAG
>CM062498.1:9239349-9301849 GCA_031479575.1 Coregonus ussuriensis | reverse complement strand
CTGGATAAGAGTGTCTGCTAAATGACGTAAATGAACACTGGGTCTGTACATAGTCAATGGTAGGCTAAGAGGGGACTCTTTTGGTAGGTACACCTACAGCTCATCCCTTGGCAGCAGTACTGTAGACTACTTCATCACAGACCTGAACCCAGAGTCTCTCAGAGCCTTCACAGTCAGCCCACTAACACCTCTCTCAGACCACAGTAAAATCACAGTGTATCTGAGAAGAGCAGAACCCAACCATGAAGCATCACGGCCCAATAAATGACATGGTACTAAACAGACCTATAGATGGAGTGCAAACAGGACAGAAATCTACTAAAAAGCAATTAGTAGCCAAAAAATACAATCTCTCCTGGACAACTTTTTATCCTTAACATTCTCCTACAGCAATGAAGGTGTAAATTTGGCCGTTTGGTACATAAACTTTATATTTGACAAATTAGCCTCCTTGGCTAATCTAAAGAAACATTAGAGCAAACCAAAAATAATAGATAATGAAAAATGGTTTGATAATGATTGCAAAAATCTAAGAAAGTCATTGAGAAATATATCTAATCAAAAACACAGAGACCCAGACAACAAAAATATACGCCTTCAATATGGGGAAACACTGAAGCAATACAAACACACCCTAAGAACAAAAAAGGAACAGCACATTAGAAATCAGCTGGATGTAATTGAGGAATCCATAGAATCAAATCACTTCTGGGAGAATTTGAATAAATTAAACAAACCTCATAATGAGGAATTGGCTATCCAAAATGGGGATATGTGGAGAAATCACTTTGCAAACCTCTACAGCAATATAACAAAGAGCCCAGAACAACAAGATATACAAGAACAATTACAAATCCTTGAATCAGCAGTCAAAGACTATCAGAATCCTGTGGATACCTCAATTACAGAACATGAATTATTGGAAAAACTTTGCACTCTCCAACCCAAAAAGGCATGTGGTGCTGATGGTATTTTAAATGAAATGATCAAATATACAGACCACAAATTCTAATTGGCTATACTCAAACTCTTCAACATTATCCTAACTGCAGGTATTTCCCCCGATATTTGGAACCAAGGATTGATCACACAAATTTATAATCTGCAGTATCATAAACAGCAGACTACATCATTTCCTTGATGAACACAACGTCCTAAGCAGAAGCCAGATTGGATTTGTAAAAAAATTATCGTACAACAGACCACATTTACAACCCTCCACACTCTAATTGACAAACAAGTAAACCAAAACAAAGGCAAAATCTACTCGTGTTTTGTAGACTTCAAGAAAGCATTTGATTCAATTTGGCACGAAGGTCTTTTTTACAAACTAATAGAAAGTGGTATTGGAGGGAAAACATATGATGTTATTAAATCAATGTACACTAAAAAGAAATGTGCGATTAAAATCGGCAACAAGCAAACAGACTTCTTCTCTTAGGGACGTGGAGTGAAACAGGGCTGCCCAGTAAGTCCAACACTATTTAACATCTACATTAATGAATTGACAAAAACATTAGAAGAATCGGAAGCACCTGGTCTTACCCTACACAACACTGAAATCAAGTGTCTGCTGAACGCAGATGACCTGGTGCTACTGTCTCCCACTAAGAAGAGGTTACAGCAGCATCTAGATCATCTGCACAGGTTCTGTCAGACCTGGGCCCTGACCGTTAATCTAAAAAAAATGAATATAATGATATTCCAAAAAAGGTCCAGAAATGAGGATGACAAATATAAATTCAATTTGGACACAGTTCTATTAGAACACACCAAAAAGTACACGTATCTAGGACTAAATATCAGCAACACAGGTAGCTTTCACATGGCTGTGAATGAGCTGAGAGACAAAGCAAGAAGAGCATTCTATGCCATTAAAAGGTTATAGAACCAATTGCTCTATATGGCAGCAAAGTATGGTGTCCGTTCTCTAATACTGAATTTACCAAATGGGACAAACATCCAATCGAAATACTGCATGCAGAGTTTTGCAAGACTGTATTGTAAGTGCAAAGAAAAACTCAAAATAACGCATGCAGAGCAGAATTGGGCCAATACCCCCTCCTTATTCGAATAGAAAAAAGAGCCATCAAATTTTACAACCATCTAAAAACAAGTGACCCCAAAACATTCCATCACACAGCTCTACTATGTCAAGAGATGAAACAAGAGAAGAGTCCCCTCAGCCAGCTGGTTCTGAGGCTCAGTTCACTAACCAAAACCAAACTCATAGAGCCTCAGGACAGCACTCAGAAAATCTGGCCCAACCAAATCATCACAAAGAAAAAAGAGAAATATATTACCTATTGGAAAGACACCACAAAAAATCTAATTAAACTATATTATTTTTTAGTCATTTAGCAGACGCTCTTATCCAGAGCGACTTACAGGAGCAATTAGGGTTAAGGCACAACGACAGATTATTCACCTAGTCGGCTCGGAGATTAGAACCAGCGACCTTTCGGTTACTGGCACAACGCTCTTAACCACTCAGCTACCTGCCTTTTATTACTCAAAAAGGATTTGAGCCAGTTAACTTTAATAGTAACTTTCAAGCAGTCAAAATCAATAGCTCTTAAACCATATTCTTTAAAGTCTGAAACCATTGTAGCCTTTTTCATATAATGGGTTTGGGTTTTTCCACACAAAAGTTGAAGTTTAGTTGGTTGATGGATTGAACTATATTGGGGGAGACGGCCAAAAATGGGGCAGGGGAAATGTATCTAGATAAACTGACTCTGCCCAAAATGGAAAGATCTCTTTGAAGTCAGATGTTCAGCCTGGATATACACTCCGGATTCGAATAAACACGTTCATTTTGTCACTTGTAACCAGAATTTAAATATTGATAACTGATCATGTATTTGACCGAGACGCGCCCTGATAGACAGACACGTCAATCTCAGAGAAAGTATCAGAGTGAGCGAACCAGTGAAACAGCGAAACAGCGAAACAGCGAACCAGTGAAACAGCGAACCAGCGAACCAGTGAAACAGCGAACCAGCGAACCAGTGAAACAGCGAACCAGTGAACCAGCGAACCAGTGAAACAGCGAACCAGTGAAACAGCGAACCAGCGAACCAGCGAACCAGTGAAACAGCGAACCAGTGAAACAGCGAAACAGCGAACCAGTGAAACAGCGAAACAGCGAACCAGCGAACCAGTGAAACAGCGAAACAGCGAACCAGTGAAACAGTGAAACAGTGAAACAGCGAAACAGTGAAACAGCGAAACAGTGAAACAGTGAAACAGTGAAACAGCGAAACAGCGAAACAGTGAAACAGCGAAACAGCGAAACAGCGAAACAGTGAAACAGCGAAACAGTGAAACATCGAAACAGTGAAACAGCGAAACAGTGAAACAGCGAAACAGTGAAACAGCGAAACAGTGAAACAGCGAAACAGTGAAACAGTGAAAATGTGAAACAGTGAAACAGCGCCCCCTCTGTCTTACTTTACAGTGGGGGAAAAAAGTATTTATTCAGCCACCAATTGTGCAAGTTCTCCCACTTAAAAAGATGAGGGAGGCCTGTAATTTTCATCATAGGTACACGTCAACTATGACAGACAAATTGAGAAGAAAAAAATCCAGAAAATCACATTGTAGGATTTTTAATGAATGTATTTGCATGTATCTTACTTCCCAGGTGTCTGATGTCTGACCTGTCATACTCCTATTGACCAGACAGCATCAGATCAGACTCATGTTTGTTTCCGTCGCTCTGATGCTTTATCTGAGATTGATGCGTCTTTCTGTCAGCGCGCGTCTCGGTCAAATAAATGATCAATATTTAAATATTTAATTTGGACAGGCAAGGAGGTGTGGTAGGACCCTCTAAGGCCCGCCCATGTTTGATCTGACTGCCGACTCAGCCAAGGATCTATAGCAGGGTTTCCCATAATGTTTGATCTGACTGACAACTCGGTCCTGGGGACCCCAAGGGGGGATGGACATTTTAGGGTTTTGGGCTAGCATAACTACACAGCTGATTAAAATAATCAACTCATAACTAAGCTTAGATGTTTTGAAACAGCTGTGTAAATAAGTAAAAAAAAAAAAACTACATGTTTGAGTTTTGGAAACACTGACCTAAAGAATATTGTAAGATGTCAGTAGTGTGGTTCAGCGTTTAACATTTTAGTCATTTAGCAGACACTCTTATCCAGAGGGACTTACAGTTGGTGCATACATTATTTATTTATTTTTCATACTGGCCCCCCGTGGGAATCGAACCCACAACCCTGGCGTTGCAAACGCCATGCTCTACCAACTGAGCTACATCCCTGCCGGCCATTCCCTCCCCTACCCTGGACGACGCTGGGCCAATTGTGAGCCGCCCCATGGGTCTCCCGGTCGTGGCCGGCTACGACAGAGCCTAGTGGCACAGCTAGCACTGCGATGCAGTGCCTTAGTGACTTTAAGGGATGCTTTGCTCATTGAGAGGGTAGACACAGTCAGACAGGATGGATTCCCCACTGTCTGAACTTGGACTGGTATCATTGTCCTTTGTTGTCTCCAAATAAAATGTCATGTAAATAGGTACAGGGTGTCTTCATGTAAAACAGGATTATATAAAGTATTTGAATGAGCAAGAGCTTTAGTGTTCTTTTAATTGCAGTGTCTCCCAGTACAACACACTATTTACAATTAAATGTGCAATCAAAGTGCATTATCACATTTTTTTATAGTTAATGAGAGAACAAATGTGTTGAAAGCTCTCTAAAAAAACATTACGTCTAGAATACAAGTGTTTTGGTTTTCTATGTTTGTACGTTTATCAAAGTGTTCTTTTGTTAACTCCAGTCCAACAGCCCAGGAGCGTTGCTGCTTCACTGGGACTGGATTCTGTCTGGCTTCACTGGACATCAGACTGATGGAGAGCGTTAGGATGATGATATCAGGACCTGCTGGTTTCAAAAACTATTCGAAATATTTCAAATAATTTTTGAGCGTTTGCTCTAGCCTCACTGGAGTGCCAGATGGGCGGGGTTGACAGTGTTGGGACTATTCTATTGGTCCATTAATCCAGGCAAGCTCAATCAAGCCCAGAAAAAAAAAAGTATTTGAAATGATTTCGAATAGTATTTGAACCCAGGTCTGATGTTGGTATTTCTGTCGTGTACCGGTCATCATCATCATATTCCAGTACTGTGTGTGTGTGTGTGTGTGTGTGTGTGTGTGCTCTGTAAGATCCAGGGTCAACAACACGCTGCCACAGTGATTCCGCCCCGCTACACGCCATAAAGCACACAATGGTGCTGCAAAAAGATGTGAGGAAGGAAATGACGGTTGTCGTTAGTTCTCAACGGAAGAGCGACCTCACCCCGAGACTTCCTTATAGATGACCTTCACAGAGGGACAGCGGGGTAGATGAGGGAGAAAGGGAAAGGGAGGAATTTTATTTGGACTTAAACTCTGTGAGAGGATCGTAGCCTCGCTTGGTGTGTGTCCACATAAAGCAGAGATATCTGGCCATAAATAAAACAGATAGCTACTACTTCAGCTCAGAGCCATATATTTATATCTATGGCTGTGCTTTAGCTCTTTGATTGATGTTTGATCCGTCCATTAGGCACTGGAACATCTGAGGAACGTTTCATGTCCTGAGTCTGACTCTAGGCACTGGAACATCTGATGTCCTGAGTCTGACTCTAGGCACTGGAACATCTGATGTCCTGAGTCTGACTCTAGGCACTGGAACATCTCCTGAGTCTGACTCTAGGCACTGGAACATCTCCTGAGTCTGACTCTAGGCACTGGAACATCTGATGTCCTGAGTCTGACTCTAGGCACTGGAACATCTCCTGAGTCTGACTCTAGGCACTGGAACATCTCCTGAGTCTGACTCTAGGCACTGGAACATCTCCTGAGTCTGACTCTAGGCACTGGAACACCTCCTGAGTCTGACTCTAGGCACTGGAACATCTCCTGAGTCTGACTCTAGGCACTGGAACACCTCCTGAGTCTGACTCTAGGCACTGGAACATCTGATGTCCTGAGTCTGACTCTAGGCACTGGAACATCTCCTGAGTCTGACTCTAGGCACTGGAACATCTCCTGAGTCTGACTCTAGGCACTGAGCAGTCTACTAGTGCACTCCTTCCCTATCGGTCCTGGTCAAAAGTAGTGCACTATGCAGGGAACTGGGTGCCATTTGGGATGCAGACTCAGTCTCCTTGACCCTCATACACAAGCAGACTTGTAATATTTGTGATGATTGTGCAGTGGCGTGTATTCATGGAGGCCAAGAACCGCGGAGAGTTACAAGTGGCAAAAGAAAACAGGAGCTGCCTCCACTATTCCAGCACCATTTCAACAATCATCGAATCACCTCTGCTTGGTCTAATACAGTGACAACTAAAAGATAACAAAAGCTATTTAGTCTAATCAACGTAAGCTAAATATGACGTGGCTGTCCATGGCACTGATTTCTGGGTGTAGTCCTGTGTGTGTGTGTGTGTGTGTGTGTGTGTGTGTGTGTGTGTGTGTGTGTGTGTGTGCGCAAGTATAAAAAACATGTTGACTCACTCTACTTGTAAAGGAACGCCATGCCGTCCTCCTCCCATGTCACCAAAACATGTTGACTCACCCTACTTGTAAAGGAACGCCATGCCGTCCTCCTCCCATGTCACCAAAACATGTTGACTCACCCTACTTGTAAAGGAACGCCATGCCGTCCTCCTCCCATGTCACCAAAACATGTTGACTCACTCTACTTGTAAAGGAACGCCATGCCGTCCTCCTCCCATGTCACCAAAACATGTTGACTCACTCTACTTGTAAAGGAACGCCATGCCGTCCTCCTCCCATGTCACCAAAACATGTTGACTCACCCTACTTGTAAAGGAACGCCATGCCGTCCTCCTCCCATGTCACCAAAACATGTTGACTCACTCTACTTGTAAAGGAACGCCATGCCGTCCTCCTCCCATGTCACCAAAACATGTTGACTCACCCTACTTGTAAAGGAACGCCATGCCGTCCTCCTCCCATGTCACCAAAACATGTTGACTCACTCTACTTGTAAAGGAACGCCATGCCGTCCTCCTCCCATGTCACCAAAACATGTTGACTCACTCTACTTGTAAAGGAACGCCATGCCGTCCTCCTCCCATGTCACCAAAACATGTTGACTCACCCTACTTGTAAAGGAACGCCATGCCGTCCTCCTCCCATGTCACCAAAACATGTTGACTCACTCTACTTGTAAAGGAACGCCATGCCGTCCTCCTCCCATGTCACCAAAACATGTTGACTCACCCTACTTGTAAAGGAACGCCATGCCGTCCTCCTCCCATGTCACCAAAACATGTTGACTCACCCTACTTGTAAAGGAACGCCATGCCGTCCTCCTCCCATGTCACCAAAACATGTTGACTCACCCTACTTGTAAAGGAATGCCATGCCGTCCTCCTCCCATGTCACCAAAACATGTTGACTCACCCTACTTGTAAAGGAACGCCATGCCGTCCTCCTCCCATGTCACCAAAACATGTTGACTCACCCTACTTGTAAAGGAACGCCATGCCGTCCTCCTCCCATGTCACCAAAACATGTTGACTCACCCTACTTGTAAAGGAACGCCATGCCGTCCTCCTCCCATGTCACCAAAACGGTCTATGACTCTGTCATACAGTACTACACGCTTTTAGTTTTTGATGTCTTAGACTAGGCTACCTGGCTAAATAACTTACTTGCCTAACTTCCTTTCATGAGCAACGATGAGCCAGAGCTACTTAACATTAGCCTAGCCTGCTACATCTAGCAAGTAGCTACACATTGGACTTCCATCCTCTCAGGCCAGGGGCACAATTATTTATTGATTATCCAACCTTTATTTAAACAGGGAGTCACATTGAGATTAAAAATATATTTTACAAGAGAGCCCTGTATACATTACAATAAAAACAGAATAATAAAACAACATACATGTTTATAAAACAATATAATTCAGCACACAATAAACACATTTATTAAAAGCAATCACATTCAACTACATAGAGGTCCTCAATCAATAATTTAAAACTGCCTGAGTGGCACCAGAACATCTAACTGCACTGAACTCTGCAGATTGTTCCACAAATTAGGGGCAAACAACCAAAATGCAGATTTCCCCAAATCTGTGGAGACTGAAGGGATCTCTAGTGTTACCCATTCCTGAGAACGGGTTTGGTTACTTATGATTCTTAACTTAATTAAGATACAGTCTTCTGGGCTCCTCCAGGAGACCTCTTCCGGGTTACCGTCTTTTGGGCTCCTCCTGGAGAACTCATCCGGGATACCGTCTTCTGGGCTCCTCCTGGAGACCTCATCCGGGATACCGTCTTCTGGGCTCCTCCAGGAGACCTCCTCCGGGATACCGTCTTTTGGGCTCCTCCAGGAGACCTCCTCCGGGATACAGTCTTCTGGGCTCCTCCAGGAGACCTCCTCCGGGATACCGTCTTTTGGGATCCTCCAGGAGACCTCCTCCGGGATACCGTCTTCTGGGCTCCTCCAGGAGACCTCATCCGGGATACCATCTTCTGGGCTCCTCCAGGAGAATTCCTCCGGGATAACGTATTTTGGGCTCCTCCAGGAGACCTCCTCCGGGATACCGTCTTTTGGGCTCCTCCAGGAGACCTCATCCGGGATACCGTCTTCTGGGCTCCTCCAGGAGACCTCCTCCAGGATAACGTCTTTTGGGCTCCTCCAGGAGAACTCCTCCGGGATACCGTCTTTTGGGCTCCTCCAGGAGACCTCATCCGGGATACCGTCTTCTGGGCTCCTCCAGGAGACCTCCTCCAGGATAAAGTATTTTGGGCTCCTCCAGGAGACCTCCTCCGGGATACCGTCTTCTGGGCTCCTCCAGGAGAACTCCTCCGGGATAATGTATTTTGGGCTCCTCCAGGAGACCTCCTCCGGGATACCGTCTTCTGGGCTCCTCCAGGAGACCTCCTCCGGGATACCATCTTCTGGGCTCCTCCAGGATACAGTCTTCTGGGGTCCTCCAGGAGACCTCCTCCGGGATACCGTCTTCTGGGCTCCTCCAGGAGACCTCCTCCGGGATACCGTCTTCTGGGCTCCGGGGTATTGCTGTATCCTGTGGGGAACACAACCGAGCTCCCTCCGTTACCTCTGGTACTGAGCACGACTATACGGGAGTAACCTCTCTTCCCCAATCCCCACTACCTTGTGCTGCCCTTCTGGCAGCTTTATGGGACTCGTCCAGCTGGTGAGCAATCAGCCCCAATTAGTCCTGGCCGGAGAGCCTGTCAAGACCTGGCACGTCCAGCAGAGGGAGCCATCGCCGCGTAATGTAGACTGTCTGTCACCAGGCCTCGACGAGTCTCCCCCTGGTGGCTAACCTGCGGTATGCCACAATGTAAACAATATCACCAAAATCCAATACAGGGAGAAGCGTTGTTTGAACAATCTTTCTCCTATTTTCAATACCGAGGCATGATTTATTTAGATATATAAAAACAATGTTGGATCTTAGCTTCTTAGTCAGATTTTCTATATGCATTACGAAGGACAACTTGTCATCAATCCAGACACCCAGGTACTTATATTGAGAAACAAGCTCAATTTGGGCTCCATTTGTAGCGCAAATATGCAGGTCCTCAGGGTCAACATTACGTGCCCTAGAGAACAACATGAGCTTGGTTT
This sequence comes from Coregonus ussuriensis, assembly GCA_031479575.1. Taxonomy (NCBI): domain Eukaryota; kingdom Metazoa; phylum Chordata; class Actinopteri; order Salmoniformes; family Salmonidae; genus Coregonus; species Coregonus ussuriensis. The sequence goes on along the minus strand of CM062498.1, from coordinate 9,292,201 downwards.
TACTTGTATTTCACACTAATGTAAGATCTGTAAGTGATTTCTGAATTGAATCAAAGTCATGCTGAAGTTCACGAATGGCCTGCTGCACTGAGGTGGCACAGGAATACAAAACTGTGTCATCTGCATAGAGATGAATGTTACAAGTATTAACAGTGTTTCCTCTGTCATTAATATGAACAATAATGGACCCAAAATAGAACCCTGAGGAACACCTTTTTGAATCTCAAGAAATTCAGATTGAACCCCGTCTGTCAAGATGGCCTGAGTCACTAAGATAATTCTGAAAGCATAAACAGGCTGTATATCCCAGGCCTGCTCTAGATAACGTCTTCAGCAAAACAGATCAACAGTGTCGAACACCTTTGACAGGTCAATAAACAAGGCAGCACAGCTCTTTTTAGCATCCAAGGCATCGACAAGATCATTAACAACTAGCGTGGTTGCCGTGGTAGCACTATGCCCAGGCCTAAACCCTGATTGGTTTATATTAAAAATACAACTATCAGATAAAAAGGAACAAAGTGGTACATTAACCAAGGATTCAATAATCTTAGCTCAACAAGGTAGTCTTGAAATGGGGCGATAGTTGTCCAGATCATGTGTTTCCCCACCCTTATGGAGGGGCAGCACATATGCAGATTTCCATGCTTTTGGAATGCTTCCTGATAACAATGTTAAATAAAAAATGTGGCCTACTGAGCCGGCAATAAGGGGAGCTGCACACTTAAGCAGACCAGGCTCCAAATGATCAGCCCCTGTGGATTTTATTTTGTTTAATGTTAGCAAAGCATCCAGGACTTCTTTATCAGTGAATTTCCGAAAAGGAAACTCCTGAGTAGCGCTTTCAGTATCACTCAACATCCAAACTACTCTTTTCTGCTGGCTTTGAAATACAAATATATAGCTTGGAGAGATAAAAATGGTGATTCAATGCATTAATGATATCCATTCTGTCAGTAATAGGGCCAGAATCTAAATTAATTCCTTGGGGGAGAGAAGAGGAGACGCAACCTTTCAGTGACGTAACAGCTTTCCAAAATGTACCTGGGTTCCCTGTACATTCAGATAGTGTATTAACATAATAATCTAATTTTGCTTTTTTAACTAGTTTTACACACAGATTTCTCAAATCGCCTGAAAGACTGCCAGTCTGGACCCCGAGTCTGTGAATCTAGCTTTGGCCCAGGCAGCATCTCTGTTGGAGTATGACTTCAGATAGCTCTGGACTGAACCAAGGGCAAGACCTTTTTTTAATTCTCTGTTTTTTAAAGGGCGCATGTTTATCTACAATACAATTGAAAACATTTGAGAAGTGGTTCAGAGCCAACTCTGGGTCAGGTATAGATGTAATACAATCAAAGTCACCTAAATAAAGGTCACAGAAAATGGCCTGTTCATTGACATTTTTAAAATTCCTCGTTGATAAAGCAAGGTTTGGATCCAGGCATCCGTATATCCCTGACACATACAATGGGACAGTGGTCACTAATATCCAAAGCAAATACCCCACTCCCACCATATTTCTCTGGAGTATTTATAAGTATGAGGTCAATCAAAGTAGATTTCGTAGGGTCCTTTAAGTTTGGACGAGTGGGCTTTGTAATCAGCTGGGTCAAATTTAGATTAGTACAAAAATCATTTAAACAGTCAGCATTCTGCGTTCCCATGCAAGATTAAAATCTCCAGCAATCAACACCTCTGGGGTAGTAAAAATGGCAATTAAGTCAGTGAGTTCGTTTAGTACACACTTCTTAGTGGAGGCTGGACGATAGATTCCTATAACCAGGGGTGCACATAACTGGTACGCAGGTACGCAAGCGCAACAGAAATCAGGAATGCGTAATGCCACTTGTGTTACTACGCGCCTTTGCGTACTTGACCGATCTTCTCATCTAACCTTACACATGACATGTTGCTTGTCAACTACTGTCAGGGATGTCCAAAAAGCAACAGACATTAAGCAGCTTCTTTTGGCGTTTCGCCACCTACAAAGAAACGCCAACTGGAGCCAGAGCCGAATAAAATAATTTTTTCGGAAAAGTGGCTCCAAGATGTGCAGTGGCTTGAAGCTAACGAATGTGGTGCAAGATTTGCCGCTCAAATCCACATCTAGCAGACAAAACAGGTGCACTTTATAAAGGCTCAAAGAATTTCAACCATCCTTTATTTGACAAACATGAAAAGAGCAAGGAGCACACGAATGTGGCGCAAGCCATTGCTAAACTAGCTAGCCGAGAAGAAATGTCCAGTCGCCCACTTGCCAGATGGCGAGACAAGCTGAATGAAGAACAGCGGCAAGCTCTGTTTAATATTTTTCTCCTCGCCTTCCATAAAGCTAAACACGCACGTCCCATGTCTTCCTATTCTGAGGATGTTCCTTTACTGAAGCGGCTAGGAGTAAATGTCGGAGGTGCATATCATTCACGTGAAGGGGGCACACGGATCATGCAGAGCATCGCTCACACCATCAGCGGGGAGTTACGAGCCAAGTTGCAGTCTGCTGAATTTTGGAGGCTGCTTTTTGATGGATCTGAGGACATCACAAAAACTGAACAGGAAATCGTTTACATTGTGTCTGTGTCCAGCAACGGAGAGTTTACTTCGGACTTTATTGGACTGATTGAATTGGGTGCTGACCGAACCGCGCAGGCCATAACAGACGGACTTGTGAGACTTTTCCAGGACACAGGCTTGGATGACTGGACAACAAAGTTGGTCGCTGTGTGCACAGACGGGGCTGCTGTCAACGTAGGTATCTACAACGGCGTTGTGCCAAAACTCCGGCAACTTGCTGCGGTTGGAGACTACCTTGTGCACATTCTGTGCACCGCACACACACTGGAGAATTGCGCGAAATCAGCTGATCGCAACGTTCCTTACTGTGAGACATTTAATCGCTCTGTGGTCAAGCTGCTGCAGTTTTATTTACAAAAAGGTGGAGCAAAAAAAACTGCTGCACTGAATAAGCTATGTGAAGAACTTTGTGAAACTGGGTAAGTTTCATAATATCAGATGGTCTGCATGGAGGCATGAAACACTGTTAAAAATATCAATACTATTGCCAGCCATTAAAATGCAACTGGTTACGAGTGATAACAGTGACTTGCAGCATATCTGCTCAGAGCGTTTTCAGTGCTTTCTGTCAAACATGCTTGACATTTGCAACATTTTGAAGACCACATCCATTAGGTTTCAGAAGGAAAAGCTGACCATTGGAGAATGTAAGGATGAACTCATGGTGGCCATTGGACAGTTCACACTTCTGCTTGATGGTGAAAGCCACAGGGCACACACTGTTTCCAATGCTGATGCTGACAGAGACAAGACACACTTACTCAGGGGGTTAATTGAAGAGTTTGAAATCAGATATGACTCCCTCAAGTCATGTGATCATTTCTTAGTATTTGATCCTTCAACATGGCCTCAGGAAATGCAAGACCTCCACAGTTTTGGAAACACAACAGTTTGCAGCATTCTCAAGAAATATGAGGCCACCTTGCAACTTGACAAAGATACCACTGTGACAGAATGGATGCACTTAAAGCAGGCAGGAAAACGCCTGGGAGCCTCTTCTGTGTATGACTTGGTCCAAATAGTAAATACAAGTAACCCAGATGCTTACTCCAACATCAACAAGGTGGTTAAGCTGTCTCTTACACTGCCTTTAAGCAGTGCAGCTTGTGAGAGGGGATTCTCACATCTCAATATAATAAAAACCAAGTACAGATCTCGTCTGTCACATGCTCGTCTCTCAGCACTGATGCACATTCACCTGTCAAAGCAGACCACAGAGACATTTGACCCAAAGCCTGCTGTTGACCTGTGGATGGAGACAGCTAATCAGAGGCTCAACCAAGGACAGGGAGGTGCATCTGCAGCATCTTCATCATCTACCATGCAGGAAGCTGAAGCAGAGGACAGTGGTGGCGGCACTGAGGAGGACAGTGAGGAAGACTGCACTTATTAAGACCACGCTACATATGGGGTGAGTACCAGACACCATCTGCTGGTACTCACCTGAGTAACTCACTGGAAAAGTCATGTGCACCCCTGCCTATAACTGTTCTTTTTGAGTTTGAACCCAACTGAAGACTTAAAGCCAACAGTTCAAATGGTTGAGGACAGGAGGTAGCCTTTAACAGAGACGCAGACAGAAGAGTCTTTGTGTAAATAGCAACACCACCACCTTAGTCTTTCCTATCAGCCCTAAACACATAGTAACCATCCATAGCAACCTCAGAGTCCAGGGTTTTATCAGTTAACCAGGTTTCAGATACAATAAAAATATCAGGGTCTGACTGAGAGGCCCAGATCTTGACATTATCCATTTTAGGTAATAAACTACGAATGATAAGATGTAGAAACTTCAAACCTCAATACAAGTCAGATTACTTTGAGATTTCAGAACAACAGGAGACTCAAAGATTGGATTATACCTATTAGGAAAAGAAAACAAAGTAGGAATAGCAATTAAACCATTAGGCATGTCACCACTTTCAGATACATCTCTGGTTAGCACCATTAGGCATGTCACCACTTTCAGATACATCTCTGGTTAGCACCATTAGGCATGTCACCACTTTCAGAAACCTCTCTGGTTAGCACCATTAGGCATGTCACCACTTTCAGAAACATCTCTGGTTAGCACCATTAGGCATGTCACCACTTTCAGATACATCTCTGGTTAGCACCATTAGGCATGTCACCACTTTCAGATACAACATGTGGAACTCTCACAGTCACCAAAAAGGAGATGGTAAAAACGAACTTACATGTAATGCTAATACTGTCCTCACATCAATTTAGTTGACCAAGAACCTTTCCAATGTTTCATGACAACAGCCGGGAGCTATTTTCACCCAGGTAAATTCCGTCTCCACAAAGTAGCCAGGCCTATTCCAGAAGGAGTCAAAATTGTCGACGAAGGACATGCCCAAGTCCTTGGTCAGACGCATTAACCACTGAGGAAGAGACCAAAGACGGCTAAAACACTCAGTTCCCTCAACGGCGAGGAGATGGAATTCGGCCCGAGACAATTACATGTTCTGCTAATTTCTGAGCATTCTCCAAGAGCTGTAAGAAATTGTCTCTTAGCTTTATAGATTTCACAAACATAACATCATTAGACCCAATATGCAACACAACTGTTTTCAGAACAGGAATCTGTTTTCTTGATGGTGGGCATGACTTCTGATAAATCCAATACCCCTAGCTCCAGGAAAACAATGTGTGAATTATGGTTGGATCAGAATCACCGTTAAAATTATTTGCTGGTACGGAGAATGAAATAAAACCACAAGTCCAAAACCCGATCACCATCCATGGCTAATTTAGGAAAGGGATGATTTTAGCTAGCTAGATTGCTAGCCACCGGAGGACAACGACACAACGATATGCAACTATTCACGTTTTTTTTTTCTCAGTAAATTATGTTTTGCTTTTGATGTGATGTGATTGGTGTGAAGCCAAATCCAATCTGGTTTCCCTTGACACTTGTTTTTTTGGGCACCAGGACCATTCACAGTTGAGCTCACTCAGTTTAGCTCAACGCTGATTAGTTATTATTTTATACCTTTTTTTTTTATCAAGGGAGGCCAAAGGCTCGCAGGCTACCCTTGCTATTCAATTCAATGCTATTTTGTCTCTCTGTTTCATAATTTTCCTTCAATTCGCATGTGGCTAAATGTATCACACTGGAGAAAGCATCCAAGCGAGGGAAACAGCGCCCCTCTGAATCAGTATATGTAGACCGTGTGTCTTATGCTGTCTGGGGAGAAGGGTAACATCTTATGAGTTCCAACCCAACTTTGCTATTTAGTGACGTTTATCTTGACTATTTTTGTACAGAAAGTTCATACTATTATCACATATGACCGTCAAGCACTTCTGTTTACAAAGGAAAGCCACTTTGGATTTTGGCTTCACATCAATCACATCACATCAAAAGCAAAACGTAATTGACAGAAAAAACATGAATTGTTGCATCTCGTTGGGAAGTTGTCCTCCGGTGGCTAGCTAGCTAGCTAAAATCGTCCCTTTCCTAAATTAGCCATGGATGGTGATCGGGATTTGGACTTGTGGTTTTACTTAATTCTCCGTACCGGCAAATAATTATAACGGTGATTCTGATCCAACCATAATTCATACATTGTGCCCCTGCCAAGAGTGTGCAAAGCTGTCATTAAGGCAAAGGGTGGCTATTTGAAGAATCTCAGATATAAAATATATTTTGATTTGTTTAATACTTTATGGGTTACTACATGATTCCATATGTGTTATTTCATAGTTCTGATGTCTTCACTGTTATTCTACAATGTAGGAAATAGTATAAATAAAGAACAACCCTTGAATGAGTAGGTGTGTCCAAACTTTTGACTGGTACTGTATACACACACATATACAGTTGAAGTCGTAAGTTTACATACACCTTAGCCAAATACATTTAAACTCAGTTTTTCACAATTCCTGACATTTAATCCTAGTAAAAATTCCCTGTCTTAGGTCAGTTAGGATCACCACTTTATTTTAAGAATGTGAAATGTCAGAATAATAGTAGAGAGAATGATTTATTTCAGCTTTTATTTCTTTCATCACATTCCCAGTGGGTCAGAAGTTTACATACACTCAATTAGTATTTGGTAGCATTGCCTTTAAATTGTTTAACTTGGGTCAAACGTTTCGGGTAGCCTTCCACAAACTTCCCACAATAAGTTGGGTGAATTTTGGCCCACTCCTCCTGACAGAGCTGGTGTAACTGAGTCAGGTTTGTAGGCCTCCTTGCTCGCACACGCCTTTTCTGGCCACAAATTTTCTATAGGATTGAGGTCAAGTCTTTGTGATGGCCACTCCAATACCTTGACTTTGTTGTCCTTAAGCCATTTTGCCACAACTTTGAAAGTATGCTTGGGGTCATTGTCCATTTGGAAGACCCATTTGCGACCAAGCTTTAACTACCTGACTGATGTCTTGAGATGATGCTTCAATATATCCACATAATTTTCCTTCCTCATGATGCCATCTATTTTGTGAAGTGCACCAGTCCCTCCTGCAGCAAAGCACCCCAACAGCATGATGCTGCCACCCCCGTGCTTCACGGTTGGGATGGTGTTCTTCGGCTTGCAAGCGATCCCCCTTTTTCCTCCAAACATTACGATGGTCATTATGGCCAAACAGTTCTATTTTTGTTTCATCAGACCAGAGGACATTTCTCCAAAAAGTATGATCTTTGTCCCCATGTGCAGTTGCAAACCGTAGTCTGGCTTTTTTATGGCGGTTTGGAGCAGTGGCTTCTTCTTTGCTGAGCGGCCTTTCAGGTTATGTCGATATAGGACTCGTTTTACTGTGGATATAGATACTTTTGTACCCGTTTCCTCCAGCATCTTAACAAGGTCCTTTGCTGTTGTTCTGGGATTGATTTGCACTTTTCGCACCAAAGTATGTTCATCTCTAGGAGACAGAACGTGTCTCGTTCCTGAGCGGTATGACGGCTGCGTGGTCCCATGGTGTTTATACTTGCGTACTATTGTTTGTACAGATGAACGTGGTACCTTCAGGTGTTTGGAAATTGCTCCATTTAGCCTACTCAAACACCTAACTCAAACAGAGAGGGATGCTATGTTAGCTAGCTGGCTGGAACTGGTCCTCTGTAGCTCAGCTGGTAGAGCTAATTAATTTATTTAAAAATGCTAGCGAATGCAGCTAGCTAGTTTAGCCTACTCAAACACCTAACTCAAACAGAGAGGGATGCTATGCTAGCTAGGTGGCTATGACTATCCAACACTGGAACTCTTCCAAGTTCAGGTAAGTTCAGGTAAGCTTTTGGTTTTATTCATTTATTGCCACCAGGGGGCCGCCGGTATAACTGCTAAACTGCTTTCTGACTGTACACTGTACTGCTTGGTTTACTAACACGTTAGTTGTAGTAGCTCTAGTTGACTATGACGTGACAAGGATGTAGGCTGTGTGTAGCGGTTAGCGGTCATTATATGAAGGTTCGGCTCGGAAAGGTTTTTTCGCCTGGTCACAGACAGCTGATGTGTTGTGCACTAAAGTCCACAAGCAAAGGGAAAATGTGAGAGGAGGAGAGAACATAGATAGTTGAGAGAAGGAATTAATGAGCAAAGTGATCCTGTGTAGCTCAGTTGGTAGAGCATGGCGCTTGCAACGCCAGGGTTGTGGGATCGATTCCCACGGGGGACTAGTATGAACAAAAAAAAAAAATGTTTGCACTCACTAACTGTAAGTCGCTCTGGATAAGAGCGTCTGCTAAATGACTAAAAATTTAAAAATCATGCTGTTTGTATATGGCTGCTATGAAAGTGAACTGTTTGCGTGTGATCAGGGGTGTATTCATTTCTCAGATTCTGTTGAAAAACGTTTCTTAAACGGAATGAAACGGGGATAAACATACCTGAATTTGTCCAATAGAAACTCTCGTTTGAAACTGTTGGACTAATGATTACACCCTAGATCAGCTAGATGCAGGCAAGAGTGCGCAAGGAGGTATTGAATGTGTCAATGTCTGTCACCTTGATTACTCAAAATTCTCTTGACCAGTGCACCTACTGTACGTTGTAAACTTTCATTCATAAGCTAGGTTGTAGGAACCTCATGATGGCTATAGGGAACATTAGAGTATCATATAGTATCCTAAACCTATCGATGTTACATTGAGCTGGGTGAATTGAATATGAATGACAGTCATCCAACATGCTGTAATAGAAATAAGGCCATGCTCATAATAAAAAAAAAAATCATCCTCTCTTATCTTAAATGGCCCCAACCACCACTGGTTTAATATATTCCCCCACTGTGGGACTATTGTCTTCTTGCTGTCTCTGCCTTACATATCAAAAGGTGGCATATGAACTAACAGGTTATAGAGAAAACAACACAGCTCGTCATAGGGCTTTTTTTCCTGGCTTGGCTTCCCAAATGGATATTAACCACGCACCGACACTGTGATTGAATAATCTTGCCATTTAGCTCTGTTTGCAGACAACACAACAGAAAGAGAAAATACTCCATCTGTTGATGCTATTAAACACAATTTCGCTGTTCTCTTGTGCCTAATGACGTATGTAGTCTAGGCAGTGTGTGTATGAAGCTCCATTCAGCCGTTTGAATGGGTCTACAGATCTACACGTCTTTATAACCTATCTCCCTGTTACATTGTGTTGGTTAGCCCTGGAGGCAAAATTATGTTGGATAGTAGCAGGGTTCTCTCTCTCTCTCTCTCTCTCATTAAACAGATCGTTTATTCGCCACATGATGCAACAGGTGGAAAACAGTACAGTGAAACTCTTACCTTGAGAGCTCTTTCCCAACAATGCACTGATAATAATAATAATATACACTGAACAAAAATAAACGCAACAACTTACAGTTCAGGAAATCAGTTGATTGAAAGAAATTCATTCATGCAGCGCGACACATCTCCTAGAGTTGAACAGGCTGTTGATTGTGGCCTGTGGAATGCTGCCCCACTCCTCTTCAATTGCTGTGCGAAGTTGCTGGATATTGACGGGAAACACGCTGTCGATCCAGAGCATCCCAAACATTCTCAAATGGGTGACATGTCTGGTGACTATGCAGGCCATGGAAGAACTGGGACATTTTCAGCTTCCAGGAATTGTGCTGAAACATGAGGTGATGGCGGTGGATGAATGGCACGTCAATGGGCCTCAGGATCTCGTCATGGTATCTCTGTACATTAAAATTGCCATCAATAAAATGCAATTGTGTTCGTTGTCCGTAGCTTATGCCTGCCCATACCATAACCCCACCACCACCATGGGGCACTCTGTTCTCAACACTGACATCAGCAAACTGCTCGCCCACACGACGCCATACATAGTGTCTGCCATCTGCCCGGTACAGTTGAAACTGAGATTCATCCGTGAAGAGCACACTGCACCAGCGTACCAGTGGCCGTTGAAGGTGAGCATTTGCCCACTGAAGTCTGTTACGACGCCGAACTGCAGTCGGGTCAAGACCCTGGTGAGGACGACGAGCACGCAGATGGGCTTCCCTGAGACGGTTTATGACCGTTTTTTACAGAAATTCTTCGGTCTCAGATTATCTCTGCATGTGAAGAAGCCGGATGTGGAGGTCCTGGGCTGGTGTGGTTACACGTGGTCTGCGGTTATGAGGCCGGTTGGATGTACTGCCAACTTCTCTAAAACGACGTTGGAGGTGGCTTATGGTAGAGAAATGAACATTCAATTATCTGGCAACAGCTCTGCTGGACATTCCTACAGTCACCATGCCAATTCCACACTCCCTCAAAGCTTGAGACATCTGTGGCACTGTGTTGTGTGACAAAACTGCACATTTTAGAGTGGCCTTTTATTGTCCACAGCAATAAAAGGTGTGGACAAGTGCTGAAGCGCATAGCGAGTAAGATTTGTCTGTCCTCGGTTACAACACTCACTACCGAGTTCCAAACTGCCTCTGGAATCAACGTCAGCTCAAGAACTGTTCGTCGGAAGTGTCATTAAATGGGTTTCCATGGCTGAGTAGCCGCACACAAAGCCTATGATCACCATGCGCAATGCCAAGCGTCGACTGGAGTGGTGTAAAGCTCGCCGCCATTGGACTCTGGAACAGTGGAAACGTGTTCTCTGGAGTGATGAATCACGCTTCATCATGTGGCAGTCCGACGGACAAATCTGGGTTTGGTGGATGCCAGTAGAACGCTACCTACCCCAATGCATAGTGCCAACTGTAAAGTCTGGTGGAGGACGAATAATGGTCTGGGGCTGTTTTTCATGGTTCGGGCCCCTTAGTTCCATCTAGAAAGATGCCCGATGTTCCGAGAGGGATGACCGTTCCAAACTATTTTACCCCGTCGGACCTAATTCTTTTTGGAGTTCCCAGTTGTCTTGAACGCACTGAAGTCTGAGATTTACGAGTTCCCAGTTGTTTTGAACACGGCATTAGTCTCAGCGGAGGGAGGGAGGGAGGGAGGGAGGGAGGGAGGGAGGGAGGGAGGGAGGGAGGGAGAGAGCACGGTCCCTGCTCTCTCTTTCCTTTCCTCCGGTGAGACTGACCAGAGAGAGGAGACACCGTCTTCCACCTGATGGCGAAACTCAAGTCGCACCGCATCTGCCTCAGGCACAAACTCATGATGACTAGAGAATGTGAAATACTCCTCGATATTAAAATAGACAGACGAGCTGCTAATAATAATAATAATAATAATAAAAACGCAGGGTTATCGATAGCCTACACTTGGCTACTCATTCATTTCAGCTGCAGCGAGTGGAAGTAGAGAGAAGCGCCTTTTAGGTTTTGTAATAGTGTTGAATAAAAACATTGTTGACACTGCTGAATAAAACTTAAACATGAACTCACTCATAGAAACAGCAGCTCTTTGCTGTATTCTTTGACAGTCTCTCTCTGGTCATGGTGTTAAAAGTTATGAAATCTCACATAGGCTAGTATCAAACTTTGCTGTGGTTGTTGAAGCTGTTGGTAGGCACAGTGATTTGAGCTATCTGATTGGCTAGGGCATTAGGCACACTCGATTTAGCCATAGATCTCCCGGTCCGCCGGGTAGGCAGAGATTTTGTATTTTCAGACAAATGAAATGGTTCAAAATGGGAACACTTTGTCTACCCAGTGCACAGGGCTTCTGAATCAACTGCACCCACCGCCAACAGGGCTTCTGAATCAACTGCACCCACCGCCAACAGGGCTTCTGAATCAACTGCACCCACCGCCAACAGGGCTTCTGAATCAACTGCACCTACCGCCAACAGGGCTTCTGAATCAACTGCACCTACCGCCAACAGGGCTTCTGAATCAACTGCACCTACCGCCAACAGGGCAACACAGAAAAAAAGGAGCGCAAACCTTTATGCCATTATCGTAAGGCTTTTCTACAGAAATGTTTGGTGATCGACTAGTAATGCCTTGAAGATCGACCGGTTGGTGGCCATTGTTGTACATGTAAACAGGAATAATAGTGACCAGTGGCAGGATAAATAGATTCATACTAATGGTAATGGCAATCAATGGACAGCAGCGCAATGGAGTAATACATCTAATCAAATAATCATTTTAGCTGCAGCGTAGGTCTGAGTGGGTAGAGACCTGTGGATGGGCGAGCAGTAGTTGTTAGCCATCTAACAGTCTTATGGCAAGGGGATAGAAGCTGTTTAGGACTCTGTTTGTCTGAGCCTTGATGCACCGGTACAGCCTGCCAGGCGGGAGCATGGAGAACAGTCCATGTCTCGGGTCGCTGGAGTCTTTGGCAATTTTTCGGGCCTTACTCAGACACCGCCTGGCATGTACGTCCTGTGGCGGCAGGTAGCTTAGTGGTTAAGAGCGTTGTGCCAGTAACCGAAAGGTCCCTGGTACTAATCCCCGAGCCGACTAGGTGAAAATATGTCGATGTGCCCTTGAGCAAGGCACTTAACCCTAATTGCTCCTGTAAGTCGCTCTGGATAAGAGCGTCTGCTAAATGACTAAAATGTAAAATGTAAAAAATTGATGGCTGGGAGCTCGGCTCCAGTGATGCACCACCCTCTGTAGGGCCATCCTGTCGTGGGCGGTGCAGCTGCCATACCAGACGATGATACAACCAGTCAGGATGCTCTCGAATGTGCGACTGTAAAAGTTCCTGAGGATCTGAGGGGCAATGCCAAATCGTTTCCGCCTCCTGAGGGAAAGGAGTCTTTTCCGTGCCTTCTTTACGACAGTTCTGGTGTGACAGGACCATGTTAAAGGAAAATTCCACCCAAAAACTTGGGGTATTTGTTTCATTAGTCCATTGTTGATATAGTCCCAAAATGTTTTGCATGACAACACTCAAGTTTTCAAGATCCAGTGCATTCAGAAAGTATTCATACCCCTTCACGTCTTCCACATTTGTAATGTGTTGGACAGATTTTCTCTCACCCATCTACACACAATACCCCATAATGACAAAGTGAAAACATGTTTTTAGAAATGTTTGCTAAATTATTGAAAATGACATACAGAAATATCTCATTTACATAAGTATTCACACCCCTGAGTCAAAACTTTGTAGAAGCACCTTTGTCAGCGATTACAGCTGTGAGTCTTTCTGGGTAAGTCTCTAAGAGCTTTCCACACCTGGATTGTGCAACATTTGCCCATTATTCTTTTCAAAATGCTTCAACCTCTGTCAAATTGGTTGTTGATCATTGCTCAGCAACCATTTTCAAATCTTGTCATAGATTTTTCAAGTAGATTTAAGTCAAAACTGTAACTCGGCCACTCAGGAACATTCACGGTCTTCTTGGTAAGCAACTCCAGTGTAGATTTGGTCCTTGTGTTTTAGGTTATTGTCCTGCTGAAAGGTGAATTCATCTCCCAGTGTCTGTTGGAAAGCAGACTGAACCAGGTTTTCCTCTAGGATTTTGCCTGTGCTTAGCTCTATTCCGTTTATTTTTTATCCTGAAAAACTCCCCAGTCCATAACGATTACAAGCATACCCATGACATGAAGCAGCCACCACTATGCTTGAAAATATGGAGATCGGTACTCAGTAATGTGTTGTATTGGATTTGCCCCAAACATAAAACAATTTGTATTCAGGACAAAAGTGCCTTGTTGCAAACAGGATGCATGTTTTGGAATATTTGCATTCTGTACAGGCTTCCTTCTTTTGACTCTGTCAATTAGGTTAGTATTGTGGAGTAACTACAATGTTGTTGATCCATCCTCAGTTTTTTCCTATCACAGCCATTAAACTCTGTAACTGTTTTAAAGTTACCATTGGCCTCATGGTGAAATCCCTGAGTGGTATCCTTCCTCTCCGGCAACTGAGTTAGTAGCTCCGCTGGTAGCTCCGTTGGTAGCTCCGCTGGTAGCTCCGCTGGTAGACCTAGACCAGGCAGGCTGAGTGCTGAGGGACCATTTGGTTCTGGAGCACTCAGGGTGTCTGTGGACCTAGCCCAGGCAGGCTGAGTGCTGAGGGACCATTTGGTTCTGGAGCCCTCAGGTTGTCTGTGGACCTAGCCCAGGCAGGCTGAGTGCTTAGGGACCATTTGGTTCTGGAGCCCTCAGGTTGTCTGTGGGCCTAGACCAGGCAGGCTGAGTGCCGAGGGACCATTTGGTTCTGGAGCCCTCAGGTTGTCTGTGGACCTAGACCAGGCAGGCTGAGTGCTGAGGAATCATTTGGTTCTGGAGCCCTCAGGTTGTCTGTGGACCGTCTACCCTGTCTCCATCCTAATAACACCATATTCCCTTCATAGTGCACTTCTTTTGACCACACACGCACACGCACACGCAATGACACCATGAATTAGGCCAGAGCTAATAGCAGACTGAGCCAAGGACAGGAACAGGAAGATACTGTAGTCTCTCCATATACACCTTGAGATGGGAGACACTTTGAATGAAGATCAGGAAATAAAAAGAGGCTTTGAATGAAGATCAGGAAATAAAAGGCGATGCAGTTCGAAACTCCCAGCCCATAATGATTAGACGGTAGTTAACACAGAGCATAGCCTCCAGTTAAAACAGACAAACATTGTAATTACCCTGAGACAGGATATCAAAGACTAGTTTGTCAGCATACGAGAGAGAAGCGGCCAGAGGCTGTACGTAGAGGAATAAATTAATGCTTTGCCAAATGTTAAGTACATTATTTGTTTGTTTTGGATAGGTTGCAATCAGAACAAATATAATTATATATTTTCAATATTGCAAAGCACTTTACAAATGGTTAAACCCCTGTCCTCAATTACAAAATGGTTCAACCTCTCAACATTACTGGTTACACCCCTGTCCTCAATTACAAAATGGTTCAACCTCTCAACATTACTGGTTACACCCCTGTCCTCAATTGCAAAATGGTTCAACCTCTCAACATTACTGGTTACACCCCTGTCCTCAATTACAAATGGTACAACCTCTCAACATTACTGGTTACACCCCTGTCCTCAATTACAAATGGTACAACCTCTCAACATGACTTCCACGATGGCTGCTAGCACACCAAAAACAGCCTAATCCTGTCATCCATTTATCATCGACACTTCAATCCACTCATCTGAGAAAAAAAGACAGAGTGCTTGAGAAAGTATTCATACCCCTTGACTTTTTCCACATTTTGTTGTGTTAAAATCTGAATTTAAAACGGATTACATTTAGATTTTTTTTTGTCATTGGCCTACACACAATACCCCATAATGTCAAAATGGAATTATGTTTTTCAACATTTGTACAAATTAATTAAATGTCTTGAGTCAATAAGAATTCAACCCGTTTTTGTTATGGCAAGCCTACATAAGTTCAGGAGTAAACATTTGCTTAACAAGTCACATAATAAATTGAATGGACTCTGTGTGCAATAATAAAGTTTAACATGATTTTTGAATGACTACCTCATCTCTGTACCCCACACATACAATTATCTATAAGATCGCGCAGTCGAGCAGTGAATTTCAAGCACAGATTCAACCACAAAGACAAGGGAGGTTTTCCAATGACGTGCGTGCAAAGGAGGGCAATTGCTAGAAAAAGCAGACATTGAATATCCCTTTGAGCATGGTGAAGTTATTAATTACACTTTGGGTGGTGTATCAATACACCCAGTCACTACAAAGATACAGGCATCCTTCCTAACTCAGTTGCTGGAGAGGAAGGAAACCGCACAGGGATTTCACCATGAGGCCAATGGTGACTTTAAAACAGTTACAGAGTTTAATGGCTGTGATGGGAGAAAACTGAGGATGGATCAACAACATTGTAGTTACTCCACAATACTAACCTAACTGAAAGAGTGAAAAGAAGGAAGCCTGTACAGAATAAAAATATTCCAAAACATGCATCCTGTTTGCAACAAGGCACTAAAGTAATACTGCAAAAAATGTGGCAAAGCAATTCACTTTTTGTCCTGAATACAAAGCGTTATGTTTGGGGCAAATACAATACAACACATTACCGAGTACCACTCTTCATATTTTCAAGCATAGTGGTGGATGCATCATGTTATGGGTATGCTTGTCATCATTATGGACTGGGGAAACTAGAGAGTTGCTTACCAAGAAAACAGTGAATGTTCCTGAGTGGCCGAGTTACAGTTTTGACTTAAATCTGCTTGAAGATCTATGGCAAGACTTGAAAATGGTTGTCTAGCAATGCTCAACAACCAACTTGACACAGCTTGAAACAAAATAATGTGCAAATATTGTACGATCCAGGTGTTTACATTTACATTTACGTCATTTAGCAGACACTCTTATCCAGAGCGACTTACAAATTGGTGCATTCACCTTATGATAGCCAGTGGGACAAGCACTTTACAATATGGGTAATTTTTTTTGTTTTGTTTTTTTGTTTTAAAGTGTTGAAAGCTCTTAGAGACTTACCCAGAAAGACTCACGGCTGTAACCACTGCCAAAGGTGATTCGAACATTGTATTGTCTCAGGGGTGTGATTGAGATATTTGTAAATGAGATATTTCTGTATTTCATCTTCAAGAAATTTGCTAGTTTCTAAAAACATGTTCTCTTTTTTTTTTCCATTATGGGGTATTGTGAGTAAATGGCTGTAACACAGCAAAATGTGGAATAAGTCAAAGATGACCAGTCTTTTTACTGTAGAAGAGTGCACACACACACACACGAACTGAACAGTCTTTTCTGTGTCGTGACATGAGAGTGGGACAGGAGGAACTGTCACTGTCTAACATTCTAAGAGCAACAGTCTCTAAGGTAAACTCTAACCTGTCACTGTCTAACATTCTAAGAGCAACAGTCTCTAAGGTAAACTCTAACCTGTCACTGTCTAACATTCTAAGAGCAACAGTCTCTAAGGTAAACTCTAACCTGTCACTATCTAACATTCTAAGAGCAACAGTCTCTAAGGTAAACTCTAACCTGTCACTGTCTAACATTCTAAGAGCAACAGTCTCTAAGGTAAACTCTAACCTGTCACTGTCTAACATTCTAAGAGCAACAGTCTCTAAGGTAAACTCTAACCTGTCACTGTCTAACATTCTAAGAGCAACAGTCTCTAAGGTAAACTCTAACCTGTCACTGTCTATCACAGTGAGTGAGTGGATGAATTCAACCAGACAACTTGCTGTTCTCCTCACCAAATAAAAGCCAACTAATGGCTCTGCTTTATCCTAAGTAATGGATGATGGTTGTTGGTATTCGGTACATTGTGTCGTTGATTAAATGCTGTTTGTGGCTCTAGGGAGGAGGATGAGGATACTTAACCACATAGATCTACACTAAGACTATTAGTTAAGATAAGACATTCATTCTCCTTGATGACTATTAGTCAGGACATGCCACTCTCTGACCTTACAGTGACGTATGCAGTGAAAGAGTCACTAATGGTCTGTACTTCTATAACTAGGACATTGTAACAGTTGGCAACCGGCAGGTTGTAGTTATCAAATCCTAGACTGTGAGACCGTGTAGTTATCAAATCCTAGACCGTGAGACCGTGTAGTTATCAAATCCTAGACCGTGAGACCGTGTAGTTATCAAATCCTAGACCGTGAGACCGTGTAGTTATCAAATCCTAGACCGTGAGACCGTGTAGTTATCAAATCCTAGACCGTGAGACCGTGTAGTTATCAAATCCTAGACCGTGAGACCGTGTAGTTATCAAATCCTAGACCGTGAGACCGTGTAGTTATCAAATCCTAGACCGTGAGACCGTGTAGTTATCAAATCCTAGACCGTGAGACCGTGTAGTTATCAAATCCTAGACCGTGAGACCGTGTAGTTATCAAATCCTAGACCGTGAGACCGTGTAGTTATCAAATCCTAGACCGTGAGACCGTGTAGTTTTCAAATCCTAGACTGTGAGACAGTTTAGGCACTTAACCCCCAAATTGCTCCAGCGGTAGAGGGTGATCCACCCTACCTGAGCCCAGGCCTTCCGCCAGCATTCAGGACTGTGGTTATAATAATGAGGTGACAGGTGAAAGGTCATAGTGTGTGATAGGTGATAGAGTAGCAGACAGAGTATGTGATTGTTCCTACCTGAGCCCAGGCCTTCCTCCAGCGTTCAGGACTGTGGTGGCTGTACTCCTGCTGAGCCCAGGTAGAGCAGCTCAGGTGAGACACATCGCAGTATGCTGTGCCCCGCCCACCCATCTCAGAGTCCATCTTGAAGAGCCAGCGCCTCACCTCCATGTGGTCTGTCATCAGCTGGGCCAGGGTTTCATGGAGCTGGGGAGAGAGGAGAGAGGAGAGAGAGAGAAAGAGAGAGAGATTTGTATGTATTAAGGTTCCCCATTAGCTGCTGCCAATTTAAAATATTACATGACATTATATTTCATAACACTTTACCCAATACATTTAGTGTGTTCCCTCAGGCCACTACTCCACTATCAAATATTTACAATACAACATCCATGTGTACGTGTGTGTAGAGTGAGTGTCTTATCATGTGTATGTGAGTCTGTGCCTGTGTGTGTCTCTTCACAGTCCCCGCTGTTCCATAATGTGTATTTTTATCTGTTTTTTTTTTTAATCTAATTTTACTGCTCGCATGAGTTACCTGATGTGGAATAGAGTTATGTGTAGTCACGGCTCTATGTAGTACTGTGCACCTCCCAGAGTCTGTTCTTGGGGATTGTGAAGAGACCTTTGATGGCATGTCTTGTGGGGTATGCATGGGTGTCCGAGCTGTGTGCTAGTAGTTTAAAACAGACACCTTGGTGCATTCAGCATGTCACTTCTTACAAAAACAAGTAGTGATGAAGTCAATCTCTTCTCCATTTTGAACCATGAGAGACTGACATGCATATAATTAATGTTAGCTCTCTGTGTACATCCAAGGGCCAGCCGTGCTGCCCTGTTCTGAGCCAATTGCAATTTTCCTAAGTCCCTCTTTGTGGCACCTGACCACACGACTGAACAGTAGTCCAGGTGCGACAAAACTAGGGCCTGTAGGACCTGCCTTGCTGATAGTGTTGTTAAAAAGGCAGAGCAGTGATTTATTATGGACAGACTTCTCCCCATCCTAGCTACTGTTGTATCAATATGTTTTGACCATGACAGTTTACAATCCAGGGTTACTCCAAGCAGTTTAGTCTCCTCAACTTGCACAAATTCCACATTTGTATTACAATATTTAGTTGAGGTTTAGGGTTTAGTGAATGATTTTTCCCAAATACAATGCTTTTAGTTTAAAATATTTAGGACTAACTTATTCCTTGCCACCCATTCTGAAACTAACTGCAGCTCTTTGTTAAGTGTTGCAGTGATTTCACTCCCTGTGGTAGCTGACGTGTATAGTGTTGAGTCATCTGCATACATAGACACACTAGCATGTCGTTAGTAAAGATTGAAAAAAGTAAAGGGGCCTAGACAGCTGCCCTGTGGAATTCCTGATTCTACCTGGATTATTACGTTTGCAACCCTCCAGGCCTGAGGGCACACACTTTCTAGTAGGCTTAGATTGAAGATATGGCAAATAGGAGTGGCAATATCGTCTGCTATTATCCTCAGTAATTTTCCATCCAAGTTTTCAGACATCGGTGGCTTGTCATTGTTGATAGATAAAAATTATTGTTTCACTTCTTCCACACTCACTTTATGGAATTCTAAAATACAATACTTGTCTTTCATAATTTGATCAGTTATACTTGGATGTGTAGTGTCAGCGTTTGTTGCTCCCATGTCATGCCCAAGTTTGCTAATCTTGCCAATGAAAAAATCATTAAAGTAGTTGGCAATATCAGTGGGTTTTGTGATGAATTAGCCATCTGATTCAATGAGTGATGGAGCTGAGTTTGCCTTTTTGCCCAACATTTAATTTATGGTGCTCCAAAGCTTTTTACTATCATTCTTTATGTCATTTATCTTAGTTTCATAGTGTAGTTTCTTCTTCTTTTTATTCAGTTTAGTCGCATGATTTCTCAATTTGCAATACGTTTGGGAATCGGTTGTGCTGCCAGACTTATTTGCCATTCCATTTGCCTCATCCTTCTCAACCATACTATTTTTCAATTCCTCATCAATCCATGGGGATTTAACCGTTTTTACAGTCATTTTCTTAATGGGTGCATGCTTATTAGTAACTGGAATAAGCAATTTCATAAATGTGTCAAGTGCAGCGTCTGGTTGCTCCTCATTACACACCACAGACCTCTTATGCACTATATTAGGCCCAGCCTTTGGAACTTTGGTTTTCCTAGATATGGCTACTATATTGTGATCACTACATCCGATGGATTTGGATACTGCTTTCAAGCAAATTTCTGCAGCATCAGTAAAGATGTGATCAATACATGTTGATGATTTAATTCCTGTACTGTTTGTTTAACTACCCTGGTAGGTTGACTGATAACCTCAAGCAGGTTGCAGGTACTAGTTACAGTTTGAAGCTTTTTCTTGAGTGGGCAGCTTGATGAAAGCCAGTAAATATTTAAATCACCCAGAAAATATACCATTATCAAGCATTTCACACATGTTATCCAGATACTGACTGTTAGCACTTGGGGGTCTATAGCAGCTTCCCACCAGAATGGGCTTTAGGTGAGGCAGGTGAACCTGTAGCCATATTACTTCAACAGTATTTAACATGAGATCCTCTATAAGCTTTACATGAATGTGGTTCTGAACATAAACAGCAACACCTCCACCATTGGCATTTCTGTCTTTTCTGTAGATCTTATAACCATGTATTGCTACCACTGTATCATCAAAGGTATTATCTAAGGGAGTTTCAGAGATTGTCAGAATATGAATGTCATCTGTTATTAGCAAATTACTGATTTCATTAACCTTGTTTCTTAAGCTACATATGTTAACGTGGGCTATTTTTCACACTTTTCTGGGATGCTTGATTCTTTTCATTGCTTTACTGGGATCGAACCACTTCTGGAAAAAAAAAAAAAAAAAAAAAAAAAAAAAGAGTTTTCTATCCAAAACTTAGATATGGATAAACCACTTCTCCAATCTTTTTGGCCCTATAACAAAGAACAAACAGCAAAAATATATACATGATCAATTACAACACTTTGAATCAGCTATTAAAGACTACCACTGGATTCTCCAATTACATTGAATGAACTACAGGACAAAATACAAACCCTCCAACCCAAAAAGGCCTGTGGTGTTGATGGTATGCTAAGTGAAATAATAAAATATACAGACCACAAATTCCAATTGGCTACATTTAAACTCTTTAACATCATCCTTAGCTCTGGCATCTTCCCCAATATTTGGAACCAATGACTGATCACCCCAATCCACAAAAGTGGAGACAGATTTGACCAAAAAAACTAAAATCCTCTACATTATCATTAACAGCAGACTCGTACATTTCCTCAGTGAAAACAATGTACTGAGCAAATGTCAAATTGGCTTTTTACCAAATTACTGTATGACAGACCACGTATTCACCCTGCACACCCTAATTAACAAAGAAACAAACCAAAACAAAGACAAAGTCTTCTAATGCTTTGTTGATTTCAAAAAAAGCCTTTGACTCAATTTGGCATGAGGGTCTGCTGACCAACCAAGGAGGGCCTACAGCAGCACCTAGATCTTCTGCACAGATTCTGTCAGACCTGGGCCCTGACAGTAAATCTCAGTAAGACAAAAAAAATGGTGTTCCAAAAAAGGTCCAGTTGCCAGGACCACAAATACAAATTCAAATACAAATAAAATTCGACATCCCAATTAGGATCTGGCTAAAAATACTTGAATCAGTTATAGAACCCATTGCCCTTTATGGTTGTGAGGTCTCCAACCAAGAATTCACAAAATGGGACAAACACCAAATTGAGACTCTGCATGCGGAATTCTGCAAAAACATCCTCAGTGTACAACGTAAAACACCAAATAATGCATGCAGAGAAGAATTAGGCCAAAACCCACTAATTATCAAAATACAGAATAAAGCCGTTAAATTCTACAACCACCTAAAAGGAAGTGATTCCCAACCTTCCATAACAAAGCCCTCACCTACAGAGAGATGAACCTGGAGAAGAGTCCCCTAGGCAAGCTGGTCCTGGGGCTCTGTTCACAAACACAAACAGACCCCACAGAGCCCCAGGACAACAACAACAACAACACAATTAGACCAAACCAAATCATGAGAAAACTAAAAGAGAATTACTTTAAACATTGGAAAGAATTAAACAAAAACAGAGCAAACTGGAATGCTATCTGGCCCTAAACGGAGAGTACACAGTGGCAGAATATCTGACCACTGTGACTGACCCAAATTAAGGAAATCTTTGACTATGTACAGACTCAGTGAGCATAGCCTTGCTATTGAGAAAGGCCGCCGTAGGCAGACCTGGCTCTCAAGAGAAGACAGGCTATGTGCACACTGCCCACAAAATGAGATGGAAACTGAGCTGCACTTCCTAACTTCCTACCAAATGTATGACCATATTAGAGACACATATTTTCCTCAGATTACACAGACCCACAAAGAATTCGAAAAAAAATAAATCCAATTTTGATAAACTCCCTTATCTATTAAGTGAAATACCACAGTGTGCCATCACAGCAGCAATATTTGTGACCTGTTGCCACAAGAAAAGGGCAACCAGTGAAGAACAAACACCATAGTAAATATAATTTATTTGTAAATATTTGTAGATAGTTGCACATGGTTACAACACTATACATAGTCATAATATGACATTTGAAATGTCTCTATTGTTTTGAAACTTTTGTGAGTTCAATGTTTACTGTTCATTTTTGATTGTTTATTTAACTTTTGTTTATTATCTATTTCGCTTGCTGTGGTAATGTATAGGAAGATCCTTTATCCCAGCCTAGGAAACCAGAAGAGCTCCACCTTCCTTTACTCCAATCAGTCTGGATTCTGGAAACACTCACCCCCAAGGGCTCCCAAGCCTATTTGTTGCCTGTGCAACCATGTTAACTTATTTTCTGACCAGTGGCAGTCACATGTTTCCAATGCCAATAAAGCCCTTTGAATTTAATTAGAGAGAGACATAGAGAGAGAGAGAGAGAGAGAGAGAGAGAGAGAGAGACAGAGAGAGAGAGAGGAATAATACCTGTTGTAAGGAGTATATGTCCCACTGCCCTGGGGGCACGGTGACCCCTGCGCCAGTAAAGATCCTCCTGCCTCCAGACTTGGTGCTGTAGAGCTGGGCCACAGCAGGCTCTGGCCCCAGGAGGGGAACTCCCAGCTCATCAGCCACCGCCAGGTCATCTAAGTGGGTAACACCACCCACCATGAAGGCCTGCTGGCCCTGGATCAGGTTACGGATGCGTCGCAGGGTCCGAGGGCTGTACTTCAACAGCGTGGACAGACACATGTTGTGGGTCTAGATGAGAGGAGAGGAAGAGGAAGAAGTGACCGGCAGCCCTCTGGGTACTGGCCTTCCTCTCTAACCTCTCCAGACAGGTACATGCAGGGATAGAATGTAATTATTATGGCCACTGGCTAACCAACCTGAGCCATACTAGTAGGTCACATTTTTGTTTTACTAAAGTTTTTACTAAGTTCTACTTTTTTGTAGTTTCCTACTAGGCCCTTCCCAACAATGCAAAGAGAAAAAATAATAACACAAGGAGTAAACCAACCAGTTAGTGAGTGCATAATTATTTTTATACAAAACGACCATCCCATTCCCAAATTTTCCTTCCTCATGATGCAATCTATTTTGTGAAGAACACCATCCCAACCGTGAAGCACGGGGGCGGCAGCATCATGCTGTGGGGGTGCTTTGCTGCAGGAGGGACTGGTGCACTTCACAAAATAGATTGCATCATGAGGAAGGAAAATTATGTGGATAGATTGAAGCAACATCTCAAGACATCAGTCAGGAAGTTAAAGCTTGGTTGCAAATGGGTCTTCCAAATGGACAATGACCGAAAGCATACTTCCAAAGTTGTGGCAAAATGGCTTAAGGACAACAAAGTCAAGGTATTGGAGTGGCCATCACAAAGCTCTGACCTCAATCCTATAGAAAATGTGTGGGCAGAACTGAAAAAGCGTGTGCGAGCAAGGAGGCCTACAAACCTGACTCCGTTACACCAGCTCTGTCAGGAGGAATGGGACAAAATTCACCCAACTTATTGTGGGAAGCTTGTGGAAGGCTACTCGAAACGTTTGACCCAAGTTAAACAATTTAAAAAAGGCAATGCTACCAAATACTAATTCAGTGTATGTAAACTTCTGACCCACTGGGAATGTGATGAAACAAATAAAAGCTGAAATAAATAATTATCTCTACTATTATTCTGACATTTCACATTCTTAAAATAAAGTGGTGATCCTAACTGATCAATGTCAGGAATTGTGAAAAACTGAGTTTAAATGCATTTGGCTAAGGTGTATGTAAACTTCCGACTTCAACTGTAGGTAGGGATAAAGTGACTAGGCAACAGGATAGATAATAAACAGTAACAGCAGCTATTGGTTAACTATTTAACTAACTACAGTATGTTTAGCAGTCTTATGGCTTGGGGTTGCAGCTGTTCAGGGTCCTGTTGGTTCCAGACTTGGTGCATCGGTACTGCTTGCCATGGGGTAACAGAGAGAACAGTCTATGACTTGGGTGGCTGGAGTCTATGACCATTTTTAGGGCCTTCCTCTGACACCGCCTGGTATAGAGGTCCTGGATGGCAGGGAGCTTGGCCCCAGTGATGTACTGGGCTGTACGCACTACCCTCTGTAGCGCCTTGCGGTCGGATGCCAAGAAGTTGCCATACCAATTTGTGAAGCAGCCAGTCAATATGCTCTAAATGGTGCAGCTGTAAAACCTTTTGAGGTTCTGATGGCTCCTGCCAAATTTTTTCAGCCTCCTGAGGAGGAAGAGGTGTTGTCGTGCCCTCGTCACAACTATGTTGGTGTGTTTGGACCATGATAGATCCTTAGTGATGTGGACACCGAGGAACTTGAAGCCCTGGACCTGCTCCTCTACAGCCCCTCCATTTCCTGTAGTCCACGATCAGCTCCTTTGTCTTGTTGACGTTGAGGGAGAGGTTGTTGTCCTGGCACCACCCTGCCAGGTCTCTGACCTCCTTTCTGTAGGCTTTCTCATCGTCGTCTGTGATCAGGCCTACCATCTTCGTGTCGTCGGAAAACTTAATGATGATGTCGGAGTCATGCGCGGCCACGCAGTCGTGGGGGAACAGGGAGTACAGGAGGGGACTACGCACGCACCCCTGAGGGGTCCCCGTGTTGAGGGTCAGTTTGGCTGTTTTGTTGCCTACCCTTATCACCTGGGGGCGGCCCGTCAGGAAGTCCAGGATCCAGTTGCAGAGGGAGGTGTTTAATCCCAGGGTCCTTAGTTTAGTGAAGAGCACTATAGTGTTGAATGCTGAGCTGTGGACAATGAACAGCATTCTCACATAGGTGTTCATTTTGTCCAGGTGGGAAAGGGCAGTGTAGAGTGCAATAAAGATTGCGTCATCTGTGGATCTGTTGGGGCGGAATGCAAATTGGAGTCGGTCTAGGTTTTCTGGGATGATGGTGTTGATGTGAGCCATGACCAGCCTGTCAAAGCATTTCATAGCTACAGATGTGAGTGCTATGGAGCGATAATAATTTAGACAGGTTACCTGGAGTTCTTGGGCACAGGGACTATGGTGGTCTGCTTGAAACATGTAGGTATTACAAACTGGGTCAGAGTTAGAAAATGTCAGTGAAGACACTTGCCAGTTGGTCAGACCATGCTCTGAGTACACATCCTGGTAATCTGTCTGTCCTGCGGCCTTTTGAATGTTAACCTGTTTAAAGGTCTTACTCACGTCGGCTACGGAAAGCGTGATCTCACAGTCGTCCGGAACAGCTGGTGCTCTCATGCATTGGTTCAGTGTTGCTTGACTAGCATAGAAGGTATTTAGCTCTTCTGGTAGGCTCATGTCACTGGACAGCTCGTGGCTGGGTTTCCCTTTGTAATCTGTAATAGTTTGCAAGCCCTGCCACATCCAACGAGCGTCAGAGCCGGTGTAGTAGGATTCGATCTTGGTCCTGTATTGATAATTGGGCGGCAGGTAGCTTAGTGGTTAAGAGCGTTGTGCCAGTAACCGAAAGTTCGCTGGTTCTAATCCCCGAGCCGACTAGGTGAAAAATCTGTCGATGTTCCCTTGAGCAAGGCACTTAACCCTAATTGCTCATGTAAGTCGCTCTGGATAAGAGCGTCTGCTAAATGACTAAAATGTAAATGTAATACTTTTCCTGTTTGATGGTTCGTCTTATAAGTGTCCGGATTAGTGTCCCGCTCCTTGAAAGTGGCAGCTCTAGTCTTTAGCTCAATGCAGATGTTGCCTGTAATCCATGGTTTCTGGTAGGGATATGTACGCACGGCCACTGTGGGGATGACGTCGTCAATGCACTTATTAATGAAGCCGGTGACTGATGTGATAAACTCCTCAATGCCATCGGATGAATCCCAGAACATACAGTATTCGAGTCTGTGCTAGCGGAACAGTCCTGTAGTTTAGCATCCTCTCCCTCTGACCACTTCCGGCTTGAGCGCGTCACTGGTACTTCCTGTTTGAGTTTTTGCTTGTAAGCAGTAGGATAGAGTTATGTTCAGATTAAACCAAAAGGAGGTTGAGGGAGAGCTTTGTATGCGTCTCTGTGTGTGGAGTAAAGGTTAGTTTTTTTGCCTCTAGTTGCACAGGTGACATGCTGGTTGAAATTAGGTAAAAAAAAGATTTCAATTTTCCTGCATTAAAGTCACCGGCCACTAGGACTGAGTGAGCATTTTCAGACCCCGGACCTGGAGCGGTGCTGACGTCTGGGCCTGGATCGGCAATCCCTCCACAATGCACCAAGCCCTGTCTGGACCCTGGTGTGGGAGACCCCGAACCTGGAGAGGGGCTGACGTCTGGGCCTGGATCGGCAATCCCCCCGCGATGCACCAAGCCCTGTCTGGACCCTGGTGTGGGAGACCCCGACCCTGGAGAGGGTCTGACGTCTGGACCCAGAGTAGAGCCGCTGACCGGAGCTGAACTGGGTCCCGGTGGAGCGGACTGCTCTGGCTCCGGAATGGAGCCGCTGACCGGAGCTGGATCAGGCACCGGTGGAGCGGATTGCTCTGGCTCTGGAGTGGAGCAGCTGACCGGAGCTGGACTGGACCCCGGTGGAGCGGAATGCTCTGACTCCGGAGTGGAGCCGCTGACTGGAGCTGGACTGGGCACCGGTGACCGGAGCTGGACTGGGCACCGGTGGAGCAGACTGCTCTGGCTCCGGAGTGGAGCAGCTGACCGGAGCTGGACTAGGCACCGGTGGAGCGGACTGCTCTGGCTCCGGAGTGGAACCGCTGACCGGAGCTGGATCAGGTACCGTGGGAGCGGATTTCTCTGGCTTCGGAATGGAGCCGCTGACCGGAGCTGGACTGGTACCGGTGGAACGGGCCGGGCCGGCCTGGGGACACGCACCACTGGTCTGGTGCGAGGAGCAGGAACGGGCCGAGCCGGACTGGAGACACGCACCACAGGTCTGGTGCGAGGAGCAGGAACGGGCCGGGCCGGCCTGGGGACACGCACCACAGGTCTGGTGCGAGGTCTGGTGCGAGGAGCAGGCACGGGCAGGGCCGGACTGGGAACACGCACCACTGGTCTGGTGCGAGGTCTGGTGCAAGGAGCAGGCACGGGCCGGGTCGGACTGGGAACACGCACCACTGGTCTGGTGCGAGGTCTGGTGCGAGGAGCAGGCACGGGCCGTACTGGACTGGGAACACGCACCACTGGTCTGGTGCGAGGAGCAGGCACGGGCCGGGCCGGACTGGGAAAACGCACCACTGGTCTGGTGCGAGGAGCAGGCACGGGCCGTACTGGACTGGTGAGGCACACTGGTGACACAGTGCGTAGAACCGGAGCAGGATATACTGGACCGTGGAGGCGTACTGGAGGTCTGGAGTGTACAGCTGGCACAACCCGTCCTGGCTGCATGCCCACTTTCGCACGGCACGTGCGGGGCGCTGGCACAGGACGCACTGGGCTGTGAATGCGCACTGGCGACACAGTGCGTATCTCCGCATACCTAGGTTCCTCTATGAACACACGCTCCTTCTGTTGCCTGACCAGCTCCTCTCTCCGTGACTCCACTACTTCCTTCTCCCTTTGAGCCTCCTGTAGCGCCTCCCTCTGAACGGATACCTCCTGCTCCCTCTGATCTAACAGCCCCCGAAACGTGGTGGCCTCCTCTCTCAGACTCTCGATCCGCAGGTCTTGGAGGACCTCTAGAATAGCGGCCTCCTCCTCTCTAGTCAGCCCTTTCCCGGCCTCCTGCTGCCTCGTCGTCCAACCCCATTTTCTTGGGGCTGCTTCTCGGGCTTCCTATTCGGCCGGCTTCGTTGATGTCGCCGTTGATCTTCTCCTACCCGGGCTTCCTCCTTCATTGCCTTACCGTAACGGACGGCCTCCTCCTCTGTGACATCTACCAACGTAGCCTCCCGCTGTGTCCAGGGTGTTTGCTCCTCCTGGCCACGCTGCTTGGTCCTCGTTTGGTGGGATCTTCTGTCACGAACGTTGAGAGACGGGTCAGACCAAGGTGCAGCGTGAAAAGCGTACATGTTTATTACTCAATAAACATACAACAAAACAAGAAACAACGTAACGTGAAGTCCAAAGGGCTATACACATACCAGACTAACAGGAACAAGATCCCACAATACACAGTAGGCAATGGGCTTCCTAAGGATGATCCCCAATCAGAGACAACGAGAGACAGCTGTCTCTGATTGGGAATCACACCCGGCCAAACATAGAAACACACAACCTAGCACTGCAACATAGAAATAGACTAACTAGAACATAAACATATAATATATAACATAGAAACTCACGCCCTGACCAAACCAACTAAAGACAACAGGCCTCTCAAGGCCAGGGCGTGACAATGAGAGAGGTGCCTTAATCGATGTGATCGGTGCCCGGGGAGCAGTTGTTGGGGATTAACTGCCTTGCTCAAGGGAAGAACAGCAGTTTTTTTCCCCCACCATGCCAGCTCTGGGATTTGAACCAGCGACCTTTCGGTTACTGCCCCCACCCACGCTCTTAACCGCTAGGCTACCTGCCGCCCCACTATGAGTTATTCTTACTCAGGCGAGCAGAACCTCAAGACTTTCTTAATATTAGTACCAGCTGTTGTTAACAAAGAGACACACACCCCCTCCCCTGAGCTTCCTCGACGCCACCGTTCTGTCCAGCAAGATTTATATTTACCATGTCCTCGTTCAGCCACGACTCTGAAAAACATAGGATATTACAGTTCTTCAGATCACGTTGATAGGATCGTCTCAAACGGAGCTCCTCCACTTCATTCAATAGTGATTGTGGTGGTCCCGGCCCCTTCTCCCCCTAACAGAACGGAGGGTAGAGGAAGTAGCTAACTGTGGTGGTCCCCCGGCCCCTTCTCCCCCTAACAGAACGGAGGGTAGAAGAAGTAGCTAACTTTGGTGGTCCCCGGCCCCTTCTTCCCCTAACAGAACAGAGGGTAGAGGAAGTAGCTAACTGTGGTGGTCCCCGGCCCCTTCCCCCCCTAACAGAACGGAGGGTAGAGGAAGTAGCTAACTGTGGTGGTCCCGGCCCCTTCTCCCCCTAACAGAACGGAGGGTAGAGGAAGTAGCTAACTGTGGTTGTCATGGCCCCTTCTCCCCCAACAGAACGGAGGGTAGAGGAAGTAGCTAACTGTGGTGGTCCCCGGCCCCTTCCCCCCCTAACAGAACGGAGGGTAGAGGAAGTAGCTAACTGTGGTGGTCCCGGCCCCTTCTCCCCCTAACAGAACGGAGGGTAGAGGAAGTAGCTAACTGTGGTGGTCCCCGGCCCCTTCTTCCCCTAACAGAACGGAGGGTAGAGGAAGTAGCTAACTGTGGTGGTCCCGGCCCCTTCTCCCCCTAACAGAACGGAGGGTAGAGGAAGTAGCTAACTGTGGTGGTCCCGGCCCCTTCTCCCCCTAACAGAACGGAGGGTAGAGGAAGTAGCTAACTGTGGTGGTCCAGGCCCCTTCTCCCCCTAACAGAACGGAGGGTAGAGGAAGTAGCTAACTGTGGTGATCCCCCGGCCGCTTCTCCACCTAACAGAACGGAGGGTAGAGGAAGTAGCTAACTGTGGTGGTCCCGGCCCCTTCTCCCCCTACCAGAACGGAGGGTAGAGGAAGTAGCTAACTGTGGTGGTCCCGGCCCCTTCTCTCCCTAACAGAACGGAGGGTAGAGGAAGTAGCTAACTGTGGTGGTCCCCTGGCCCCTTCTCTCCCTAACAGAACAGAGGGTAGAGGAGGTAGCTAACTGTGGTGGTCCCGGCCCCTTCTCCCCCTAACAGAACGGAGGGTAGAGGAAGTAGCTAACTGTGGTGGTCCCGGCCCCTTCTCCCCCTAACAGAACGGAGGGTAGAGGAAGTAGCTAACTGTGGTGGTCCCGGCCCCTTCTCCCCCAACAGAACGGAGGGTAGAGGAAGTAGCTAACTGTGGTGGTCCCGGCCCCTTCTCCCCCTAACAGAACGGAGGGTAGAGGAAGTAGCTAACTGTGGTGGTCCCGGCCCTTTCTCTACCTAACAGAACGGAGGGTAGAGGAAGTAGCTAACTTTGGTGGTCCCCTGGCCCCTTCTCTCCCTAACAGAACGGAGGGTAGAGGAAGTAGCTAACTGTGGTGCCCCCCGGCCCTTCTCCCCCTAACAGAACGGAGGGTAGAGGAAGTAGCTAACTGTGGTGGTCCCGGCCCCTTCTCCCCCTAACAGAACGGAGGGTAGAGGAAGTAGCTAACTGTGGTGGTCCAGGCCCCTTCTCCCCCTAACAGAACGGAGGGTAGAGGAAGTAGCTAACTGTGGTGGTCCCCTGGCCCCTTCTCCCCCTAACAGAACGGAGGGTAGAGGAAGTAGCTAACTGTGGTGGTCCCGGCCCCTTCTCCCCCTAACAGAACGGAGGGTAAAGGAAGTAGCTAACTGTGGTGATCCAGGCCCCTTCTCCCCCTAACAGAACGGAGGGTAGAGGAAGTAGCTAACTGTGGTGGTCCAGGCCCCTTCTCCCCCCATAACATTGTAACATCAGTGATTAATTAGCAGCATCAATTAAGTCAGTTTGAATTAACCTTTAAACTAGAACAGAAATTCAAAATTCCCATTAAAAATGTTCTTTAATTATTCATTGGACAGAACTAGTAGAACGAGGAAACCATGAAATAATACTGTTAAATTAATTATGAATACATTAGTATTACATTTACATTTACATTTTAGTCATTTAGCAGACGCTCTTATCCAGAGCGACTTACAGGAGCAATTAGGGTTAAGTGCCTTGCTCAAGGGCACATTAACGTCATTTAGCAGACGCTCTTAGCCAGAGCGACTCACAAATTGGTGCGTTCACCCTATAGCCAGTGGGATAACCACTTTACAATTTGGGGGAGGGGGGGGGGGGGGGGGGTTAGAAGGATTACTTTATCCTATCCCAGGTATTCCTTAAAGAGGTGGGGTTTCAAATGTCTCCGGAAGGTGGTGAGTGACTCCGCTGTCCTGGCGTCGTGAGGGAGCTTGTTCCACCATTGGGGTGCCATAGCAGCGAACAGTTTTGACTGGGCTGAGCGGGAGCTATGCTTCCGCAGAGGAAGGGGAGCCAGCAGGCCAGAGGTGGATGAACGCAATGCCCTCGTTTGGGTGTAGGGACTGATCAGAGCCTGAAGGTACAGAGGTGCCGTTCCCCTCACTGCTCCATAGGCAAGCACCATGGTCTTGTAGCGGATGCGAGCTTCAACTGGAAGCCAGTGGAGTGTGCGGAGGAGGGGGGTGACGTGAGAGAACTTGGGAAGGTTGAACACCAGACGGGCTGCGGCATTCTGGATGAGTTGTAGGGGTTTAATGGCACAGGCAGGGAGGCCAGCCAACAGCGAGTTGCAGTAGTCCAGACGGGAGATGACAAGTGCCTGGATTAGGACCTGTGCCGCTTCCTGTGTAAGGCAGGGTCGTACTCTCCGAATGTTGTAGAGCATGAACCTGCAGGAGCGGGTCACCGCCTTGATGTTGGCGGAGAACGACAGGGTGTTGTCCAGGGTCACGCCTAGGCTCTTCGCACTCTGGGAGGAGGACACAGTGGAGTTGTCAACCGTGATGGCGAGATCATGGAACGGGCAGTCCTTCCCCGGGAGGAAGAGCAGCTCCGTCTTGCCAGGGTTCAGCTTGAGGTGGTGATCCGTCATCCATACTGATATGTCTGCCAGACATGCAGAGATGCGATTCGCCACCTGGTTATCAGAAGGGGGAAAGGAGAAGATTAGTTGTGTATCGTCAGCGTAGCAATGATAGGAAAGGCCATGTGAGGATATGACAGAGCCAAGTGACTTGGTGTATAGGGAGAAAAGGAGAGGGCCTAGAACTGAGCCCTGGGGGACACCAGTGGTGAGAGCACGTGGTGCGGAGACAGCTTCTCGCCACGCCACTTGGTAGGAGCGACCGGTCAGGTAGGACGCAATCCAGGAGTGAGCCGCGCCGGAGATGCCCAGCTCGGAGAGGGTGGAGAGGAGGATCTGATGGTTCACAGTATCAAAGGCAGCAGACAGGTCTAGAAGGACAAGAGCAGAGGAGAGAGAGTTAGCTTTAGCAGTGCGGAGAGTCTCCGTGACACAGAGAAGAGCAGTCTCAGTTGAATGACCAGTCCTGAAACCTGATTGGTTTGGATCAAGAAGGTCATTCTGAGAGAGATAGCAAGAGAGTTGGCTAAAGACGGCACGCTCAATAGTTTTGGAAAGAAAAGAAAGAAGGGATACTGGTCTGTAGTTGTTGACATCAGTGGGGTCGAGTGTTGGTTTTTTGAGAAGGGGAGCAACTCTCGCTCTCTTGAAGACGGAAGGGACATGGCCAGCGGTCAAGGATGAGTTGATCAGCGAGGTGAGGTAGGGGAGAAGGTCACCGGAGATGGTCTGGAGAAGGGAGGAGGGGATGGGGTCAAGCGGGCAGGTTGTTGGGCGGCCTGCAGTCACAAGTCACAGGATTTTATCTGGAGAGAGAGGGGAGAAAGAAGTCAAAGCATAGGGTAGGGCAGTGTGAGCAGGACCAGCAGTGTCATTAGACTTAACAAACGAGGATCGGATGTCGTCAACCTTCTTTTCAAAGTGGTTGACGAAGTCATCCACAGAGAGAGAGGAGGGGGGGGGGATTCAGGAGGGAGGAAAATGTGGCAAAGAGCTTCCTAGGGTTAGAGGCAGATGCTTGGAATTTAGAGTGGTAGAAGGTGGCCTTAGCAGCAGAAACAGATGAAGAAAATGTAGAGAGGAGGGAGTGAAAAGATGCCAGGTCGGCAGGGAGTTTAGTTTTCTTCCATTTCCGCTCCGCTGCCCGGAGCTCTGTTCTGTGAGCTCGCAATGGAGTCATCAAGCCACGGAGCTGGAGGGGAGGACCGAGCCGGCCGGGAGGATAGGGGACACAGAGAGTCAAAGGATGCAGAAAGGGAGGAGAGGAGGGATGAGGAGGCAGAATCAGGAGATTGGAGGGAGAAGGATTGAGCAGAGGGAAGAGATGATAGGATGGAAGAGGAGAGAGTAGTGGGAGAGAGAGAGCGAAGGTTGCGGCGGCGCATTACCATCTGTGTAGGGGCAGAGTGAGTAGTGTGGGAGGAGAGCGAGAGAGAAAAGGAAACAAAGTAGTGGTCGGAGACATGGAGGGGAGTTGCAGTGAGATTAGTAGAGGAGCAGCATCTAGTGAAGATGAGGTCAAGCGTATTGCCTGCCTTGTGAGTAGGGGGGGACGGTGAGAGGGTGAGGTCAAAAGAGGAGAGGAGTGGAAAGAAGGAGGCAGAGAGAAATGAGTCAAATGTGGACATAGGGAGGTTGAAATCCCCCAAAACTGTGAGGGGTGAGCCATCCTCAGGGAAGGAACTTATCAAGGCGTCAAGCTCATTGATGAACTCTCCAAGGGAACCTGGAGGGCGATAGATGACAAGGATATTAAGCTTAAATGGGCTAGTGACTGTGACAGCATGGAATTCAAATGAGGAGATAGACAGATGGGTTAGGGGAAAAATTGAGAATGTCCACTTGGGAGAGATGAGGATTCCTGTACCACCACCCCTCTGACCAGATGCTCTCGGGGTATGCGAGAACACATGGTCAGACGAGGAGAGAGCAGTAGGAGTAGCAGTGTTTTCAGTGGTGATCCATGTTTCCGTCAGCGCCAGGAAGTCGAGGGACTGGAGGTTGGCATAGGCTGGGATGAAGTCAGCTTTGTTGGCAGCAGAACGGCAGTTCCAGAGGCTGCCTGCGACCTGGAACTCCACGTGGGTGGTGCGTGCAGGGACCACCAGGTTAGAGAGGCAGCAGCCACGCGGTGTGGTGCGTTTGTGTAGCCTGTGCAGAGAGGAGAGAACAGGGATAGGCAGAGGCATAGTTGACAGGCTGTAGCAAATGGCTACAAAAATGCAGAGGAGATCGGAATGAAATGAGCTAAGCATCTGGGAGAGGAGAGAGCAGGGCCTTCCTCACCAAAAACTTCTACCTCAGAAACTAAAATTGTTTCACTGAACCACCCGAACAAAAACTCTCCCAACTTCCACCTTTAGAAATCAGAATTGTTGTGAACCACAGCGGTTCAATGTTTAAAGGAATAGACTCAACCCACTTTATTCAGCTAGCTAACTATGACACCATAGCTAACTAGCAAGCTAGCATCCAATAACAATAACACACCGTTTAGCACCAACACTTGGTCACAACAAACCACCAATAGTGTGATAACACACTAAACAGATCATTCGTGTCTGTGTCAAGTTCCTTTCATGACGCTCAGTATAATCCGTTCAGTATAATATGTTTACCTTATTTATTATCCTAAATGTCTTAATATGAAACTCATTAGAAGGTAATAGAAATGCCTGATGCAGATTAATAAAACGCAACTGTTTCAGAGTGTACAGTACACTGAATCCTCCCATTATCCTCCCAGATCAGACCAAACTACACCTCCTCTGGCGCCCCCTAGGGGAGCATATTCAAACTGCACTTTTCAATTCCACACACAAAGGAATGTTGCTCTCTCAGTCAACAACAGTTTGAGAGCACATTCTTCGGTCATGAAATAAAATCTCTGGTACAATTTTACATCTATAGGGAATGCATTACTTATTGAATTCAATAAATGTACAAATAAGCAAGAGAAAACATTTTGACAGGTGCACCCTTATTCTAGCCTGATTCCACCGTCCTGACCGCTGCCTGATTCCACCATCCTGACCGCTGCCTGATTCACCATCCTGACCGCTGCTTGATTCACCATCCTGACCGCTGCCTGATTCCACCATCCTGATCGCTGCCTGATTCCACCATCCTGACCGCTGCCTGATTCCACCATCCTGACCGCTGCCTGATTCCACCATCCTGACCGCTGCCTGATTCCACCATCCTGACCGCTGCACTCCTTTGGTTTCACTTCACTCCATAGCCAAACAGAATGTAAGCTTGCGAGAACAGGATGGTCGTGCGAGGCTACCCTTATTCTATAATTGATCAAATCTCTTTGGTACAATTATTAAATGTAGTCTATGTGTTATGTGTAAATGTGATGTGTGCCACAGCACCCGCTGAGTCTCCTTCTTACCGGGAAGTCTTCCAGCGCGTCAGGCATGAGGATGGTGAAGCGTTTGGTGCAGGAGGAGGCCTGGGTGGTGGTGGTCCTGGCCCCTCCTCCCCCTCTGTCCTCTGGACCTCCTGTGGCCCCCTGGAGCCCTCCCTGGCCTCCCGGTTGCAAGCCTAGCAGTCTGGTGTAATATTGGAACAGGTCGTCTCCCAGACGCACAGGAGACACATAGATCACCTCCACATTCTCATCTAGACACAGGAGACACATAGATCACCTCCATGTTCTCATCTACGCACAGGAGACACATAGATCACCTCCACGTTCTCATCTACACACAGGAGACACATAGATCACCTCCACGTTCTCATCTACACACAGGAGACACATAGATCACCTCCACGTTCTCATCTACACACAGGAGACACATAGATCACCTCCACACAGGAGACACATAGATCACCTCCACACAGGAGACACATAGATCACCTCCACGTTCTCATCTACACACAGGAGACACATAGATCACCTCCACACAGGAGACACATAGATCACCTCCACGTTCTCATCTACACACAGGAGACACATAGATCACCTCCACGTTCTCATCTACACACAGGAGACACATAGATCACCTCCACGTTCTCATCTACACACAGGAGACACATAGATCACCTCCACGTTCTCATCTACACACAGGAGACACATAGATCACCTCCACGTTCTCATCTACACACAGGAGACACATAGATCACCTCCACGTTCTCATCTACACACAGGAGACACATAGATCACCTCCACGTTCTCATCTACACACAGGAGACACATAGATCACCTCCACGTTCTCATCTACACACAGGAGACACATAGATCACCTCCACACAGAGACACATAGATCACCTCCACACAGGAGACACATATATCACCTCCACGTTCTCATCTACACACAGAGACACATAGATCACCTCCACGTTCTCATCTACACACAGGAGACACATAGATCACCTCCACACAGAGACACATAGATCACCTCCACACAGGAGACACATAGATCACCTCCACGTTCTCATCTACACACAGAGACACATAGATCACCTCCACACAGAGACACATAGATCACCTCCACACAGAGACACACAGATCAAACCACACAGAGACGCACAGATCACCTCCACACAGAGACACACAGATCACCTCCACACAGAGACACATAGATCACCTCCACACAGAGACACATAGATCACCTCCACACAGAGACACATAGATCACCTCCACACAGAGACACATAGATCACCTCCACACAGAGACACATAGATCACCTCCACACAGAGACACACAGATCACCTCCACACAGAGACACACAGATCACCTCCACGTTCTCATCTACACACAGGAGACACATAGATCACCTCCACGTTGTCATCTACACACAGGAGACACATAGATCACCTCCACGTTCTCATCTACACACAGGAGACACATAGATCACCTCCACGATCTTATCTACACACAGAGACACATAGATCACCTCCACACAGAGACACATAGATCACCTCCACACAGAGACACATAGATCAACTCCACACAGGAGACACATAGATCACCTCCACGTTCTTATCTACACACAGAGACACATAGATCACCTCCACACAGAGACACATAGATCACCTCCACACAGAGACACATAGATCAACTCCACACAGAGACACATAGATCACCTCCACGTTCTTATCTACACACAGAGACACACAGATCACCTCCACACAGAGACACATAGATCACCTCCACACAGAGACACATAGATCACCTCCACATTCTTATCTACACACAGGAGACACATAGATCACCTCCACGTTCTCATCTACACACAGGAGACACATAGATCACCTCCACGTTCTCATCTACACACAGGAGACACATAGATCACCTCCACGTTCTCATCTACACACAGGAGACACATAGATCACCTCCACACAGGAGACACATAGATCACCTCCACACAGGAGACACATAGATCACCTCCACGTTCTCATCTACACACAGGAGACACATAGATCACCTCCACACAGGAGACACATAGATCACCTCCACGTTCTCATCTACACACAGGAGACACATAGATCACCTCCACGTTCTCATCTACACACAGGAGACACATAGATCACCTCCACGTTCTCATCTACACACAGGAGACACATAGATCACCTCCACGTTCTCATCTACACACAGGAGACACATAGATCACCTCCACGTTCTCATCTACACACAGGAGACACATAGATCACCTCCACGTTCTCATCTACACACAGGAGACACATAGATCACCTCCACGTTCTCATCTACACACAGGAGACACATAGATCACCTCCACACAGAGACACATAGATCACCTCCACACAGGAGACACATAGATCACCTCCACACAGGAGACACATAGATCACCTCCACGTTCTCATCTACACACAGAGACACATAGATCACCTCCACGTTCTCATCTACACACAGGAGACACATAGATCACCTGCACACAGAGACACATAGATCACCTCCACACAGGAGACACATAGATCACCTCCACGTTCTCATCTACACACAGAGACACATAGATCACCTCCACACAGAGACACATAGATCACCTCCACACAGAGACACACAGAACAAACCACACAGAGACGCACAGATCACCTCCACACAGAGACACACAGATCACCTCCACACAGAGACACATAGATCACCTCCACACAGAGACACATAGATTACCTCCACACAGAGACACATACATCACCTCCACACAGAGACACATAGATCACCTCCACACAGAGACACATAGATCACCTCCACACAGAGACACACAGATCACCTCCACACAGAGACACACAGATCACCTCCACGTTCTCATCTACACACAGGAGACACATAGATCACCTCCACGTTGTCATCTACACACAGGAGACACATAGATCACCTCCACGTTCTCATCTACACACAGGAGACACATAGATCACCTCCACGATCTTATCTACACACAGAGACACATAGATCACCTCCACACAGAGACACATAGATCACCTCCACACAGAGACACATAGATCAACTCCACACAGGAGACACATAGATCACCTCCACGTTCTTATCTACACACAGAGACACATAGATCACCTCCACACAGAGACACATAGATCACCTCCACACAGAGACACATAGATCAACTCCACACAGAGACACATAGATCACCTCCACGTTCTTATCTACACACAGAGACACACAGATCACCTCCACACAGAGACACATAGATCACCTCCACACAGAGACACATAGATCACCTCCACATTCTTATCTACACACAGAGACACACAGATCACCTCCACACAGAGACACATAGATCACCTCCACACAGAGACACACAGATCACCTCCAAACAGAGACACATAGATCACCTCCACACAGAGACACATATATCACCTCCACACAGAGACACATAGATCACCTCCACACAGAGACACACAGATCACCTCCACACAGAGACACATAGATCACCTCCACGTTCTTATCTACACACAGAGACACATAGATCACCTCCACACAGAGACACATAGATCACCTCCACACAGAGACACACAGATCACCTCCACACAGAGACACACAGATCACCTCCACACAGAGACACATAGATCACCTCCACACAGAGACACATAGATCACCTCCACACAGAGACACACAGATCACCTCCACACAGAGACACATAGATCACCTCTACGTTCTCATCTACGCACAGGAGACACATAGATCACCTCCACGTTGTCATCTACACACAGGAGACACATAGATCACCTCCACACAGAGACACATAGATCACCTCCACACAGAGACACACAGATCACCTCCACACAGAGACACATAGATCACCTCCACGTTCTCATCTACACACAGAGACAAACAGATCACCTCCACAACTCAGATCACAGCAGAGCAGTGGAGATATCAGGGTTTACAGGAGCTGTGGGCCATCCTGTATGGCTCAGTTGGTAAGATCGTGCTGCTTGCAACAACATGGCTGTGGGTTCAATTCTCCTAGGGATCTAACACGTACATACTAATGCAAATGTATGCGCTCACTGTGCGTCAAGTCACTTTGGATAAATGTGTCTTCTAAGTGGCATAGATGGAGACATGGTGTATAGACATGAGTGATTGTGTGTATAGCGTGAGTATTGAGATGGTGTGTTGTTGAATACAGTGTAAATACGGTGTATTCATAGGGCCCAGCGACATCACGTTTGCGTTCGATTTTGTTGTGTCCACCATCTTTAGGACCGCGGATTCTGACTAAGATGGGAAGTAACGCCAAGATCGCCCAATCTAACTGCTCCTGAAAAATATATCTTGAAAAGATTGGGTTGTGATCCATTTCTCGCTCCTAGCAAAGCTTTTCACGCCAATTAAATCAGCGAGAAATCCCTCCCCCTACACTGATGTACAGGGCCTTCAGAAAGTATTCACACCCCTTGACTTTTTCCACATTTTGTTGTGTTACAAAGTGGGATTAAAATAGATTGAATTGTAATATTTGGTCAACGATCTACACAAAATACTCTGTAATGTCAAAGTGGAAGAAAAATTCTAACATTTATGAAAAATAAAACACTAATATATCTTGATTAGATAAGGTAGCTTAGT
This sequence comes from Coregonus ussuriensis, assembly GCA_031479575.1. Classification (NCBI taxonomy): domain Eukaryota; kingdom Metazoa; phylum Chordata; class Actinopteri; order Salmoniformes; family Salmonidae; genus Coregonus; species Coregonus ussuriensis. Next base: position 9,252,080 of record CM062498.1, on the reverse strand, counting down.
GGTTAAGAGCGTTGTGCCAGTAACCGAAAGGTCGCTGGTTCTAATCCCCGAGCTGACTAGGTGAAAAATCTGTCGTTGTGCCCTTGAGCAAGGCACTTAACCCTAATTGCTCCTGTAAGTCGCTCTGGATAAGAGCGTCTGCTAAATGACTTAAATGTAAAATATTCACCCCCGAGACAATACATGTTAGAAACACCTTTGGCAGTGATTACAGCTGTGTCTTTTGGGGTAAATAGCTAAGAGCTTTGCACATCTGGATTGTACAATATTTGCCCATTATTATTAAAAAAATTATTCAAGCTCTGTCAAATTGGTTGTTGATCTTTGCTAGGAAGCCATTTTTAAGTCTTGCCAGAGATTTTCAAGCAGATTTAAGTCAAAACTGTAACTAGGCCATTCAGGGACATTCAATGTCGACTTGGTAAGCAACTTCAGTGTAGATTTGGCCTTGTGTTTTAGGTTATTGTCCTGCTGAAAGGCTCCCAGTGTCTGGTGGAAAGCAGACAGAAACAGGTTTTCCTACAGGACTTTGCCTGTGCTTAGCTCTATTCCGTTTCTTTTTTATCCTAAAAAACTCCCTAGTCCTTGCCGATGACAAGCAATACCCATAACATAAGTGCCTTGTTGCAAAAATGATGCATGGTTTGAAATATTTTATATTCTGTACAAGCTTCCTTCTTTTCACTCTGTCATTTAGGTTAGTATTGTGGAGAAACTACAATGTGGTTGATCCATCCTCAGTTCTCATATCACAACCATTAAACTAACTGTTTGAAAATGACCATTGACCTCATGGTGAAATCCCTGAGTCATATATTTATTTAATTTTTACACATCTACCAATAGCTGCCCTTCTTTGTGAGGTATTGAAAAACCTCCCTGGTCTTTGTGCTTGAATCTGTGCTTGAAATTCACTACTCGATTGAGGGACTTTACAGATAAACTGTATGTGTGGGGTACAGAGATGGGTTAGTCATAAAAAAACTATGTTAACAACTATTATTGAACACAATGAGTCCATGCAACTTGTTAAGCATATTTTTACTCCTGAACTTATTTAGGCTTGGCATAACAAAGGGGTTGAATACTTAAGACATTTCAGCTTTTCATTTTTTATTAATTTCTAAAAACAAAAATTCCACTTTGGTATTGTATGTAGATCAGTGACACAAAATCTCAATGTAATCCATTTTAAAAATCATGCTGTAAAACAACAAAATGTGGGAAAAGGGGTGTGAACACTTTCTGAAAGCACTGTAGCTACCTAATCTGACATAAACAGCTAACAGCTTACATTTACATTACATTTTAGTCATTTAGCAGACGCTCTTATCCAGAGCGACTTACAGGAGCAATTAGGGTTAAGTGCCTTGCTCAAGGGCACATTAACGTCATTTAGCAGACGCTCTTAGCCAGAGCGACTCACAAATTGGTGCGTTCACCCTATAGCCAGTGGGATAACCACTTTAACCAGCTTAACTTGTAGCTAGACATGCTGCCCCTAAATGAAGAGGGACTGTTATCAGAAATCAGTCTGTGGATCAGCTTGTTTCTCTGTGATTGGATCAGCTGTGGATCAGCTTGTTTCTCTGTGATTGGATCAGCTGTGGATCAGCTTGTTTCTCTGTGATTGGATCAGCTGTGGATCAGCTTGTTTCTCTGTGATTGGATCAGCTGTGGATCAGCTTGTTTCTCTGTGATTGAATCAGCTGTGGATCAGCTTGTTTCTCTGTGATTGGATCAGCTGTGGATCAGCTTGTTTCTCTGTGATTGGATCAGCTGTGGATCAGCTTGTTTCTCTGTGATTGGATCAGCTGTGGATCAGCTTGTTTCTCTGTGATTGGATCAGCTGTGGATCAGCTTGTTTCTCTGTGATTGGATCAGTCTGTGGATCAGCTTGTTTCTCTGTGATTGGATCAGCTGTGGATCAGCTTGTTTCTCTGTGATTGGATCAGTCTGTGGATCAGCTTGTTTCTCTGTGATTGGATCAGCTGTGGATCAGCTTGTTTCTCTGTGATTGGATCAGCTGTGGATCAGCTGACCGGAGGCTACTGCAGGCACTGACTTGCGGGAGTCACGGCAACAGCAGCTGCTTGAGCTAGCTAGGTAATGCTGGAGAAATCATGCTAGCTTTTGTGACATTGTCAAACTTCAGAAATACTGGTCATTGGTGCACAAAACAACTTAGCTAAATGTAAAATGGTAAGACTTAAGGCGTCAGTATGCTTCAGTTCAGCTGGAGGCTAGCTGAAGTCGGCTAGGCCAACCAAACGAGTGTGCTGGAGGCTAGCTGAAGTCGGCTAGGCCAACCAAACGAGTGTGCTGGAGGCTAGCTGAAGTCGGCTAGGCCAACCAAGCGAGTGTGCTGGAGGCTAGCTGAAGTCGGCTAGGCCAACCAAACAAGTGTGCTGGAGGCTAGCTGAAGTTGGCTAGGCCAACCAAGCGAGTGTGCTGGAGGCTAGCTGAAGTCGGCTAGGCCAACCAAACGAGTGTGCTGGAGGCTAGCTGAAGTCGGCTAGGCCAACCAAACGAGTGTGCTGGAGGCTAGCTGAAGTCGGCTAGGCCAACCAAACGAGTGTGCTGGAGGCTAGCTGAAGTCGGCTAGGCCAACCAAGCGAGTGTGCTGGAGGCTAGCTGAAGTCGGCTAGGCCAACCAAACGAGTGTGCTGGAGCCTAGCTGAAGTCGGCTAGGCCAACCAAACGAGTGTGCTGGAGGCTAGCTGAAGTTGGCTAGGCCAACCAAACGAGTGTGCTGGAGGCTAGCTGAAGCCGGCTAGGCCAACCAAGCGAGTGTGCTGGAGGCTAGCTGAAGTCGGCTAGGCCAACCAAACGAGTGAGCTTGCATACTCCCTTAAAAGACCTTCGCTTGGAAAACGAGAAAAAGCAGCAATAGTACGGTTTGTCCATTTTGACACACCGTAGCCAGTATACACTTCCTCAAAATAGATAACTCAAGAAATCTGCAATAAATGTTGACCTTTTTGCCTTAGTCGTACAATTTTACATCTAACTAAGATGTTTGGTGCAGTATTTCTCAATGAAACAATGTGCATGAAAACGAGCCGTCTCTCATTGAATGACAACAAAGACTTGAAGAATATACTGTTGACCAATCACCAACGAAGGGGCGTGGTCTTCAGCTACCAACTTCGGCTTGCCTCTACAAAAATGTTGTGTGCCTGAACAGCCCCAAAAAAACTTACCAAAGTCCAAAACGAACAAAAACGTCACAAAATGTCATCATAATATATGCACAAACTCCTCGAAACTGTTTCGGCTGGGAAGCATGCGGACGTCTTAAGACTTCCTCATCAAAGAATGTTATAATTTACAGATTTATTGTTTCAGTTTTGATTAATTCAGCCTGTTTTAGACAACGCAGTCCTAAAGATGGCGCTGCAACGCTGTGTTACATCACTTGGGATCTATGAACATCTGACTGCAGAGCCCCAACACCTCCTACTGTACCTCTGACATCACACAGCCGTCCCATCTGGATGTTCTGCAGGATGTCAAAACCCTTCAGGCTGAAACGCTGCAACTGGGAGTAACCTGACAGAGGACACACATAGAACACAGAATACAGGGTTAAAACACATAGAACACAGAATACAGGGTTAGAACACATAGAACACAGAATACAGGGTTAGAACACAGGGAACCTAACACATATAACACAGAACACAGGGTTAGAACACATAGAACACAGAATACAGGGTTAGAACACATAGAACACAGAATACAGGGTTAGAACACATAGAACACAGAATACAGGGTTAGAACACATAGAACATAGAATACAGGGTTAGAACACAGGGAACCTAACACTTAGAACACAGAATACAGGGTTAGAACACATAGAACACAGAATACAGGGTTAGAACACAGGGAACCTAACACATATAACACAGAACACAGGGTTAGAACACATAGAACACAGAATACAGGGTTAGAACACATAGAACACAGAATACAGGGTTAGAACACAGGGAACCTAACACTTAGAACACAGAATAAAGGGTTGGAACACACAGAAAACAACATACAGGGTTAGAACACATAGAACAAATAATACAGGGTTAAAACACATAGAACACAGAATACAGGGTTAGAACACATAGAACACATAATACAGGGTTAGAACACAGGGAACCTAACACATATAACACAGAACACAGGGTTAGAACACATAGAACACAGAATACAGGGTTAGAACACATAGAACACAGAATACAGGGTTAGAACACATAGAACACATAATACAGGGTTAGAACACAGGGAACCTAACACATATAACACAGAACACAGGGTTAGAACACATAGAACACAGAATACAGGGTTAGAACACATAGAACACATAATACAGGGTTAGAACACATAGAACACAGAATACAGGGTTAGAACACAGGGAACCTAACACATATAACACAGAACACAGGGTTAGAACACATAGAACACAGAATACAGGGTTAGAACACATAGAACACAGAATACAGGGTTAGAACACAGGGAACCTAACACATAGCTGTAGCTCAGCTGGTAGAGCATGGCGCTTGTAACGCCAAGGTAGTGGGTTCGATCCCCGGGACCACCCATACACAAAAAAAAATTATGCACGCATGACTGTAAGTCGCTTTGGATAAAAGCGTCTGCTAAATGGCTTATTATTATTATTATTATTACATAGAACACTTCTTACAACCTAACCCAGTCTGCTATACACAGAACACAGGGTTACAACCTAACCCAGTCTGCTATATACAGAGTCACATAAGACCCTGACCTGGCACACAGAGAACACTGAGTTAGAACCTCAAATAGAACCCAACCACACAGAAACACAGCATAGGGATAATGTGTAGAGGACTTCCCTGTGTGTCTGTCTGGTGGTCTGCCTGGCTGACCTGCCAGTGCTGTGAGAGAGAGACAATCCTCCGATGGATCATGGTAATTAAATTACATGATTGACTTCCGGCTAATTAACAACAATGGGGTTCAACTAGCTAATTATCTTCTCCTAGCTCAACACAGCAGCAAACACAAAGGCACGCAAACACACACACACACATCACTCTACTCCTCTGAGGCCCGGAGTGCACATAAAACATTCCATCTGCTTGTAATTAGCTCTAATAATCATTTGAGACAACTGTTTATTAAGGATTGAGAATGCAAGCCTGATTGCAGTTGAAACTATTGCAGCTCTGTGGGTGTAATATTTATTGACAATTTTGATACCTTCTGGAAACAAAGCTCATATTATAAGGAGAATGGGATCCACCCAAATCATTTGGGTTCATGGATCCTTTCACAGCATTATAAGGCTGCGTTGAGACAATGACTTATCAAATCCAGCTAATTGAATCCCTACCATTGTGTCGCTGAGTTGTCATAACGCTTCAGCAAATGTACATTATCCTAGGGGCGCTGGAAGACACAATGTAAGTAACCTAATTTATGTCCCTCTTACTGCCCTGAATGCCTCTGCTGATCCTACAGCTATTGTATGCAGTAATCATATGCCAATGAACCAGAGTAATACTGTTAGCACTGAGGCGGTGTGCCCTAGTAGGAAGTCCACTGTGTGCAGCTCACCCTGCACTAATAAAAATAACTTGAGCATGTCTACCTCTGCTAAGCTTCCCAATAAAGAAATAAAAACAATTAAGCATCCCAGAAAAATGCCAAAGGTGGAGGTGTTGCTGTTTATATTCAGAACCTGTAAAGCTTAGAGAGGATCTCATGTTAAATACTGTTGAAGTAATATGGCTACAGGTTCATCTGCCTCACCTAAAGCCCATTCTGGTGGGAAGCTGCTATAGACCACCAAGTGCTAACAGTCAGTATCTGGATAAAATGTGTGAAATGCTTGATAATGTATGTGATATCAATAGAGATATATACTTTCTGGGTGATTTAAATACAGTGGGGGAAAAAAGTATTTAGTCAGCCACCCATTGTGCATGTTCTCCCACTTAAAAAGATGAGAGAGGCCTGTAATTTTCATCATAGGTACACGTCAAATATGACAGACAAAATTAGAAAAAAAAATCCAGAAAATCACATTGTAGGATTTTTAATGAATTTATTTGCAAATTATGGTGGAAAATAAGTATTTGGTCAATAACAAAAGTTTCTCAATACTTTGTTATATACCCATTGTTGGCAATGACACAGGTCAAACGTTTTCTGTAAGTCTTCACAAGGTTTTCACACACTGTTGCTGGTATTTTGGCCCATTCCTCCATGCAGATCTCCTCTAGAGCAGTGTCGCTGGGCAACACAGACTTTCAACTCCCTCCAAAGATTTTCTATGGGGTTGAGATCTGGAGACTGGCTAGGCCACTCCAGGACCTTGAAATGCTTCTTACGAAGCCACTCCTTCGTTGCCCGGGCGGTGTGTTTGGGATCATTGTCATGCTGAAAGATCCAGCCACGTTTCATCTTCAATGCCCTTGCTGATGGAAGGAGGTTTTCACTCAAAATCTCACGATACATGGCCCCATTCATTCTTTCCTTTACACGGATCAGTCGTCCTGGTCCCTTTGCAGAAAAACAGCCCCAAAGCATGATGTTTCCACCCCCATGCTTCACAGTAGGTATGGTGTTCTTTGGATGCAACTCAGCATTCTCTGTCCTCCAAACACGACGAGTTGAGTTTTTACCAAAAAGTTATATTTTGGTTTCATCTGACCATATGACATTCTCCCAATCCTCTTCTGGATCATTCAAATGCACTCTAGCAAACTTCAGACGGGCCTGGACATGTACTGGCTTAAGCAGGGGGACACGTCTGGCACTACGTCTGGCGGCGTAGTGTGTTACTGATGGTAGGCTTTGTTACTTTGGTCCCAGCTCTCTACAGGTCATTCACTAGGTCCCCCCGTGTGGTTCTGGGATTTTTGCTCACCGTTCTTGTGATCATTTTGACCCCACAGGCTGAGATCTTGAGTGGAGCCCCAGATCAAGGGAGATTATCAGTGGTCTTGTATGTCTTCCATTTCCTAATAATTGCTCCCACAGTTGATTTCTTCAAACCAAGCTACTTACCTATTGCAGATTCAGTCTTCCCAGCCTGGTGCAGGTCTACAGTTTTGTTTCTGGTGTCCTTTGACAGCTCTTTGGTCTTGGCCATAGTGGAGTTTGGAGTGTGACTGTTTGAGGTTGTGGACAGGTGTCTTTTATACTGATAACAAGTTCAAACAGGTGCCATTAATACAGGTAACGAGTGGAGGACAGAGGAGCCTCTTAAAGAAGAAGTTACAGGTCTGTGAGAGCCAGAAATCTTGCTTGTTTGTAGGTGACCAAATACTTATTTTCCACCATAATTTGCAAATAAATTCATAAAAAATCCTACAATGTGATTTTCTGGAATTTTTTTCCTCAATTTGTCTGTCATAGTTGACGTGTACCTATGATGAAAATTACAGGCCTCTCTCATCTTTTTAAGTGGGAGAACTTGCACAATTGGTGGCTGACTAAATACTTTTTTTCCCCACTGTATTTACTGGCTTTCATCAAGCTGCCCACTCAAGAAAAAGCTTCAAACTGTAACTAGTGCCTGCAACCTGGTTCAGGTTATCAATCAACCTACCAGGGTAGTTACAAACAGTACAGGAATTAAATCATCAACATGTATTGATCATATATTTACTAATGCTGCAGAAATTTGTTTGAAAGCAGTATCCAAATCCATTGGATGTAGTGATCACAATATAGTAGCCATATCTAGGAAAACCAAAGTTCCAAAGGATGGGCCTAATATAGTGTATAAGAGGTCATACAAGAAGATTAGTAGTGATTCTTATGTTGTTGATGTGAATAATATTTGTTGGTCCGTAGTGTGTAATGACGAGCAACCAGACGCTGCACTTGACACATTTATGAAATTGCTTATTCCAGTTACTAATAAGCATGCACCTATTAAGAAAATGCCTGTAAAAACGGTTAAATCCCTGTGGATTGATGAAGATTGAAAAATGGTATGGTTGAGAAGGATGAGGCAAAAGAGATGGCAAATAAGTCTGGCTGTACAACCGATTGGCAAACGTACTGCAAATTGTGAAATCATGTGACTAAACTGAATAAAAAGAAGAAGAAACTACACTATGAAACTAAGATAAATGACATAAAGAATGATAGTAAAAAGTTTGAGCGCCTTAAATGAAATTTTGGGCAAAAAGGCAAACTCCGCTCCATCAATTATTGAATCATCACAAAACCCACTGATATTGCCAACTACTTTAATAATTGTTTCATTGGCAAGATTAGCAAACTTAGGCATGACATGCCAGCAACAAACGCTGACACTACAAATCCAAGTATATATGACCAAATTATGAAAGACAAGCGTTGTAATTTTGAATTCCGTAAAGTAAGTGTGGAAGAGGTAACGTTTTTTTTTTGTCTATCAACAATGACAAGCCACCGGGGTCTGACAAAGTGGATGGGAAATGTAATAAGGATAATAGCAGATTATATTGCTACTCCTATTTGCCACATCTTCAATTTAAGCCTACTAGAAAGTGTGTGCCCTCAGGCCAGGAGGGAAGCTAAAGTTATTCCCCTACCTAAGAATAGTAAAGCCCCCTTTACTGGCTCAAATAGCCGACCAATCAGCCTGTTACCAACCCTTAGTAAACTATTGGAAAATATTGTGTTTGACCAGATACAATGCTATTTTACAGTAAACAAAATTGACAACAGACTTTCAGCACGCTTATAGGGAAGGACATTCAACAACGCACAGCACTTGTACAAATGACTGATGATTGGCTGAGAGAAATTGATGATAAAAAGATTGTGGGGGCTATTTCGTTAGACTTCAGTGCGGCTTTTGACATTATCGATCATAGTCTGTTGCTGGAAAAAACAATGTGTTATGGCTTTGGCTTATGGCTTTACATTCCCTGCTATATTGTGGATAAAGAGTTACCTGTCAAACAGAACACAGAGGGTGTTCTTTAAATGGAAGCCCTTTACTTGTTTAAATCTTTACTAATGACCTGCCACTGGCTCTGAGTAAAGCCAGTGTGTCTATGTATGCGGATGACTCAACACTATACACGTCAGCTACTACAGCGACTGAAATGACAGTAAGCAACACTTAACAAAGAGCTGCAGTTAGTTTCAGAATGGGTGGCAAGGAATAAGTTAGTCCTGAATATTTCAAAAACTAAAAGCATTGTATTTGGGACTAATCATTCACTACACCTTAAACCTCAACTAAATCTTGTAATGAATAATGTAGAAATTGAGCAAGTTGAGGAGACTAAACTGCTTGGAGTAACCCTGGATTGTAAACTGTCATGGTCAAAACATATTGATACAACAGTAGCTAGGATGGGGAGAAGTCTGTCCATAATAAATCACTGCTCTGCCTTTTTAACAGCACTATCAACAAGGCAGGTCCTACAGGCCCTAGTTTTGTCGCACCTGGACTACTGTTCAGTCGTGTGGTCAGGTGCCACAAAGAGGAACTTAAGAAAATTACAAAGGCTCAGAACAGGGCAGCACGGCTGGTCTTTGGATGTACACAGAGAGCTAACATTAATAATATGCATGTCAATCTCTCCTGGCTCAAAGTGGAGGAGAGATTGACTTCATCATAACTTGTATTTGTGAGAGGTATTGACATGTTGAATGCTCCGAGCTGTCTGTTTGAACTACTGGCACACAGGTCGAACAATCATGCATACCCCACAAGACATGCCACCAGAGGTCTCTTCACAGTCCCCAAGTCCAGAACAGACTATGGGAGGCGCACAGTACTACATAGAGCCATGACTACATGGAACTCTATTCCACATCAAGTAAGTCATGCCAGCAGTAAAATTAGATTTTAAAAAAAGATACAAATACACCTTATGGAACAGCGGGGACTGTGAAGCAACACAAACATATGATAACATACACACTATACACACATGTAAACATGGATTTTGTGTTATAGATATGTGGTAGTAGAGGGCACACACTTCATACAGTTCAAGTCGGAAGTTTACATACACTTAGGTTGGAGTCATTAAAACTTGTTTTTCAACCACTCCACAAATGTCTTGTTAACAGACTATGGTTTTGGCAAGTCGGTTAGGACATCTACTTTGTGAATGACACAAGTAATTTTTCCAACAATTGTTTACAGACATATAATTTCACTTATAATTCACTGTATCACAATTCCAGTGGGTCAGAAGTTTACATACACTAAGTTGACTTTGCCTTTAAACAGCTTGGAAAATTCCAGAAAATGATGTCATGGCTTTAGAAGCTTCTGATAGGCTAATTGACATAATTTGAGTCAATTGGAGGTGTACCTGTGGATGTATTTCAAGGCATACCTTCAAACTCAGTGCCTCTTTGCTTGACATTAAGGGAAAATCAAAAGAAATCAGCCAAGACCTCAGAAAAGAAATTGTAGACCTCCACAAGTCTGGTTTATCCTTGGGAGCAATTTCCAAATGACTGAAGGTACCACGTTCATCTGTACAAACAATAGTACGCAAGTATAAACACCATGGGACCACGCAGCCGTCATACCGCTCAGGAAGGAGACGCGTTCTGTCTCCTAGAGATGAACGTACTTTGGTGCCAAAAGTGCAAATCAATCCCAGAACAACAGCAAAGGACCTTGTGAAGATGCTGGAGGAAACAGGTACGAAAGTATCTATATCCACAGTAAAATGAGTCCTATATCGACATAACCTGAAAGGCCGCTCAGCAGGGAAGAAGCCACTGCTCCAAAACCGCCATAAAAAAGCCAGACTACGGTTTGCAACTGCACATGGGGACAAATATTGTACTTTTTGGAGAAATGTCCTCTGGTCTGATGAAACAAAAATAGAACTGTTTGGCCATAATGACCATTGTTATGTTTGGAGGAAAAAGGGGAACGCTTGCAAGCCGAAGAACACCATCCCAACCGTGAAGCACGGGGGTGGCAGCATCATGCTGTGGGGGTGCTCTGCTGTAGAAGGGACTGGTGCACTTCACAAAATAGATGGCATCATGAGGAAGGAAAATTATGTGGATATATTGAAGCAACATCTCAAGACATCAGTCAGTAAGTTAAAGATTGGTCGCAAATGGGTCTTCCAAATGGACAATGACCCCAAGCATACTTCCAAAGTTGTGGCAAAATGGCTTAAGGACAACAAAGTCAAGGTATTGGAGTGGCCATCACAAAGACCTGACCTCAATCCTATAGAACATTTGTGGGCAGAACTGAAAAAGTGTGTGCGAGCAAGGAGGCCTACAGACCTGACTCAGTTACACCAGCTCTGTCAGGAGGAATGGGCCAAAATTCACCCAACTTATTGTGGGAAGCTTGTGGATGGCTACCCGAAACGTTTGACCCAAGTTAAACAATTTAAAGGCAATGCTACCAAATACTAATTGAGTGTATGTAAACTTCTGACCCACTGGGAATGTGATGAAAGAAATAAAAGTTGAAAGAAATCATTCTCTCTACTATTATTCTGACATTTCACATTTTTAAAATAAAGTGGTGATCCTAGCTGACCTAAGACAGGGAATTTTTACTATGATTAAAATGTCAGGAATTGTGAAAACTGAGTTTAAATGTGTTTGGCTAAGGTGTATGTAAACTTCCGACTTCAACTGTATGTTGTGAAATCTGTTATGAATGTATTGTAATGTTTTTAAAATGTATAATTGCCTTCATTTAGCTGGACCCCAAGAAGAGTAGCTGCTGCCTTGGCAGGAACTAATGGGGATCCATAATAAACCCCAGGAAGAGTAGCTGCTGCCTTGGCAGGAACTAATGGGGATCCATAATAAACCCCAGGAAGAGTAGCTACTGCCTTGGCAGGAACTAATGGAGATCCGTAATAAACCCCAGGAAGAGTAGCTGCTGCCTTGGCAGGAACTAATGGGGATCCATAATAAACCCCAGGAAGAGTAGCTGCTGCCTTGGCAGGAACTAATGGGGATCCATAATAAACCCCAGGAAGAGTAGCTGCTGCCTTGGCAGGAACTAATGGGGATCCATAATAAATACAAATACAAACTCAAAGTCGTGTGCTTTACTTTCTAACTGACAAAGGAGGCTATCTAGATGACCCACGATGGATACTGTAGAAACAAGATACAGTATTTCATCCAATAGTTGTAAATTGTCATGAGGGGGCAGAACACATCCTCTGTGTCTAATGGTTAATGGCTATTCATTAGCTTTAACTCCAAATCTTTATGTTCACTTCCCTCCCTCCCTCCCTGGCATTCAGACTCTCATGGTCTCCTCATGGTTTTCCTGCAGAGACCACAGACCTATTTCGAGCAGTGCCAGTCTAGCTGGTGGTGAGTGTGAGTGTGTCTGAGTGAGGGAGAGCTACCTACCCAGTGATGGGATGTGTATGATGGTCCTCCTGGAAGACTGGATGTGTTTCCAGTTGGCTGACAGATACTGGAGGAGGAGAAGAACATGGATCAGTGATGGGACTAAATTAACTAGTGGGCACTAGTCCTAATTAATAGACCGGTTGAGTCCATGAAGATGTTAAAACCAAGATGACAAGCTAGCACAGAGACAAGACAGAGAAGACATCTGAACTGAGATGGATATGATGCACTGACAGAGACACAGACAGAGACAGACACAGACACAGAGACAGAGAGAGAGAGAGAGAGAGAGAGAGAGAGAGAGAGATAGAGACAGAGAGAGACAGAGAGAGAGAGAGAGATAGAGACAGCGAGAGAGACAGAGAGAGAGA
>CM062498.1:9159349-9236849 GCA_031479575.1 Coregonus ussuriensis | reverse complement strand
CTCTTCACTCTCATCACAAATAACCATCATGGATACAGAGACTAGTTCAAGGTCATCTCCGAACCATCAACCATGTGCTGACAACCTAATAGTATGTTACAAGCTGACAACCTAATAGTATGTTACAAGCTGACAACCTAACAGTATGTTACAAGCTGACAACCTAACAGTCTGTTACAAGCTGAAATCAGGTAATCAGCTTTAAAACAGCAAATTGTTTTCTCCACCCCATAGCAAATGTGTAGAACTGCAGGAAAACTACTAAAAAAATGATCTCTGCCCCATGGCTAAATGTGTTGAATTGCAGAAAACTTGCTTTAAAACTGCAACATTTTCTCTACGCCCCCTGACAAAATTGCTTAGGGCCCCCAAAAGGCTAGTTTCTTTACTAGCTCTGGTGACAAGTAGAGTTTTGCAACCCTAGTCACAAGAGACGAGGTCCAAGCTGGTTACCTGGGGGTGGAGGGGTGAGACAGGAGGTACTAACCTGGGGGTGGAGGGGTGAGACAGGAGGTACTAACCTGGGGGTGGAGGGGTGAGACAGGAGGTACTAACCTGGGGGTGGAGGGGTGAGACAGGAGGTACTAACCTGGGGGTGGAGGGGTGAGACAGGAGGTACTAACCTGGGGGTGGAGGGGTGAGACAGGAGGTACTAACCTGGGGGTGGAGGGGTGAGACAGGAGGTACTAACCTGGGGGTGGAGGGGTGAGACAGGAGGTACTAACCTGGGGGTGGAGGGGTGCAGGCCGTGCGGCTCCCTGGGACATTTGCCTGTGTTCGGAGCTCTTGGAGGTGGCGGAGGTGGGCGGGGTGTGGATGGCGGAGGTGGACAGGCGTTCTCTGCCGTGACTGTGGGAGGGGCCAGGATCCTTGCCCCAGGTCAACTCCTTCTGACCCTGCAATGGCTTCTCTGTCAGGGCTAAGGGGAAAACATTTTCTTTCAATTCTGTTTCAAAAATACATGTTTGTCATGTAGCAGACTCTCTTATCCAGTAGATAGGCTTATAAAGTAGGTCAAACATCCACCTATCATAACCATTACCAATAAAACCTTCAGAACTACACGCTACCTGCAAACTCAGAGCTAGTAAAGACACTCAGAGCTAGTAGACACTCAGAGCTAGTAAAGACACTCAGAGCTAGTAGACACTCAGAGCTAGTAAAGACATTCAGAGCTAGTAAAGACACTCAGAGCTAGTAGACACTCAGAGCTAGTAAAGACACTCAGAGCTAGTAGACACTCAGAGCTAGTAAAGACACTCAGAGCTAGTAAAGACACTCAGAGCTAGTAGACACTCAGAGCTAGTAAAGACACTCAGAGCTAGTAGACACTCAGCGCTAGTAGACACTGAGAGCTAGTAAAGACACTCAGAGCTAGTAAAGACACTCAGAGCTAGTAAAGACACTCAGAGCTAGTAAAGACACTCAGAGCTAGTAAAGACACTCAGAGCTAGTAAAGACACTCAGAGCTAGTAGACACTCAGAGCTAGTAAAGACACTCAGAGCTAGTAGACACTCAGAGCTAGTAAAGACACTCAGAGCTAGTAGACACTCAGAGCTAGTAGACACTCAGAGCTAGTAGACACTCAGAGCTAGTAAAGACACTCAGAGGTAGTAAAGACACTCAGAGCTAGTAAAGACACTCAGACCTAGTAAATACACTCAGAGCTAGTAGACACTCAGAGCTAGTAGACACTCAGAGCTAGTAGACACTCAGAGCTAGTAGACACTCAGAGCTAGTAAAGACACTCAGAGCTAGTAAAGACACTCAGAGCTAGTAAAGACCCTCAGAGCTAGTAAAGACACTCAGAGCTAGTAAAGACACTCAGAGCTAGTAAAGACACTCAGAGCTAGTAAAGACACTCAGAGCTAGTAAAGACACTCAGAGCTAGTAAAGACGCTCAGAGGTAGTAAAGACACTCAGAGCTAGTAGACACTCAGAGCTAGTAAAGACACTCAGAGCTAGTAAAGACACTCAGAGCTAGTAAAGACACTCAGAGCTAGTAAAGACACTCAGAGCTAGTAAAGACATTCAGAGCTAGTAAAGACACTCAGAGCTAGTAAAGACGCTCAGAGCTAGTAAAGACACTCAGAGCTAGTAGACACTCAGAGCTAGTAAAGACACTCAGAGCTAGTAAAGACACTCAGAGCTAGTAGACACTCAGAGCTAGTAAAGACACTAAGAGCTAGTAAAGACACTCAGAGCTAGTAAAGACACTCAGAGCTAGTAAAGACACTCAGAGCTAGTAAAGACACTCAGAGCTAGTAAAGACACTCAGAGCTAGTAGACACTCAGAGCTAGTAAAGACACTCAGAGCTAGTAGACACTCAGAGCTAGTAGACACTCAGAGCTAGTAAAGACACTCAGAGCTAGTAAAGACACTCAGCGCTAGTAAAGACACTCAGAGCTAGTAAAGACACTCAGAGCTAGTAAAGACACTCAGAGCTAGTAGACACTCAGAGCTAGTAAAGACACTCAGAGCTAGTAAAGACACTCAGAGCTAGTAAAGACACTCAGAGCTAGTAAAGACACTCAGAGCTAGTAAAGACACTCAGAGCTAGTAGACACTCAGAGCTAGTAAAGACACTCAGAGCTAGTAGACACTCAGAGCTAGTAGACACTCAGTGCTAGTAGACACTCAGTGCTAGTAGACACTCAGAGCTAGTAAGAGCTAGTAAAGACACTCAGAGCTAGTAAAGACACTCAGCGCTGGTAAAGACGGTACAACAGTACAACAGTTAAGTGTAAGTACATCAATTTGTGTAACTAGGTAGATACAGCCATCACTGTCAAACCTGACTGGACCCTGTCTCACTCTCTTGGCAGACAGACAGACAGACAGACAGACAGACAGACAGACAGACAGACAGACAGACAGACAGACAGACAGACAGACAGACAGACAGACAGACAGACATGCAGCCTCTTTAAATATACAGTAGATGGGAGAATTACACAGAAAGAGACATCAATAAGGAACCAAAGAGATCAAGGGGAATAAATCCCATTTACAGATTGGATCGGGTTTCCAGAAACGTAGTAGGGTGTAGGAGAAGGACCTGTTGTGGTCTGTGTTGTAGCAATCATATCTCAACACGATGCTCTGAGTGCCGCAGTGGCAGGGCTAGTGTGGCAGAGGTCCCATGCCAAGCTGCTCTCACATCAGTGATCTGTTGCAAGGAGAGAGCTCTTTCTCCATGCCTAGCCAAGCATTAGCAGGCAGCAGTGTTCACAGTGATTGAGATCATCTCTGTCCGAGTCTATGTGAGAATAGTCTCGTTCTGCACTATCCTGTATGATATTATGTATTATCGGAACAAACAATGACAGTTCATTGAGCATGAAGCCATGATCATACAAAAAACGATGACATATTAAATGTGACTGAGATCCGGGTGGTCCTGTATTCATAAAGCGTTTCAGAGTGGGAGGGTTGATCTAGGATCAGGTCCCCCTGGTCCATTCATTATCATTTTAAAAGGAAAGACTCCTACTCTGAGACACTTCATGAATATGGGCCCAATGTGTCTAGAATAATCAAGTATAGAACAAACAGTAAATGTAATCTCTGTCTGAGCCTTTTAGTCTACATGAGAACAGTCTCTCTGTACTGTCTGATCATAACTGTGTTAGGTGAAGGCTTCAGAACACAACAATGACAGTTCACAGAGCATCAATCAACGATCACAAAACCTATGACTACATTATGTGACTAAATTTACAATTTCATTCAGCAGACGCTTTTATCCAGAGTCATTTACAATCTGACTAAAATCAGGTGCTGCCTGCCAGGTACTGTTCCAGACCAGTATGAATGGCCTAGCTATTGGCTGCTGTTGAGCCCACAGAGCTGTATGAATGGCGTAGCTATTGGCTGCTGTTGAGCCCACAGAGCTGTATGAATGGCCTAGCTATTGGCTGCTGTTGAGCCCACAGAGCTGTATGAATGGCCTAGCTATTGGCTGCTGTTGAGCCCACAGAGCTGTATGAATGGCCTAGCTATTGGCTGCTGTTGAGCCCACAGAGCTGTATGAATGGCCTAGCTATTGGCTGCTGTTGAGCCCACACAGCTGTATGAATGGCCTAGCTATTGGCTGCTGTTGAGCCCACAGAGCTGTATGAATGGCCTAGCTATTGGCTGCTGTTGAGCCCACAGAGCTGTATGAATGGCCTAGCTATTGGCTGCTGTTGAGCCCACAGAGCTGTATGAATGGCCTAGCTATTGGCTGCTGTTGAGCCCACAGAGCTGTATGAATGGCCTAGCTATTGGCTGCTGTTGAGCCCACACAGCTGTATGAATGGCCTAGCTATTGGCTGCTGTTGAGCCCACAGAGCTGTATGAATGGCCTAGCTATTGGCTGCTGTTGAGCCCACACAGCTGTATGAATGGCCTAGCTATTGGCTGCTGTTGAGCCCACAGAGCTGTATGAATGGCGTAGCTATTGGCTGCTGTTGAGCCCACAGAGCTGTATGAATGGCCTAGCTATTGGCTGCTGTTGAGCCCACAGAGCTGTATGAATGGCCTAGCTATTGGCTGCTGTTGAGCCCACAGAGCTGTATGAATGGCCTAGCTATTGGCTGCTGTTGAGCCCACAGAGCTGTATGAATGGCCTAGCTATTGGCTGCTGTTGAGCCCACACAGCTGTATGAATGGCCTAGCTATTGGCTGCTGTTGAGCCCACAGAGCTGTATGAATGGCCTAGCTATTGGCTGCTGTTGAGCCCACAGAGCTGTATGAATGGCCTAGCTATTGGCTGCTGTTGAGCCCACACAGCTGTATGAATGGCCTAGCTATTGGCTGCTGTTGAGCCCACAGAGCTGTATGAATGGCCTAGCTATTGGCTGCTGTTGAGCCCACAGAGCAGTACTGATCAGGTGCAGGGCCTGTATGCATTACTATCTAAAGGGCAAAACTGATCCTAGATCAGCACTCCTACCCTACTCCGGGACGCTTTAAGTGTGTCTCTGATGGTCCCGCCCTGGCTCAGTTGGTAGAGCATGGCGCTTGCAACGCCAGGGTTGTGGGTTTCGATTCCCACAGGAGGGACCAGTAAGGAGAAAAGAAAGTAATGAACAACAGAACTGACCCAACTTGGAGGAGCAGCTGTCTTCTCTGGGGTGTAGTGGAGCAGCCTTGGGCTGGACAGTAGTCCTGAACACATCTGCAGCTGCGGGGGTTAAACCCTTGGCCAGTAGACTGGCAATGCCTGCAACAACACAGTCAATATTACATTTACATGTACGTCATTTAGCAGACGCTCTCTCATCCAGAGCCACTTACAAATTGGTGCATTCACCTTATGATAGCCAGTGAAACAACCACTTTACAATGTTATTTATTTTATATTATATTATTATTTTTTATATATTTTTTGTGGGGGTGGGGGGTTAGAAGGATTGCTTTATCCTATCTCAGATATTCCTTAAAGAGGTGGGGTTTCAAGTGTCTCCGGAAGGTGGTCAGTGACTCCGCTGTCCTGGCGTCGTGAGGGAGATTGTTCCACCATTGGGGTGCCATATGATAGATATTACATACAGTTGAAGTCGGAAGTTTACATACACCTTAGCCAAAAACATTTAAACTCAGTTTTTCACAATTACTGACATTTAATCCTAGTAAAAATTCCCTGTCTTAGGTCAGTTAGGATCACCACTTTATTTTAAAAATGTGAAATGTCAAAATAATAGTAGAGAGAATTATTTATTTAAGCTTTTATTTATTTCATCATATTCCCAGTGGGTCAGAAGTTTACATACACTCAATTAGTATTTGGTAGCATTGCCTTTAAATTGTTTAACTTGGGTCAAACGTTTTGGGTAGCCTTCCACAAGCTTCCCACAATAAGTTGGGTGAATTTTGGCCCATTCCTCCTGACAGAGCTGGTGTAACTGAGTCAGGTTTGTAGGCCTCCTTGCTCGCACACGCTTTTTCAGTCCTGCCCACACATTTTCTATAGGATTGAGGTCCGGGATTTGTGATGGCCACTCCAATACCTTGACTTTGTTGTCCTTAAGCCATTTTGCCACAACTTTGAAAGTATACTTGGGGTCATTGTCCATTTGGAAGACCCATTTGTGACCAAGCTTTAACTTCCTGGCTGATGTCTTGAGATGTTGCTTCAATATATCCACATAATTTTCCTTCCTCATGATGCCATCTATTTTGTGAAGTGCACCAGTCCCTCCTGCAGCAAAGCACCCCCACAGCATGATGCTTCCACCCCCGTGATTCACGGTTGGGATGGTGTTCTTCGGCTTGCAAGCCTTCCCCTTTTTCCTCCAAACATAACAATGGTCATTATGGCCAAACAGTTCTATTTTTGTTTCATCACACCAGAGGACATTTCTCAAAAAAGTACGATCTTTGTCCCCATGTGCAGTTGCAAACCGTAGTCTGGCTTTTTTATGGCGGTTTTGGAACAGTGGCTTCTTCCTTGCTGAGTGGCCTTTCAGGTTATGTCAATATATGACTCGTTTTACTGTGGATATTGATACTTTTGTACCTGTTTCCTCCAGCATCTTCACAAGGTCCTTTGCTGTTGTTCTGGGATTGATTTGCACTTTTCGCACCAAAGTACGTTCATCTCTAGGAGACAGAACGCGTCTCCTTCCTGAGCGGTATGACGGCTGCGTGGTGCCATGGTGTTTATACTTGCGTACTATTGTTTGTACAGATGAACGTGGTACTTCAATACATCAGTTGTCAGAGCACCTTACCGATCACTGCACCTGTACACAGCCCATCTGAAATTAGCCCACCCAACTACCTCATCCCTATATTGTTATTTATTTTGCTCTTTTGCACCCCAGTATCTCTATTTGCACATAATCTCTTGCACATCTAGCATTCCAGTGTTAATACTATTGTAATTATTCTGCACTATAGCCTATTTATTGCCTTACCTCCATAACTTGCTACATTTGCACACACTGTATATATATTTTCTGTTGTATTTCTGACTTTATGTTTTTTACCCCATATGTAACTCTGTGTTGTTTTTATTGCACTACTTTGCTTTATCTTGGCCAGGTCGCAGTTGTAAATGAGAACCTGTTCTCAACTGGCTTACCTGGTTAAATAAAGGTGAAATAAATAAATAAATAAAACTTTGGAAATTGCTCCCAAGGATGAACCAGACTTGTGGAGGGCTCTGAAAAAAATTCTGAGGTCCTTAGCTGATTTCTTTTCATTTTCCCATGATGTCAAGCAAAGAGGCACTGAGTTTGAAGGTAGGCCTTGAAATACATCTAAAGCCATGACATCATTTTCTGGAATTTTCCAAGCTGTTTAAAGGCACAGTCAACTAAGTGTATGTAAACTTCTGACCCACTGGAATTGTGATACAGTGAATTATAAGTGAAATAATCTGTCTGTAAACAGTTGTTGGAAAAATTACTTGTGTCATGCACAAAGTAGATGTCCTAACCGACTTGCCAAAACTATAGTTTGTTGACAAGAAATTTGTGGAGTGGTTGAAAAACGAGTTTTAATGACTCCAACCTAAGTGTATGTAAACTTCCGACTACAACTGTTTAAGACCTCCATCAATATAGCATACCATGAGTGTGACTGGCTGTGATATTGCGGTTGTGATAACGATAATGTGGTTTTGACAATGATAATGCCGTTACAATAACGGTAGTGATAATGTGGCTGTGATAACTATAGTGATAATGTGGTTGTGATAATGATAGTGGTAGTGTGGTTATGGTTGTGATAGTGTGGTTGTGATAGTGATAGTGTGGCTGTGATAATGATAGTGATAATGTGGTTGCGCTAGTGATAGTGTGTTTGCGATAGTGATAGTATGGCTATGATAATGAAAGTGATGTGGTTTCAATAGTGATAATGTGGTTGTGATAATGATAATGTGGTTGTGATAGTGTGTTTGCGATAATGATAGTGATAATGTGGTTGTGATAATGATAGTGATAATGTGGTTGCGATAATGATACTGATATTGTGGTTGTGATAATGATAGTGATAGTGTGGTTGAGAAAATGAGTGATAGTGTGGTTATGATAGTGATAATGTGGCTGTGATAATGATAGTGATAATGTGGTTGTGATAATGATAGTGTGCAGTGGTCTAAGGCACTGCATCGCAGTGCAAACTGTGCCACTAGAGATCCTGGTTCGAATCCAGGCTCTGTCGCAGCCGGCCGCGACCGGGAGACCCATGGGGCGGCGCACAATTGGCCCAGCGTCGTCCAGGGTAGGGGAGTGAATGGCCGGCAGGGATGTAGCTCAGTAGATAGAGCATGGCGTTTGCAACGCCAGGGTTGTGGGTTCGATTCCCACGGGGGGACAGTATTTTAAAAAAATGTGTTCACTAACTGTAAGTCGCTCTGGATAAGAGCGTCTGCTAAATGACTAAAATGTAAAATTTATAGTGATAGTGGGGTTGCGATAATGATAGTGATACTGTGGTTGTGATAGTGATAGTGTGGTTGTGATAATGATAGCGATAATGTGGTTGTGATAGTGATAGTGTGGTTGCAATAATGATAGTGATAGTGAGGTTGCGATAATGATAGAAAGAATGTGGTTGTGATAGCGATAATGCGGTTACGATAACGGTAACAATAATGTGGTTGCGATTATGATAGTGTGGTTGCGATAGTGATATTGTGATAATGATTGTGAGGTTGCGATAATGATAGTGATAGCGAGGTTGCGATAACAATAGTGATAATGTGGTTGAGATAACGATAGTGAGGTTGTGATAACGATAGTGATAATGTGGTTACGATAATGATAGTGTGGTTGTGATAGTAAGGTTGTGATAATGATAGCGATAGTGTAGTTATGATTGTGATAATGTGGCTGTGATAATGATAGTGATAATGGTGTGTGTGTGTGTGTGTGTGTATATGATCACCTGCTGTCATGTCTTCTTCAGACAGTGGTGGTACCAGGTACAGGTTATTGCGTGCTCCACCTGGCACTATAGCCAGACTGCCCACTGTGGGACCAGTCACTACCCTCTGAGTGGGCCCCTGGAGAACAGAACAAAGTCAGAGTCAATATTTATTTATTATTATTGACTGAAACTTTTTCTTGAGAGAGGTGATGGATGGCTGGGTATGTCTGTCCAATTTCTTACGACAGCTTCAGGTGTATTTTGCAAGAATATGGCATCACAGATTACACAAGTACCCTAAGTGAGAGCATATCCCCCAATCATCCAAGTAGAGATCAGTACCTCCCTGTACTGTGAAACAGTAGAGATCAGTACATCCCTGTACTGTGAAACATTAGAGATCAGTACCTCCCTGTACTGTGAAACATTAGAGATCAGTACCTCCCTGTACTGTGAAACATTAGAGATCAGTACCTCCCTGTACTGTGAAACATTAGAGATCAGTACCTCCCTGTACTGTGAAACAGTAGAGATCAGTACCTCCCTGTACTGTGAAACAGTAGAGATCAGTACCTCCCTGTACTGTGAAACAGTAGAGATCAGTACCTCCCTGTACTGTGAAACATTAGAGATCAGTACCTCCCTGTACTGTGAAACATTAGAGATCAGTACCTCCCTATACTGTGAAACAGTAGAGATCAGTACCTCCCTGTACTGTGAAACAGTAGAGATCAGTACCTCCCTGTACTGTGAAACAGTAGAGATCAGTACCTCCCTGTACTGTGAAACAGTAGAGATCAGTACCTCCCTGTACTGTGAAACAGTAGAGATCAGTACCTCCCTGTACTGTGAAACAGTAGAGATCAGTACCTCCCTGTACTGTGAAACAGTAGAGATCAGTACCTCCCTGTACTGTGAAACAGTAGAGATCAGTACCTCCTTGTACTGTGAAACAGTAGAGATCAGTACCTCCCTGTACTGTGAAACAGTAGAGATCTGTACCTCCCTGTACTGTGAAACAGTAGAGATCAGTACCTCCCTGTACTGTGAAACAGTAGAGATCAGTACCTCCCTGTACTGTGAAACAGTAGAGATCAGTACCTCCCTGTACTGTGAAACAGTAGAGATCAGTACCTCCCTGTACTGTGAAACAGTAGAGATCAGTACCTCCCTGTACTGTGAGTCAGAGTCACTCCTACTGAGTTTCCCAGGTCAGCAGTAGGGCATTGCATAGGGTTGCAAAATTCCGGTAACTTTCCAAAAATTCCTAGTTTCCTCAAAAATCCCAGTTGGAAGATTCCTGGAATCGAATGGAAGAAGCAGTAATTACAGAATCGTCCAACCAGGATTTCTGAAGGGAAAACCTGAGAATATTGGAAAGGTTACCAGAATTTTGAAACCCTAGCATTGAAACTTGAACTATAGGGATGAATGTTTCAAGGGAGGAAAGACTATGAACCTGCTGCTCTCCCTCACTCAGGCAGAAACACCTGCCTCAAAACTCCTGCCTCTGTGATTACAACCAACAGATGTCTCTGCATTCATTAAGCAGGAGAGCTAATGACATTGTAAATCGGCCAATAAGCCACTCCCCTGCAGCAATCAATCACAACGCTGGCAATGCTTCTCGAGAAACACTCGAAACATACAGGTGTGGTTTGTTTTTGAACACATGCAGAGCAGTGTAAACCTGCATCCGTCCTGTATGCGTTGGCCTTGCTATCTGTTCCTCCAGATCCTGTTCAGTTGCCGAACGTTGTCGTACTTTGCAGATAGAAATACCAAGAATAGATGCAACATGATTCCTTGTTCTACATGTCAGAGAGGCATGTTTGTTCTACATACCATATTTCTACCTGAACGTTCATAAAATGTTGTGTCCTGCTGAACTTTCCCCTGGTGTTCAGCCTGCTCGTTTCTGTTCAGACTACTGAGCTCTATGACAGACCACCTGACAGACCAGACACAGCAGCCAGATGCTCACTCGCTTCTCCTCACAGTCACACAGCTATTTCAGGATGTGTCACGGAGGAAAGGTAGCCTGGGTCCAGATCTGTTTGAGTCCATCTCTCCAACTCCTTTATGTTTAGCGCGGCAAGACAGCACCAACCGATCTGAGACCCAGGCTAGAGAAAAGGCTAGCTTTCCAGTGAAGGAGAAGAGCTGAGCATATCTGTGGCTGTAGCAGGCCGGGCAGAGAGCCAGTGGTTACCAGTGGGTAGGCTTATCTACTGGCTACAGCTGTCTCGTCTTATTGGTATGCAGGACGGAGGCAGCCATGTCCCCTCTCCTGTCCAGAGACAGCTGTAAAGCACCAGCCCATATCACAGCAATCAGGCAGCGCAGGGTTCCTGCAGAGAATGCTGATGCTGATGTGCTCCAAGCTGCTGCTCTCCTGCGTCTCCGCTTCCAGCAGCCAACTCTTACAGCTTCCTGTGTATCAGTGACAGCAGTCAACTCTTACAGCTTCCTGTGTCTCTGCTTCCAGCAGCCAACTCTTACAGCTTCCTGTGTATCAGTGACAGCAGTCAACTCTTACAGCTTCATGTGTCTCCGCTTCCAGCAGCCAACTCTTACAGCTTCCTGTGTATCAGTGACATCAGTCAACTCTTACAGCTTCCTGTGTCTCCGCTTCCAGCAGTCAACTCTTACAGCTTCCTGTGTCTCCACCTCCAGCAGTCAAATCTTACAGCTTCCTGTGTCTCCGCTTCCAGCAGTCAACTCTTACAGCTTCCTGTGTCTCCGCTTCCAGCAGTCAACTCTTACAGCTTCCTGTGTATCAGAGTGACAGCAGTCAACTCTTACACCTTCCTGTGTCTCTGCTTCCAGCAGCCAACTCTTGAAGCTTCCTGTGTATCAGTGACATCTGTCAACTCTTACAGCTTCCTGTGTATCAGTGACAGCAGTCAACTCTTACAGCTTCCTGTGTCTCCGCTTCCAGCAGTCAACTCTTACAGCTTCCTGTGTATCAGTGACAGCAGTCAACTTTTACAGCTTCCTGTGTCTCCGCTTCCAGCAGTCAACTCTTACAGCTTCCTGTGTCTCCGCTTCCAGCAGTCAACTCTTACAGCTTCCTGTGTATCAGAGTGAAAGCAGTCAACTCTTACAGCTTCCTGTGTATCAGTGACAGCAGTCAACTCTTACAGCTTCCTGTGTTTCCGCTTCCAGCAGTCAACTATTACAGCTTCCTGTGTATCAGTGACATCAGTCAACTCTTACAGCTTCCTGTGTCTCTGCTTCCAGCAGTCAACTCTTACAGCTTCCTGTGTATCAGTGACAGCAGTCAACTCTTACAGCTTCCTGTGTCTCCGCTTCCAGCAGTCAACTCTTACAGCTTCCTGTGTCTCCGCTTCCAGCAGTCAACTGTTACAGCTTCCTGTGTATCAGTGACAGCAGTCAACTCTTACAGCTTCCTGTGTCTCCGCTTCCAGCAGTCAACTCTTACAGCTTCCGGTGTCTCCGCTTCCAGCAGTCAACTCTTACAGCTTCCTGTGTATCAGTGACAGCAGTCAACTCTTACAGCTTCCTGTGTATCAGTGACAGCAGTCAACTCTTACAGCTTCCTGTGTCTCAGAGTGACAGCAGTCAACTCTTACAGCTTCCTGTGTCTCCGCTTCCAGCAGTCAACTCTTACAGCTTCCTGTGTATCAGTGACATCAGTCAACTCTTACAGCTTCCTGTGTCTCCGCTTCCAGCAGCCAACTCTTACAGCTTCCTGTGTATCAGTGACATCAGTCAACTCTTACAGCTTGCTGTGTATCCGTGACAGCAGTCAACTCTTACAGCTTCCTGTGTCTCCGCTTCCAGCAGTCAACTCTTACAGCTTCCTGTGTATCAGTGACAGCAGTCAACTTTTACAACTTCCTGTGTCTCCGCTTCCAGCAGTCAACTCTTACAGCTTCCTGTGTCTCTGCTTCCAGCAGTCAACTCTTACAGCTTCCTGTGTATCAGTGACAGCAGTCAACTCTTACAGCTTCCTGTGTCTCCGCTTCCAGCAGTCAACTCTTACAGCTTCCTGTGTCTCCGCTTCCAGCAGTCAACACTTACAGCTTACTGTGTATCAGTGACAGCAGTCAACTCTTACAGCTTCCTGTGTCTCCGCTTCCAGCAGTCAACTCTTACAGCTTCCTGTGTCTCCGCTTCCAGCAGTCAACTCTTACAGCTTCCTGTGTATCAGTGACAGCAGTCAACTCTTACAGCTTCCTGTGTCTCTGCTTCCAGCAGCCAACTCTTACAGCTTCCTGTGTATCAGTGACAGCAGCCAACTCTTGAAGCTTCCTGTGTATCAGTGACAGCAGCCAACTCTTACAGCTTCCTGTGTATCAGTGAAAGCAGCCAACTCTTACAGCTTCCTGTGTATCAGTGACATCAGTCAACTCTTACAGCTTCCTGTGTATCAGTGACAGCAGTCAACTCTTACAGCTTCCTGTGTCTCCGCTTCCAGCAGTCAACTCTTGAAGCTTCCTGTGTATCAGTGACAGCAGTCAACTCTTACAGCTTCCTGTGTATCAGTGACAGCAGTCAACTCTTACAGCTTCCTGTGTATCAGTGACAGCAGTCAACTCTTACAGCTTCCTGTGTCTCAGAGTGACAGCAGTCAACTCTTACAGCTTCATGTGTCTCCGCTTCCAGCAGTCAACTCTTACAGCTTCCTGTGTATCAGTGACATCAGTCAACTCTTACAACTTCCTGTGTCTCCACTTCCAGCAGCCAACTCTTACTGCTTCCTGTGTATCAGTGACAGCAGTCAACTCTTACAGCCTCTGTGTAACAGAGTGACAGCAGTCAACTCTTAAAGCTTCCTGTGTATCAGTGACAGCAGCCAACTCTTACAGCTTCCTGTGTATCAGTGACAGTAGCCAACTCTTACAGCTTCCTGTGTATCAGTGACAGCAGTCAACTCTTGAAGCTTCCTGTGTATCAGTGACAGCAGCCAACTCTTACAGCTTCCTGTGTATCAGTGACAGCAGTCAACTCTTGAAGCTTCCTGTGTATCAGTGACAGCAGCCAACTCTTGAAGCTTCCTGTGTATAAGTGACAGCAGCCAACTCTTGAAGCTTCCTGTGTATCAGTGACAGCAGCCAACTCTTACAGCTTCCTGTGTATCAGTGACAGCAGCCAACTCTTACAGCTTCCTGTGTATCAGTGACAGCAGCCAACTCTTACAGCTTCCTGTGTATCAGTGACAGCAGTCAACTCTCACAGCTTCCTGTGTATCAGTGACAGCAGTCAACTCTTGAAGCTTCCTGTGTATCAGTGACAGCAGCCAACTCTTGAAGCTTCCTGTGTATCAGTGACATCTGTCAACTCTTACAGCTTCCTGTGTATCAGTGACAGCAGTCAACTCTTACAGCTTCCTGTGTCTCCGCTTCCAGCAGTCAACTCTTACAGCTTCCTGTGTATCAGTGACAGCAGTCAACTTTTACAGCTTCCTGTGTCTCCGCTTCCAGCAGTCAACTCTTACAGCTTCCTGTGTCTCCGCTTCCAGCAGTCAACTCTTACAGCTTCCTGTGTATCAGAGTGAAAGCAGTCAACTCTTACAGCTTCCTGTGTATCAGTGACAGCAGTCAACTCTTACAGCTTCCTGTGTTTCCGCTTCCAGCAGTCAACTATTACAGCTTCCTGTGTATCAGTGACATCAGTCAACTCTTACAGCTTCCTGTGTCTCTGCTTCCAGCAGTCAACTCTTACAGCTTCCTGTGTATCAGTGACAGCAGTCAACTCTTACAGCTTCCTGTGTCTCCGCTTCCAGCAGTCAACTCTTACAGCTTCCTGTGTCTCCGCTTCCAGCAGTCAACTGTTACAGCTTCCTGTGTATCAGTGACAGCAGTCAACTCTTACAGCTTCCTGTGTCTCCGCTTCCAGCAGTCAACTCTTACAGCTTCCGGTGTCTCCGCTTCCAGCAGTCAACTCTTACAGCTTCCTGTGTATCAGTGACAGCAGTCAACTCTTACAGCTTCCTGTGTATCAGTGACAGCAGTCAACTCTTACAGCTTCCTGTGTCTCAGAGTGACAGCAGTCAACTCTTACAGCTTCCTGTGTCTCCGCTTCCAGCAGTCAACTCTTACAGCTTCCTGTGTATCAGTGACATCAGTCAACTCTTACAGCTTCCTGTGTCTCCGCTTCCAGCAGCCAACTCTTACAGCTTCCTGTGTATCAGTGACATCAGTCAACTCTTACAGCTTGCTGTGTATCCGTGACAGCAGTCAACTCTTACAGCTTCCTGTGTCTCCGCTTCCAGCAGTCAACTCTTACAGCTTCCTGTGTATCAGTGACAGCAGTCAACTTTTACAACTTCCTGTGTCTCCGCTTCCAGCAGTCAACTCTTACAGCTTCCTGTGTCTCTGCTTCCAGCAGTCAACTCTTACAGCTTCCTGTGTATCAGTGACAGCAGTCAACTCTTACAGCTTCCTGTGTCTCCGCTTCCAGCAGTCAACTCTTACAGCTTCCTGTGTCTCCGCTTCCAGCAGTCAACACTTACAGCTTACTGTGTATCAGTGACAGCAGTCAACTCTTACAGCTTCCTGTGTCTCCGCTTCCAGCAGTCAACTCTTACAGCTTCCTGTGTCTCCGCTTCCAGCAGTCAACTCTTACAGCTTCCTGTGTATCAGTGACAGCAGTCAACTCTTACAGCTTCCTGTGTCTCTGCTTCCAGCAGCCAACTCTTACAGCTTCCTGTGTATCAGTGACAGCAGCCAACTCTTGAAGCTTCCTGTGTATCAGTGACAGCAGCCAACTCTTGAAGCTTCCTGTGTATCAGTGAAAGCAGCCAACTCTTACAGCTTCCTGTGTATCAGTGACATCAGTCAACTCTTACAGCTTCCTGTGTATCAGTGACAGCAGTCAACTCTTACAGCTTCCTGTGTCTCCGCTTCCAGCAGTCAACTCTTGAAGCTTCCTGTGTATCAGTGACAGCAGTCAACTCTTACAGCTTCCTGTGTATCAGTGACAGCAGTCAACTCTTACAGCTTCCTGTGTATCAGTGACAGCAGTCAACTCTTACAGCTTCCTGTGTCTCAGAGTGACAGCAGTCAACTCTTACAGCTTCATGTGTCTCCGCTTCCAGCAGTCAACTCTTACAGCTTCCTGTGTATCAGTGACATCAGTCAACTCTTACAACTTCCTGTGTCTCCACTTCCAGCAGCCAACTCTTACTGCTTCCTGTGTATCAGTGACAGCAGTCAACTCTTACAGCCTCTGTGTAACAGAGTGACAGCAGTCAACTCTTAAAGCTTCCTGTGTATCAGTGACAGCAGCCAACTCTTACAGCTTCCTGTGTATCAGTGACAGTAGCCAACTCTTACAGCTTCCTGTGTATCAGTGACAGCAGTCAACTCTTGAAGCTTCCTGTGTATCAGTGACAGCAGCCAACTCTTACAGCTTCCTGTGTATCAGTGACAGCAGTCAACTCTTGAAGCTTCCTGTGTATCAGTGACAGCAGCCAACTCTTGAAGCTTCCTGTGTATCAGTGACAGCAGCCAACTCTTGAAGCTTCCTGTGTATCAGTGACAGCAGCCAACTCTTACAGCTTCCTGTGTATCAGTGACAGCAGCCAACTCTTACAGCTTCCTGTGTATCAGTGACAGCAGCCAACTCTTACAGCTTCCTGTGTATCAGTGACAGCAGTCAACTCTTACAGCTTCCTGTGTATCAGTGACAGCAGTCAACTCTTGAAGCTTCCTGTGTATCAGTGACAGCAGCCAACTCTTGAAGCTTCCTGTGTATCAGTGACAGCAGCCAACTCTTACAGCTTCCTGTGTATCAGTGACAGCAGCCAACTCTTAAAGCTTCCTGTGTATCAGTGACAGCAGTCAACTCTTGAAGCTTCCTGTGTATCAGTGACAGCAGTCAACTCTTACAGCTTCCTGTGTCTCCGCTTCCAGCAGTCAACTCTTACAGCTTCCTGTGAATCAGTGACAGCAGTCAACTTTTACAGCTTCCTGTGTCTCCGCTTCCAGCAGTCAACTCTTACAGCTTCCTGTGTCTCTGCTTCCAGCAGTCAACTCTTACAGCTTCCTGTGTATCAGTGACAGCAGTCAACTCTTACAGCTTCCTGTGTCTCCGCTTCCAGCAGTCAACTCTTACATCTTCCTGTGTCTCCGCTTCCAGCAGTCTACTCTTGAAGCTTCCTGTGTATCAGTGACATCAGTCAACTCTTACAGCTTGCTGTGTATCAGTGACAGCAGTCAACTCTTACAGCTTCCTGTGTATCAGTGACAGCAGTCAACTCTTACAGCTTCCTGTGTCTCAGAGTGACAGCAGTCAACTCTTACAGCTTCCTGTGTCTCCGCTTCCAGCAGTAAACTCTTACAGCTTCCTGTGTATCAGTGACATCAGTCAACTCTTACAGCTTCCTGTGTCTCCGCTTCCAGCAGCCAACTCTTACAGCTTCCTGTGTATCATTGACATCAGTCAACTCTTACAGCTTGCTGTGTATCAGTGACAGCAGTCAACTCTTACAGCTTCCTGTGTCTCCGCTTCCAGCAGTCAACTCTTACAGCTTCCTGTGTATCAGTGACAGCAGTCAACTTTTACAGCTTCCTGTGTCTCCGCTTCCAGCAGTCAACTCTTACAGCTTCCTGTGTCTCTGCTTCCAGCAGTCAACTCTTACAGCTTCCTGTGTATCAGTGACAGCAGTCAACTCTTACAGCTTCCTGTGTCTCCGATTCCAGCAGTCAACTCTTACAGCTTCCTGTGTCTCCGCTTCCAGCAGTCAACACTTACAGCTTACTGTGTATCAGTGACAGCAGTCAACTCTTACAGCTTCCTGTGTCTCCGCTTCCAGCAGTCAACTCTTACAGCTTCCTGTGTCTCCGCTTCCAGCAGTCAACTCTTACAGCTTCCTGTGTATCAGTGACAGCAGTCAACTCTTACAGCTTCCTGTGTCTCCGCTTCCAGCAGTCAACTCTTACAGCTTCCTGTGTATAAGCGTGACAGCAGTCAACTATTACAGCTTCCTGTGTCTCTGCTTCCAGCAGCCAACTCTTACAGCTTCTTGTGTATCAGTGACAGCAGCCAACTCTTGAAGCTTCCTGTGTATCAGTGACAGCAGCCAACTCTCGAAGCTTCCTGTGTATCAGTGAAAGCAGCCAACTCTTACAGCTTCCTGTGTATCAGTGACATCAGTCAACTCTTACAGCTTCCTGTGTATCAGTAACAGCAGTCAACTCTTACAGCTTCCTGTGTCTCCGCTTCCAGCAGTCAACTCTTGAAGCTTCCTGTGTATCAGTGACAGCAGTCAACTCTTACAGCTTCCTGTGTATCAGTGACAGCAGTCAACTCTTACAGCTTCCTGTGTATCAGTGACAGCAGTCAACTCTTACAGCTTCCTGTGTCTCAGAGTGACAGCAGTCAACTCTTACAGCTTCATGTGTCTCCGCTTCCAGCAGTCAACTCTTACAGCTTCCTGTGTATCAGTGACATCAGTCAACTCTTACAACTTCCTGTGTCTCCACTTCCAGCAGCCAACTCTTACTGCTTCCTGTGTATCAGTGACAGCAGTCAACTCTTACAGCCTCTGTGTAACAGAGTGACAGCAGTCAACTTTTAAAGCTTCCTGTGTATCAGTGACAGCAGCCAACTCTTACAGATTCCTGTGTATCAGTGACAGTAGCCAACTCTTACAGCTTCCTGTGTATCAGTGACAGCAGTCAACTCCTGAAGCTTCCTGTGTATCAGTGACAGCAGCCAACTCTTACAGCTTCCTGTGTATCAGTGACAGCAGTCAACTCTTGAAGCTTCCTGTGTATCAGTGACAGCAGCCAACTCTTGAAGCTTCCTGTGTATCAGTGACAGCAGCCAACTCTTGAAGCTTCCTGTGTATCAGTGACAGCAGCCAACTCTTACAGCTTCCTGTGTATCAGTGACAGCAGCCAACTCTTACAGCTTCCTGTGTATCAGTGACAGCAGCCAACTCTTACAGCTTCCTGTGTATCAGTGACAGCAGTCAACTCTTACAGCTTCCTGTGTATCAGTGACAGCAGTCAACTCTTGAAGCTTCCTGTGTATCAGTGACAGCAGCCAACTCTTGAAGCTTCCTGTGTATCAGTGACAGCAGCCAACTCTTACAGCTTCCTGTGTATCAGTGACAGCAGCCAACTCTTACAGCTTCCTGTGTATCAGTGACAGCAGTCAACTCTTGAAGCTTCCTGTGTATCAGTGACAGCAGTCAACTCTTGAAGCTTCCTGTGTATCAGTGACAGCAGCCAACTCTTGAAGCTTCCTGTGTATCAGTGACAGCAGTCAACTCTTGAAGCTTCCTGTGTATCAGTGACAGCAGCCAACTCTTACAGCTTCCTGTGTATCAGTGACAGTAGCCAACTCTTACAGCTTCCTGTGTATCAGTGACAGCAGTCAACTCTTGAAGGTTCCTGTGTATCAGTGACAGCAGCCAACTCTTACAGCTTCCTGTGTATCAGTGACAGCAGTCAACTCTTGAAGCTTCCTGTGTATCAGTGACAGCAGCCAACTCTTACAGCTTCCTGTGTATCAGTGACAGCAGCCAACTCTTGAAGCTTCCTGTGTATCAGTGACAGCAGTCAACTCTTACAGCTTCCTGTGTATCAGTGACAGCAGTCAACTCTTGAAGCTTCCTGTGTATCAGTGACAGCAGCCAACTCTTGAAGCTTCCTGTGTATCAGTGACAGCAGCCAACTCTTACAGCTTCCTGTGTATCAGTGACAGCAGCCAACTCTTACAGCTTCCTGTGTATCAGTGACAGCAGTCAACTCTTGAAGCTTCCTGTGTATCAGTGACAGCAGTCAACTCTTGAAGCTTCCTGTGTATCAGTGACAGCAGCCAACTCTTGAAGCTTCCTGTGTATCAGTGACAGCAGTCAACTCTTGAAGCTTCCTGTGTATCAGTGACAGCAGCCAACTCTTGAAGCTTCCTATGTATCAGTGACAGCAGCCAACTCTTGAAGCTTCCTGTGTATCAGTGACAGCAGTCAACTCTTACAGCTTCCTGTGTATCAGTGACAGCAGTCAACTCTTACAGCTTCCTGTGTATCAGTGACATCAGTCAACTCTTACAGCTTCCTGTGTCTCCGCTTCCAGCAGCCAACTCTTACAGCTTCCTGTGTATCAGTGACATCAGTCAACTCTTACAGCTTGCTGTGTATCAGTGACAGCAGTCAACTCTTACAGCTTCCTGTGTCTCCGCTTCCAGCAGTCAACTCTTACAGCTTCCTGTGAATCAGTGACAGCAGTCAACATTTACAGCTTCCTGTGTCTCCGCTTCCAGCAGTCAACTCTTACAGCTTCCTGTGTCTCTGCTTCCAGCAGTCAACTCTTACAGCTTCCTGTGTATCAGTGACAGCAGTCAACTCTTACAGCTTCCTGTGTCTCCGCTTCCAGCAGTCAACTCTTACAGCTTCCTGTGTCTCCGCTTCCAGCAGTCAACACTTACAGCTTACTGTGTATCAGTGACAGCAGTCAACTCTTACAGCTTCCTGTGTCTCCGCTTCCAGCAGTCAACTCTTACAGCTTCCTGTGTCTCCGCTTCCAGCAGTCAACTCTTACAGCTTCCTGTGTATCAGTGACAGCAGTCAACTCTTACAGCTTCCTGTGTCTCCGCTTCCAGCAGTCAACTCTTACAGCTTCCTGTGTATAAGAGTGACAGCAGTCAACTATTACAGCTTCCTGTGTCTCTGCTTCCAGCAGCCAACTCTTACAGCTTCCTGTGTATCAGTGACAGCAGCCAACTCTTGAAGCTTCCTGTGTATCAGTGACAGCAGCAAACTCTTGAAGCTTCCTGTGTATCAGTGAAAGCAGCCAACTCTTACAGCTTCCTGTGTATCAGTGACATCAGTCAACTCTTACAGCTTCCTGTGTATCAGTGACAGCAGTCAACTCTTACAGCTTCCTGTGTCTCCGCTTCCAGCAGTCAACTCTTGAAGCTTCCTGTGTATCAGTGACAGCAGTCAACTCTTACAGCTTCCTGTTTATCAGTGACAGCAGTCAACTCTTACAGCTTCCTGTGTATCAGTGACAGCAGTCAACTCTTACAGCTTCCTGTGTCTCAGAGTGACAGCAGTCAACTCTTACAGCTTCATGTGTCTCCGCTTCCAGCAGTCAACTCTTACAGCTTCCTGTGTATCAGTGACATCAGTCAACTCTTACAACTTCCTGTGTCTCCACTTCCAGCAGCAAACTCTTACTGCTTCCTGTGTAT
The DNA here is from genome assembly GCA_031479575.1 of Coregonus ussuriensis. Taxonomy (NCBI): domain Eukaryota; kingdom Metazoa; phylum Chordata; class Actinopteri; order Salmoniformes; family Salmonidae; genus Coregonus; species Coregonus ussuriensis. The sequence goes on along the minus strand of CM062498.1, from coordinate 9,215,814 downwards.
CAGTGACAGCAGTCAACTCTTACAGCCTCTGTGTAACAGAGTGACAGCAGTCAACTCTTAAAGCTTCCTGTGTATCAGTGACAGCAGCCAACTCTTACAGCTTCCTGTGTATCAGTGACAGTAGCCAACTCTTACAGCTTCCTGTGTATCAGTGACAGCAGCCAACTCTTACAGCTTCCTGTGTATCAGTGACAGCAGCCAACTCTTACAGCTTCCTGTGTATCAGTGACAGCAGTCAACTCTTGAAGCTTCCTGTGTATCAGTGACAGCAGTCAACTCTTGAAGCTTCCTGTGTATCAGTGACAGCAGCCAACTCTTGAAGCTTCCTGTGTATCAGTGACAGCAGTCAACTCTTGAAGCTTCCTGTGTATCAGTGACAGCAGCCAACTCTTGAAGTTTCCTATGTATCAGTGACAGCAGCCAACTCTTGAAGCTTCCTGTGTATCAGTGACAGCAGTCAACTCTTACAGCTTCCTGTGTATCAGTGACAGCAGTCAACTCTTACAGCTTCTGTGTCTCCACTTCCAGCAGTCAACTCTTACAGCTTCCTGTGTATCAGTGACAGCAGTCAACTCTTACAGCTTCCTGTGTATCAGTGACAGCAGTCAACTCTTACAGCTTCCTGTGTCTCAGAGTGACAGCAGTCAACTCTTACAGCTTCCTGTGTCTCCGCTTCCAGCAGTCAACTCTTACAGCTTCCTGTGTATCAGTGACATCAGTCAACTCTTACAGCTTCCTGTGTCTCCGCTTCCAGCAGCCAACTCTTACTGCTTCCTGTGTATCAGTGACAGCAGTCAACTCTTACAGCCTCTGTGTAACAGAGTGACAGCAGTCAACTCTTAAAGCTTCCTGTGTATTAGTGACAGCAGCCAACTCTTACAACTTCCTGTGTATCAGTGACAGCAGCCAACTCTTGAAGCTTCCTGTGTATCAGTGACAGCAGCCAGCTCTTACAGCTTCCTGTGTATCAGTGACAGCAGTCAACTCTTGAAGCTTCCTGTGTATCAGTGACAGCAGCCAACTCTTGAAGCTTCCTGTGTATCAGTGACAGCAGTCAACTCTTGAAGCTTCCTGTGTATCAGTGACAGCAGCAAACTCTTGAAGCTTCCTGTGTATCAGTGACAGCAGTCAACTCTTGAAGCTTCCTGTGTATCAGTGACAGCAGTCAACTCTTGAAGCTTCCTGTGTATCAGTGACAGCAGTCAACTCTTGAAGCTTCCTGTGTATCAGTGAAAGCAGTCAACTCTTGAAGCTTCCTGTGTATCAGTGACAGCAGTCAACTCTTGAAGCTTCCTGTGTATCAGTGACAGCAGTCAACTCTTGAAGCTGACAGCAGTCAACTCTTGAAGCTTCCTGTATATCAGTGACAGCAGCCAACTCTTACAGCTTCCTGTGTATCAGTGACAGCAGTCAACTCTTGAAGCTTCCTGTGTATCAGTGACAGCAGCCAACTCTTACAGCTTCCTGTGTATCAGTGACAGCAGTCAACTCTTGAAGCTTCCTGTGTATCAGTGACAGCAGCCAACTCTTGAAGCTTCCTGTGTATCAGTGACAGCAGCCAACTCTTGAAGCTTCCTGTGTATCAGTGACAGCAGTCAACTCTTGAAGCTTCCTGTGTATCAGTGACAGCAGTCAACTCTTGAAGCTTCCTGTGTATCAGTCCCCTGTAGCTCAGTTGGTAGAGCATGGCGCTTGCAACGCCAGGGTTGTGGGTTCGTTTCCCACGGTGGGCCAGTATGAAAATGTATGCACTCACTAACTGTAAGTCACTCTGGATAAGAGCGTCTGCTAAATGACTTAAATGTATCAGTTACAGCTTCCTGTGTATCAGTGACAGCAGTCAACTCTTACAGCTTCCTGTGTCTCCGCTTCCAGCAGTCAACTCTTACAGCTTCCTGTGTATCAGTGACAGCAGCCAACTCTTACAGCTTCCTGTGTATCAGTGACATCAGTCAACTCTTACAGCTTCCTGTGTCTCTGCTTCCAGCAGTCAACTCTTACAGCTTCCTGTGTATCAGAGTGACAGCAGTCAACTCTTACAGCTTCCTTTGTATCAGTGACATCAGTCAACTCTTACAGCTTCATGTGTCTCTGCTTCCAGCAGTCAACTCTTACAGCTTCCTGTGTATCAGTGACAGCAGCCAACTCTTACAGCTTCCTGTGTCTCCGCTTCCAGCAATCAACTCTTACAGCTTCCTGTGTCTCCGCTTCCAGCAGTCAACTCTTCCAGCTTCCTGTGTATCAGTGTGACAGGCTCACTGCCCTTCCCAGTGACATTACCAGAGAGGCGTCCTAAATGACCCCCTGTTCCCTACATAGTGCACTATTTTTTACCAGGGCCCATCGCTGTGTAATGGGCTACTGCTCTACAGCTGTCCCATTGGGCTGTGGTCAATTTGTATTTATTTATTTACTCTTACTTTACCAGGTAAATTGACTGAGAACATATTCTCTTTTACAGCAATGACCTGGGGAATAGTTACAGGGGGGGGGGGGGGGGGGGGGGGGAATTGGAAGCTGGGGATGATTGGGTAAAAGTAACGCACTATGTAGGGAATAGGGTGCCATTTGGGACGCACACTAGGTACGGGAGCAGGGAAGAATGACAGCGATTGGAGAGGAAAGCTGCTGTGCAGGAAAAAAGAAAACAACTGGTCCTAAACGAATGGTGGAGAGATGAATGTGTTTTACCAAGAGACGTGCTGCCGGCCAGCTGTCATCTCTGCCGGCCAGCTGTCATCTCTGCCGGCCAGCTGTCATCTCTGCCGGCCAGCTGTCATCTCTGCCGGCCAGCTGTCATCTCTGCCGGCCAGCTGTCATCTCTGCCGGCCAGCTGTAATCTCTGCCGGCCAGCTGTCATCTCTGCCGGCCAGCTGTCATCTCTGCCGGCCAGCTGTCATCTCTGCCGGCTAGCTGTCATCTCTGCCGGCTAGCTGTCATCTCTGCGGGCCAGCTGTCATCTCTGCCGCCTAGCTGTCATCTCTGCCGGCCAGCTGTCATCTCTGCCGGCTAGCTGTCATCTCTGCCGGCTAGCTGTCATCTCTGCGGGCCAGCTGTCATCTCTGCCGGCTAGCTGTCATCTCTGCAGGCTAGCTGTCATCTCTGCAGGCTAGCTGTCATCTCTAAAGACAGATTACCTTCTTGTCCCTGTGGTTCAGTCCCTAAATATCACCCTATTCCTTATCTAGTGCACTACTTTAGACCAGGGCCCATAGGACTAGTAGCACCCATCGGTCTCTGGTCAAAACTAGTAGCCGGTTTGACCATCCTGATCTGTTTTGCTACAACAGTCAGGATGGTGGATCAGATCAGGCTACAAAGGTAGAGCACTATGTAGGGAATACTGTAGGATGTCATCTGGTACACAGACAGTCTCTTCTCTGAGCAGGGTGACTACAGTCATCTGTTACTGTCTCAACCTGTCCCATCACTCTTCACTCCAGCATGGGACAACGGATCAGCCTGGGGTTTAAAGCAACGCACCCGTCTGGAATGACACCTAGTCCCTCAATTCATAATAAAAACATCCAATTTATCTCAATAACAATTCCTGTAATACCGTCCTAATCAAATCTTCCCCAGAAGGCTGTGTTGTGTATGTTGGTATTGATGTGCTGTATCGATATTCAGGCTCAGAGAGCTGGAAATCAATAACTCACAATGTAGAAATTAACAGAGTCACAATAATAACACAATAATAACATGGTGAGAAGCGCCCAGATGAAACCTCACACTTAACTGAATGGAGGGAAGGGGTCACTGGTACAGATCATTGCATACTGTCATTTCTGATAGAGGAACGACAATAGATCATCTGACTCAGAACCCAGGACAAAATATTGCATGCTCTGGCCAGCTACTCGATTTGCCAGGCAATGCATGGCAAAAAATAGAACGTTCCCCTTTGCTAAATGTTGACGTGGTGAATGCAGGGTTGAGCAGGGAAGATGTATTGCATTTACTCAGGTTTACTCACTGTCGTACCCGATCTCTTACGTAGATCAGGAAGCTGAATTCCATAGCTTTGGTGCATCAGAGTCCTGTTCTTTGGATGAATGGGATTATACAGCAGACGCATGGCCAACGCTGCCTTGTGCTGAGAAAGACAGAGAGAGAGAGAGACAGAGAGAGAGAGACAGAGGGAGAGACAGAGAGACAGAGAGAGAGATAGAGAGAGAGACAGAGAGAGAGACAGAGACAGAGACAGAGACAGAGACAGAGACAGAGACAGAGAGAGAGAGAGAGAGAGAGAGAGAGAGAGAGAGAGAGAGAGAGAGAGAGAGAGAGAGAGAGAGAGAGAGAGACAGAGAGAGAGACAGAGAGAGAGAGAGACAGAGAGAGAGACCAGAGAGAGACAGAGAGAGAGAGACAGAGAGAGAGACAGAGAGACAGAGAGAGAGACAGAGAGAGAGAGACAGAGAGAGAGAGACAGAGAGAGAGAGACAGAGAGAGAGAGACAGAGAGAGAGAGAGAGAGAGAGAGAGAGAGAGAGAGAGAGAGAGAGAGAGAGAGAGAGAGACAGACAGTTGGCAATTTCTCGCATGGAATAGCCTTAATTTCTCAGAACAAGAATAGACTGACGAGTTTCAGAAGAAAGTTATTTGTTTCTGGCCATTTTGAGCCTGTAATCGAACCCACAATTGCTGATGCTTCAGATACTCAACTAGTCTCAAGAAGGTCCGTTTTATTGCTTCTTTCATCAGCACAACAGTTTTCAGCTGTGCTAACATAATTGCAAAAGGGTTTTCTAATGATCAATTAGCCTTTTAAAATGATAAACTTGGATTAGCAAACACAACGTGCCATTGGAACACAGGATTGATGGCTGCTGATAATGGTACTCTGTACGTCTATGTAGATATTCCATTACAAATCAGCCGTTTCCAGCTACAATAGCCATTTACAACATTAACAATGTCTACACTGTATTTCTGATCAATTTGATGTTATTTTAAATGGACAAAAAAAATGCTTTTCTTTCGAAAACAAGGACATTTCTAAGTGACCCCAAACTTTGGAACGGTAGTGTGTATATATATATATATATATATATATATATATATAGGCCATATACCACACCCCCTCGTTCCTTATTGCTTAATTATAGCCCACAGATTGTAGTGATATGTTACAGATTCCTGCAAGTTGACAGGTGTGAGCAGTGGATGACTAGACCTATAGTATTTACCTTCTCCCCAGGTGAAGCCCCCACACTCTGGCCTCTCTGAGGATGCATGTCTGGGATACTCTCCAGAGGGGGCCTCCTGTATGACATACTGCTGGTCAGACTCATACTGTACTCAAAAAATAACAATGTAGGCAGTCCTGAGAAAACGACTTACCATTTGGGAATCTGTACATTCTTCTTCTCTAGGTCTTCGATGCTGGGAAGAGTCAGTACCTGCCTATTGACTGTCTTCTGATACTCCTCTGCACGCCTCTGGAAACAAATGTTCACGGGTTAGGGTTATGTTGGAATGCTATTGATATCAGTGCTCAGTGTATTGTGTGTGTGTGTGTGTGATTCATGATCTTTCAAGAAGGTTATATAGCCTTGTCTTTAGGTGACTTAGCTGGTAGGGCATAATGAAGATGTTTTCAGATGTGTGCAGAAGACAGGCATAGTCCTAACCCTGATCCCACTCTCTGTCCTGCGGATGGCAGTGTCCAAGGCCTGGATGTCCACGGTTTCTCCCTTCTCGTGGAAGGTGATACGGCCAAGAGTACGCTTCAACTGTCTCAAATCGTTCTGGACCTGATGATGAACACCAAATTACCAGACGCAACATGAAAAATCTATACCATCACTGTTGATTCACCTTCAACATCCCAAAACAAGACAACTCTTCATGAGACAATTGTGTAGCCTAACTTTAGCTAGATAACTATAAATAACTAGCTAATTCATACAAAATATAAACAATAAAAAACAGTTAGCTAGCAACAAAACAACAACACAGCAAATGTAGCTAGCTAACGTTAACGTCGTTACCTGGACTAAAACGTTTCCCAGCTCATCTGAGTTTTTGAGGACGTCAGCCATTTCTTTGCCACTTTCTGTAAAAACTTGCAAGTTTCTGTAAACACTTTCAAAGCATCAAAGTCCCATTGCATGTGAAATGATGCATGGTTTGCTAGCTATTTATTGTTGCGGAAAGCTTGACAACTTCCATGTCAACAATCCCTTTGCCATCCTCTGCCTGGCCCCTGACAAAACACTGTAACTAAGGCAACGAGATGCTACATTTTCTAAGTGGGCGAATGGGAGAGGAGAAAAGAGATGTCAAACATACTAGATATTTGTGGTTTCGCTAGATTTGTTTGCTTTATAATGTTTGAATACACAAAAGCATGAAATGTGCACTTTTATTAAATAGAAAGTACATAAATCAGACCTAGAATCCAGACTTTTTCTCATTCTGCGGTGGAATGTGATTGTTGGTCGTCACTAGTTACCACAGCCACAAAGTCTTAATTATGTCTAAACTCCGTCAATTTATCTTGTTAAATCCTGATTTTAAACCTAACCCTAACATTAAGCAGACTGCTAACGTTATGCCTAACCCTAACATTAAATTAAGACCAAAAAGCTCATTTTTGTTTTTATTAATCTTTACGATATAGCAGAATTTGACTTTGTGGCTGAGGTAACTATTGGCAACCGTGATATTGCATCTTGCACCGGAAGTGATAATGCCGTTTGAGGTAGGAGTTGAAAGGTCATACTGACTGCGAAGGTTTGTTGTCCTAGCTAGTTTGTCAGCTTTTTTTCCAGCAAGGAACGCTTCAGATATGTCCGCGTCTGAAGAACAAGAAGACACAGGGACCACTGTTCCATCCGTCCTCATTACGAGCTGTGACGTTGGCTTTAATGAACAAGATTTGATAAAACGTAAGTAGATGCGAGGGTAGCAAAATGGTATAACTAGCTAACGTTAGCTTTAATACATCGCAAGATCACTCTAACAGGCTGCCTAAACAGGAACACACAAACATGTATTACTGTTTATAGAAGCTGTTCATCATTGACATTGTGAATGTGTTGCGAAGTTAGCTACTGTAGCTAGTTTGATATAATATATATATATATATATATATATATATATATATATTTTTTAATACAGGACAGGCAGTTGCTAGTTGCTAAGTGATGTAGCTAGCCAGCCAGCACTAGAGCTACCAACCAGCTAGCCGACTGAAGCCAAATATGGGGATAACGTTACAGCTTGTGTGACTGGCAAACATTTAATCATGTCTATTGCTTTTTCAGAGATTCTAGGCACCACCTCGTTGCCAAATCCGTCCAAGCAGGAGGATACGGTAGTGTGGTACCCATGGACTATCAACAACAAGTATTACACTGCAGACGTCAGCCTCTGTGTTGTGCCCAGTACATACCAGATGACCTCGGAGATAGCCCAGTCCATGCAGGCTTTCATTGCTTACTTTGACAGCACAGTGGTAAGTGATGTGTGTGTGTGTGTGTGTGTGTGTGTGTGTGTGTGTGTGTGTGTGTGTGTATACAGTGCATTCGGAAAGTATTCAGACCCCTTGACTGTTTCCAAATTTTGTTATGTTACAACCTTATTCTAAAATTGATTTAAAAAAAAATGTTTTCCTCATCAATGTACACACAATAAGCCATAATGACAAAGCAAAAACTGGTTTTTAGAAATATTTGCAAATGTATAAAAAATAAATAAATGAAATATCACATTTACATAAGTATTCAGACCCCTTACTAAGTATTTTGTTGAAGCACATTTGGGAGTGAATAAAGCCTTGAGTCTTCTTGGGTATGACGATACAAGCTCGGCACACCTTTATTTGGGGAGTTTCTCTCGTTCTCATTCCTCTGCAGATCCTCTCAAGCTCTGTCAGGTTGGATGGGGAGCGTTGCTGCACAGCTATTTTCAGGTCTCTCCAGAGATGTTAGATCGGGTTCAAGTCCGGGCTCTTGCTGGGCCACTCAAGGACATTCAGAGTCTTGTCCCAAAGCCACTTCTGCGTTGTCTTGGCTGTGTGCTTGGGGTCATTGTCCTGTTGGAAGGTGAACCTTCACCCCAGTCTGAGGTCCTGAGTACTCTGGAGCAGGTTTTCATCAAGGATCTCTGTACTTTGCGCCGTTCATCTTTGCCTCGATCCTGACTAGTCTCCCAGTCCCTGCCGCTGAAAAACATCCCCACAGCATGATGCTGCCACCATGCTTCACCGTAGGGATGGTGCCAGGTTTCCTCCAGACATGATCTTGGCATTCAGGCCAAAGAGTTCAATCTTGATTTCATCAGACCAGAGAATCTTGTTTCTCATGGTCTGAGTCTTTAGGTGACTTTTGGCAAACTCCAAGCGGGCTGTCATGTGCCTTTTACTGAGGAGAGGCTTCCGTCTGGCCACTCTACCATAAAGGCCTGATTGGTGGAGTGCTGCAGAGATGGTTGTCCTTCTGGAAGGTTCTCCCATCTCCACAGAGGTACTCTAGAGCTCTGTCAGTGACCATCGGGTTCTTAGTCAACTCCCTGACCAAGGCCCTTCTCCCCCGATTGCTCAGTTTGGCGAGGCGGCCAGCTCTAGGAAGAGTCTTGGTGGTTCCAAACTTTTTCCATTTAAGAATGATGGAGGCCACTGTGTTCTTGGGGACCTTCAATGCTGCATAAATTTTTTGGCACCCTTCCCCAGATCTGTGCCTCGACACAATCCTGTCTCGGAGCTCTACGGATAATTCCTTCGACCTCATGGCTTGGTTTTTGCTCTGACATGCACTGTCAACTGTGGGACCTTTTTATATAGACAGGTGTGTGCCTTTCCAAATCATGTCCAATCAATTGAATTGACCACAGGTGGACTCCAATCAAGTTGTAGAAACATCAAGGATGATCAATGGAAACAGGATTTACCTGAGCTCAATTTCAAGTCTCATAACAAAGGGTCAGAATACTTAAAGGACCAGTCAAAAGTTTGGACACACCTACTCATTCAAGGGTTTTTCTATATTTGTACAATGTTCTACATTGTAGAATAATAGTGAAGACATCAACACTATGAAATAACACAAATGGAATCATGTAGTAACCAAAAAAGTGTTAAACAATTTTAGATTCTTGAAAGTAGTCACCCTTTGCCTAAATGACAGCTTTGCCCACTCTTGGCATTCTCTCAACCAGCTTCACCTGGAATGCTTTTCCAACAGTCTTGAAGGAGTTCCCACGTATGCTGAGCAATTGTTGGCTGCTTTTCCTTCACTCTGCCGTCCGACTCATCCCAAACCGTCTCAATTGGGTTGAGGTCGGGGGATTGTGGAGGCCAGGTCATCTGATGCAGCACTCCATCATTCTCCTTCTTGGTAAAATAGCCCTTACACAGCCTGGAGGTGTGTTGGGTCATTGTCCTGTTGAAAAAGAAATTATAGTCCCACTAAGCCCAAACCAGATGGGATGGCGTATCGCTGCAGAATGCTGTGGTAGCCATGATGGTTAAGTGTGCCTTGAATTCTAAATACATCACAGACAGTATGACCAGAAAAGCACCCCACACATCACAGCTCCTCCTCCGTTCTTCAAGGTGGGAACCACACTTGCAGAGATCATCCATTCATCTACTCAGACACGGCGATTAGAACCAAAAATCTCAAATTTGGACTCATCAGACCAAAGGACAGGTTCCCACCGGTCTAATGTCCATTGCTCGTGTTTCTTGGCCCAAGCAGGTCTCTTCTTATTATTGGTGTCCTTTGGTAGTGGTTTCTTTGCAGCAATTCGACCATGAAGGCCTGATTCACACAGTCTCCTCTGAACAGTTGATGTTGAGATGTCTGTTACTTGAACTCTGTGAAACATTTATTTGGGCTGCAATTTCTGAGGCTGGTAACTCTAATGAACTTATCCTCTGCAGCAGAGGTAACTCTGGGTCTTCCTTTCCTGTGGCGGTCCTCTTGAGAGCCAGTTTCATCATAGCGCTTGATGGTTTTTGCGACTGCACTTGAAGAAACTTTAAAAGTTCTTGAAATGTTCCGCATTGACTGACCTTCATGTCTTAAAGTAATGATGGACTGTTGTTTCTCTTTGCTTATTTGAGCTGTTCTTGCCAGAATATGGACTTGATCTTTTACCAAATAGGGCTATCTTCTGTATACCCCCCTACCTTGTCACAACACAACTGATTGGCTCAAACGTATTAAGAAGGAAAGAAATTCCGCAAATTAACAAGGCATACCTGTTAATTGAAATGCATTCCAGGTGACTACCTCATGAAGCTGGTTGAAATAATGCCAAGAGTGTGCAAAGCTGTCATCAAAGCAAAGGGTGGCTACTTTGTAGAATCTCAAATATAAAATATTTTTTGATTTGTTTAACACTTTTTTGGTTACTACATGATTCCATATGTGTAACAAAAATAAATAAAAACACTGGAATGAGTAGGTGTTCTTAAGTTTTGACTGGTACTATATGTAATTTTAAAACATTTGCTAAAATGTCTAAACTTGTTTTTGTTTTGTCATTGTGGGGTTTTGTGTATAGATTGAGAAAAAATATATACATTTTATCCATTTTAGAATAAGGCTGTAACAAAATGTGGAAAAAGTCAAGGGGTCTGAATACTTTCCAAAGGCACTGTATATCGGTGGGGTTTGGTACAGCAGGCTGCATCTCAATTTGTCTTTCTGTTCCTCGCGTCCCATCTTTTTGCGTCCTACCTACTCAACCGAGGTCCAACTTTGAGGTGCCTCCCTGTCCCCTCAGACCTCCAGTGCGTTTTGAGAAGGAGGTGAGAAGAGAGGATGCAACAAGTGTAGGAAAGATATTAATTGAGAAACCTGGGTATGTCTATGCTTTGGTAAATCACAGGTGTATTGGCTAGAAACCAAACGGAATCAAACAGAACAAAACTGGGAAATGTATCCAATGGAGACTCTCATTTTTGTTGCAAAACATTTTCCATTGCAAAAAGCTTTGCAAAAGTCTGAAATGTTTTTGCAACCGTGTGCAACTTATGAACACACCCCAGGTAACCGTTGTCTCCCTGTGGTCTGACAGAAGGATGGTTTGGAGCGGCTGTCTCCCTGGATATCTGTGGTGGAAGACTTAGCTCCAGAGGTGCTCATCCTGGTCTGTGACCGCGTGTGTGAAAGCGGTGAGTGTTACACAACCTGTGTGTGTGTGTGTGTGTGTGTGAAACTTGTTCCAAAATTGAACTATACAACAACAACAAAAAACCATCTTATTCTACAGGCGTCAGTAGACATGAGGCACATCAGTGGTGTTTAGCCAACGCCTTCGAGTTGGTGGAACTCACCCCTGAAGACCTGCCAGATGAGGATGGTAAGAGAGAGAGAGAGAGAGTTTTTCAAGTAGCAGCAACATGCTGAATTGTGATTACAACATTTGAATTATTAATCTTTTCAGTCTCGTGAGGGGGAAAAGGTGTTGTCGTGCCCTCTTCACGACTGTCTTGGTGTGTTTGGACCATGATAGATTGTTGGTGATGTGGACACCAAGGAACTTTAAACTCTCGACCTGCTCCACTGCAGCCCCGTCGATGTGAATGGGGGCGTGTTCGGCCCTCCTTTTCCTGTAGTCCACGATCAGCTCCTATGTCTTGCTCACATTGACGGAGAGGTTTCTCAATCAAATCAATCAAATGTATTTATAAAGCCCTTTTTACATCAGCAGATGTCACAAAGTGCTATACAAAGTGCTATACAGTTGTCCTGGCACCACACGGCCAGGTCTCTGACCTCCTCCCTATAGGCTGTCTCATCATTGTCGGTGATCAGGCCTACCACTGTTGTGTCATCAGCAAACTTAATGATGGTTTTGGAGTCATGCTTGGTCACGCAGTCATGGGTGAACAGGGAGTCCAGGAGGGGACTGAGCACGCACCCCTGAGGGGCCCCAGTGTTGAGGATCAGCGTGGCAGATGTGTTGTTGCCTACCCTTACCACCTGGAGGCGGCCCGTCAGGAAGTCCAGGATCTAGTTGCAGAGGGAGGTGTTTAGACCCAGGGTCCTTAGCTTAGTGATGATCTTTGTGGGCACTATGGTGTTGAACGCTGAGCTGTAGACAATGAACAGTATTCTCACATAGGTGTTCCTCTTGTCCAGGTGGGAAAGATACATCAGAGTCTGGCACAGTAATTATCCAAATGTCCGTGGTAGTTTGAGAAGACAGAATTACATTAAGATCCATTTTCGAAATCAAACTTCTGACATTTACAGTGCATTCGGAAAGTTTTCAGACCCCTTGACTTTTTCCACATTTTGTTACGTTACAACCTTATACCCCATAATCACAAAGCAAAAACCGTTTTTTTTTTAGAATATCTGCTAATTTATTAAAAATAAACTGAAAATCACATTTACATAAGTATTCAGACCCTTTACTCAGTACTTTGTTGAAGCACCTTTGGCAGCGATTACAGCCTTGAGTATTCTTGGGTATGACGCTACAAGCTTGGCACACCTGTATTTGGGGGAGTTTCTCCCATTCTTCTCTGCAGATCCTCTCAAGCTCTGTCAGGTTGAATGGGGAGCTTTGCTGCACAGCTATTTTCAGGTCTCTCCAGAGATGTTCGATCGGTTTAAAGTCCGGGCTCTGGCTGGGCCACTCAAGGACATTCAGAGACTTGTCCCAAAGCCACTCCTGCGTTGTCTTGGCTGTGTGCTTAGGGTCGTTGTCCTGTTGGAAGGTGAACCTTCACCCCAGTCTGAAGTCCTGAGCGCTCTGGAGCAGGTTTTCATTAAAGATCTCTCTGTACTTAACACATGCGGACTCCAAGTTGTAGAAACATCTCAAGGATGATCAATGGAAACAGGATGCACCTGAGCTCAATTTCGAGTCTCCTAGCAAAGGGTCTGAATACTTAAGGTATTTGTTTTTTATTTGTAATACATTTGCAAAAATGTCTTAACCTTGTTTTCGCTTTGTCATTATGGGGTATTGTGTGTAGATTACTGAAGACATTTTTTTATTTAATCAGATTTTAGAATAAGGCTGTGACATAACAAAATGTGTAAAAAGTCAAGGGGTCTGAATACTTTCCGAAGGCGCTGTATATAATGTGATGTATCAGTCCAAGGCCACAGCTGCGGGATTTCAGATCAGACTGCAGAGTCTGAATGGTTCTGGATGGAGGTTAGCTTACCAACTCTGTCATCCACTGTCTCTTTAATACCTACCAGATGACTTCCCAGAGTCTACAGGAGTGAAGAGGATTGTCCAGGCTCTCAACGCTAACGTGTGGTCCAGTGTGGAGATGAAGGATGGTGAGATGGTTTCGCATAATCTGATTTATATGTATGTATGCATGGATGTATCAAATACAATGCGCCGAATACAACAGGTGTAGACCTTACAGTGAAATGCTTACTTACAAGCCCTTAACCAACAATGCAATTTTAAGAAAAATAAGTGTTAAGAAAGTATTTACTAAAATAAACTGATGTAAAAAAAATAAGACAAATAAAAAATAATTTAAGAGCAACAATAAAATAACAGTAGGGAGGCTATATACAGGAGGTACCGGTACAGAGTCAATGTGCGGTGGCACAGGTTAGTCGAGGTAATTGAGGTAATATGTACAGTACCAGTCAAAAGTTTGGACGCACCTACTCATTCCAGGGATTTTTTAAACTATTTTTTACATTGTAGAATAATAGTTAAGACATCAAAACTATGAAATAACACATATGGAATCATGTAGTAACCAAAAAAGTGTTAAACAAATCAAAATATATTTTATATTTGAGTTTCTTGAAATAGCCACCCTTTGCCTCGATGACGGCTTGATTCTGGTGACCATTTTTCAACGGACCGAATCGCGGGTACTTCCTGTTTCAGCTTCTGCTTGTAAACAGGAAGCAAGAGTACGGAGTCATGATCTGATTTGCCTAATGGCGGACGAGGGAGGGCCTTGTATGCTTGCTTGTGGCTAGAATACAGAGGGTAGTGCGTACGGCCCAGTACATCACTGGGACAAAGCTTCCTGCCATCCAGGACCTCTATACCAGGCGGTGTCAGAGGAAGGCCCTCAAAATTGTCAAAGACTCCAGCCACCCTAGTCATAGACTGTTCTCTCTGCTACCGCACGGCAAGCAGGTACCGGAGTGCCAAGTCTAGGTCCAAAAGACTTCTCAACAGCTTCTACCCCCAAGCCATAAGACTCCTGAACAGCTAATCATGGCTACCCGGACTATTTGCACTGCCCCCCCACCCCATCCTTTTTACGCTGCTGCTACTCTGTTAAGTATTTATGCATAGTCACTTTAACTCTACCCACATGTACATATTACCTCAACTAGCCGGTGCCCCCGCACATTGACTCTGCAACGGTACCCCCCTGTATATATAGCCTCCCTACTGTCACTTTATTTTACTTCTGCTCTTTTTTTCTCAACACTTTTTTTGTTGTTGTTTTATTCTTACTTTTTTTGTTTAAAATAAATGCACTGTTGGTTAAGGGCTGTAAGTAAGCATTTCACTGTAATGTCTGCACCTGTTGTATTCGGCGCATGTGACCAATAAAATTTGATTTGATTTGAATAGCAGTGGTCTAGGACTCCATCGCCCCTAGTGGCGTTGGAGACATGTTGATGGAAGTTGGGCATCACGTGCCTTAGTGATGCCCAATTAAAATTGCCGGCTCTGGGTGTAGGTTTTCCTGCTTGTTTGTAGCCTTGTAAAGTTTGTTAAACGCCAGCTTGTTATTTTTTCTCAATTTCCCCGACTCCACTGTCCTGTCCGCCCTGTGAATGGCGAATCCATCAAGTTGGATAGCCATGGGGGGGGTATCATTTCCTAGAGCCATGTTTCTGAAAAGCAAAGAATTTTGCAGTTCCGAGAGTCCCGTTGGTAGCAAATCCACGATCGGAGGGCATCCATCTTGTTATCATGTGACTGTACATTAGCCAATAGAATGGAGGAAGAGGTGGCCGGTTTTCCCTTCACCACGATTCCCCCCTAATTTGCTACGAAAATACAAACTAGCTGTTTGCAGACGTAAGAAACACAAACTGATAGTGTAATTATAGAACGCTTGTGGATTTATATTAAGAATCAAAGTGAAAACGGCGTCGGTGTCATCAACATTGTTGCTTGTGCTGCATTGACCAAGTGTCCCCGTGGTTGAGGAACAGCTGAAGTGCTCCTTGAGTGACGGTGCGGGGACAGGTCTGTGTGGGAAGCGGCAGAGAGCGAGAGAGAGAGAGATGACTCAAGTAGGGAAGTAAACTATAAAAATGGATGTTACACACGGCGAACCCATTTAACAAACAAAACATTAAAATACCTTTTTATAGAAGGTAAAGTAATACCAATATATGGTAAAATACGGTATACCGCCCAGCCCTAGCCAACCGTTGTCACTGTTGATATCCTATGTTGTGTCGTGATTTGTTTAAGTTAACAGAAAAGTGGTCTGTTCCCTTTTCCAAATCTACATCAGACATTCCTAAATATAGATAGAAGCTTTCTACAAGTCACCAAACGTGTATAGGTTATTCCAAGTTTCCGTGTGGCCTTTGAATAGTGTTAGTTTAAACAGCGCTACACTCCAAACCTTTTCCCCTGTTCTATTGATTTCTATGATTTCTTCAACGTGATATCGGTGGAAGTGATTAACCAAAAAATAATGAGTGATTGACAAAATGTTTCTCTTTCCGTTTTGGCGACCCCCAAATCAAAATGCATCACTCCAAAAGGAAGCTGACCTTCTTCTGCAGGTTGTTCTTTAACCACTAAAAAATATCTCCAGTTTCCATGTGTTTTTTTTTTTTATTGTTAGATTTCCAAAAACGTGCTGCGATTTGATTTATTTTGATATACCAGAAATCACCAAAATGGGTTTGGCCTGCCTAATAGTAATATTCAACAGCACTGATGATGATTCAGTTACTTTATTAACATAAGAGAGATCGCTGTATGGCAGCTCTTCCTCCAACAGGAAGTTTACTGTTTTCATGGTCTGAATCAGACAGAGAGATGTACAATACCTGACTCATTCTCTCTCTCCCAGAACACAGTGGGGGCTTTGGTCTGATGAGCAGCTTGGTGGCCTCCAGACGTAACAACCCACAGCCCAGACAGGATACGCCACCCCCGGTCAGTGGTCCTGACAACCCACAGCCCAGACAGGATACGCCACCACCGGTCAGTGGCCCAAACCGTCAGACATATGACCTGTTCCAACTGGAACACCTGACTCAACATGTCAACTAATCATCAAGCCCTTTTACTTCAATTGACTACATTTTAGTCATTTAGCAGAAGCTCTTATCCAGAGCGACTTACAGGCGCAGTTAGGGTTAAGTGCCTTGCTCAAGGGCACATCGACAGATTTTTCACCTAGTCGGCTCAGAGATTAGAACCAGCGACCTTTCGGTTACTGGCATAACGCTCTTACCCGCTAAGCTACCTGACTACACAGTTCTGGGAACAGGCTACATTTTCACCATACTACAGTACAGGCATTGTTGTATTTTTTTTATAATGGTGTGTATATTCTAAGATTGACAAACCAATTTCCCCTTAATTAATGAAGTATTACATAGACCCACAGGTTTGCGTTGGTACCTAGTGCTGCATACTGACCTGTTTTGTGTTGTCAGTCCTCCAGTCTGCCAGTAGAGGGCAGAGGAGACAGCGGGGAGCCCCAGAGGACTGAACCCAACCCTGACAACCGAGACACACAGGTTGACACCATAGTAGGTGAGTGAGCTGGTTACATTTAGTCATTTAACAGACGCTACTATCCAGACCCACTTACAGTTAGTGGATTGATCTTAACAGACGCTTTATCCAGAGAGACTTAGTCAGTGGTAGTTAGTTGACTATCAGCAGTCAGTGGTAGTTAGTTGACTATCAGCAGTCAGTGGTAGTTAGTTGACTATCAGCAGTCAGTGGTAGTAGGTAAGTGGACTGGGATCTGATTCTCTCATCTGTTCTGTAGGCTTTATAACAATCCCATAGAAAAACCTTACAAGCTGATTTTCTAGGCAACTCTTCACAATTGAGACTATATATACATTATACAACATTGTAGATTCTGAGCATAAAGACGAATGGCCATTTTAAACAAATACATGTATGCAATCTGAAGCAAATAATAATAAAATAATGAAAATGTATCCCATTTTTAGCCGATGCTTTTATTCAAAGCAATTTACAGTCATGCATGCATACTTCTTATGGGAAGGGCCCAGCGGGAATCGAACCCAAGCCGCCAAGCTTTACCAACTGCGCTACAGAGGGCCTTCAGTATGTGTTCACGTTTTGTGTCTGTAGATCCGATGCTCGACTTGGACATCCAGGAGCTGGCTAACCTGACAGCTGGTGATGCAGACGTGGAGAACTTTGAACGCCTCTTCACCAAACTGAAGGAGATGAAAGGTACCTGGCTGGAGATACTAGGGGCAGCATCCCAAAACGGCACCCTATTCCCTACATAGTGCACTACTATTGACCAGAGCCCTATGGGCAGATGTTGGCTCAATTGGAAATTATCTAAAATGTCCAGCGTGCTATAGAGGTTTCTGATTGGATCCCAGCGTGCTATAGAGGTTTTTGATTGGATCCCGCGTGCTATAGAGATTTCCTTTTTTATATTTTTGTTGTATTATACATTGTGGCACAGCCCGGGAATGAACCCGGGTCTGTAGTAACGCATCTAGCACTGCGATGCAGTGCCTTAGACCGCTGCGCCACTCAGGAGGCCCGCTATAGAGATTTCTGATTGGATCCAGCGTGCTATAGATGTTTTCTGATCAACATGATGGCGCCAACAGACGTGGCAGCTCTGCTTCTAGCTCCAAAGCAACTTTGCAGTATTTGGTATTTTTTTTTGTGTTATTTCTTACATTATTTGCCCAGAATGTTTTTTGTGTTATTACATACTGCAGGAAATAACTTTGGGATATCAGAGCGGCGGTAACTCACCAGCATTACAACCAGAAATACGACTTTCCCGAATTGGATCCTTTGTTCGTACCCCCCAGGGCAATTGAAATTATCCCAGAGGCTGCTCCAAGATGCAGCCGGCGGAGAAGAGGTATTCGGAGTGGACTTCTAGTCTGACTCAGGAGGCGTGCACACCATCCACCGCTTCAGAGTATATTCACTCGCTAATGTTCGGTCCCTGGACAATAAAGTAGACGAGCTCAGAGAGACATCAGGGTTTGTAACATACTCTGTTTTACGGAATCATGGCTCTCTCCGGATATACTGTCCCCGTCCATACAGCCAGCTGGATTCTCAGTACATCGCGCAGACAGGAGTACAGAACTCTCCGGGAAGAAGGAAGGCGGTGGTGTTTCATGATTAACTACTCATGGTGTGATTGTGATAACGTACAGGAACTCAAGTCCTTTTGTTCACCCGAGCTAGAATACCTCACAATCAAATGCCGACCGTATTATCTCCCAAGAGAATTCTCTTCGGTTATAATCCCAGCCGTGTATATTCCCCCTCAAGCCGATACCACGACGACCTTCAAGGAACTACACTGGACTTTGTGCAAACTGGAAAGCACATATTTTGAGGCCGCATTTATTGTAGCTGGTGATTTCCCTTTGGCAAATCGGATCACGACTCCATTCTGCTCCTCCCTTCCTATAGGCAGAAACTCAAACAGGAAGTACCCGTGCTAAGGTCTACTCAACGCTGGTCTGACCAATCGGAATCCATGCTTCAAGATTGTTTTGATCACGTGGACTGGGATATGTTCCGGGTTGCCTCTGAGAATAACATTGACGTATACACGGACACGGTGACTTGAGTATAGGGGGTGTTGTTCCCACTGTCACTATTAAAACCTACCCAAACCCACTACAATTTGCATACCGCCCCAATAGAGCCAGATACGATGCAATCGCCATCACACTACACACTGCCCTATCCCATCTGGACAAGAGGAATAACTATGTAAGAATGCTGTTCGTTGACTATAGCTCAGCCTTCAACACCATAGTGCCCTCCAAGCTCATCATTAAGCTCGGGGCCCTGGGTCTGAACCCCACCCTGTGCAACTGGGTCCTGGACTTCCTGACGGGCTGCCCCCAAGTGGTGAAGGTAGGAAACAACACCTCCACTTCGCTGATCCTCAACACTGGGGCCCCACAAGGGTGCGTGCTCAGCCCCCTCCTGTACTCCCTGTTCACCCATGACTGCGTGGCCAAGCACGCCTCCAACTCAATCATCAAGTTTGCAGACGACACAACAGTAGTAGGCTTGATTACCAACAATGACGAGACAGCCTACAGGCAGGAGTTGAGGGCTCTGGGAGTGTGGTGCCAGGAAAATAACCTGGCAACAAAACAAAGGAGATGATTGTGGACTTCAGGAAAAAGCAGAGGGTGCACCCCCCTATCCACATCGACGGGACCTCAGAGGAGAAGGCGGAAAGCTTCAAGTTCCTTGGTGTACATATCACTGACAATCTGAAATGGTCCACCCACACAGACAGTGTGGTGAAGAAGGCGGAACAGCCTCTTCAACCTCAGGAGGCTGAACAAATGTGGCTTAGCCCCTAAGACCCTCTCAAACTTTAACAGATGCACAATTGAGAGCATCCTGTCGGGCTGTATCACCGCCTGGTACGGCGACTGCACCGCCCGCAACCGCAGGGCTCTCCAGAGTGTGGTGAGGTCTACCGAACGCATTACCGGGGGCAAACTACCAGCCCTCCAGGACATCTACAGCACCCGATGTCACAGGAAGGCCAAAAAGATCATCAAGGACATCAACCACAAGAGCCACGGCCTGTCCACCTCGCTATCATCCAGAAGGCGAGGTCAGTACAGGTGCATCAAAGCTGGGACCGAGAGACAGAAGCAGTTTTTCAATCTCAAGGCCATCACTGTTAATTAGCCATCACTAGCCGGCTACCACCCGGTTACTCAACCCTGCACCTTAGAGGCTGCTGCCCTATGTACATAGACTTGAAATCACTGGTCACTTTAATAATGTTTATATACTGCTTTATTAATTTCATATGTATATACTCTATTCTACTGTATTTTAGTCAATGCCACTACTAATATTTATACATTTCTTAATTCCATTCTTTTACTTTTAGATTTGTGTGTATTGTTGTGAATTGTTAGATACTACTGCACTGTTGGAGCTAGGAACACAAGCATTTCGCTACACCAGCAATAACATCTGCTAAATATGTGACCAATAACATTTGATTGGATCCAGCGTGCTATAGAGCGGTTTCTGATTGGATCCCGGCCTTAGTTGGCATTGCCGCCTCTGTATATTACAGACCACAGATGTCATACGACCCTGTTTTAGATTCATGCCAGTTTCAGATGACTGCCTGCTTTTCACTCTGCAGATAAAGCCTCATGGTTACCTCCTGAACAGAGGAAACTTCATGCTGAGAAGGTAGGTGCATCCCTAAACATACCTTTTTTTAAATGTTAAACCCATTTAAACCAATAAATTACATTCATATTTAGTTCTTCTGACTCTTGGTGTCAAACTTGTCCTATTGTCAACTGCATAATGTTGATTGAGGCGAAATTTCTAAATGTGTACCTGATTACTTGCTTCGCAGGTTGCCAAGGCGTTTTGGACGGCCATCGGAGGAGACCAGGATGAGCTAGAAGGCCTGTCGTCAGGGGAGGAGAGTTAAAGGGAGACTGAGGAGCCACACTCTTCTTTCCTGTCCCCAGTCCTCCCTACCCTGGGTCTCCTACTGGATCCAGTCCTCCCTACCCTGGGGCTCCCACAGGATCCAGTCCTCCCTACCCTGGGGCTCCCACTGGATCCAGTCCTCCCTACCCTGGGGATCCCACTGGATCCAGTCCTCCCTACCCTGGGGATCCCATTGGATCCAGTCCACCCTACCCTGTGGCTCCCACTGGATCCAGTCCACCCTACCCTGTGGCTCCCACTGGATCCAGTCCTCCCTACCCTGGGGATCCCACTGGATCCAGTCCTCCCTACCCTGGGGATCCCACTGGATCCAGTCCTCCCTACCCTGGGGCACCCACAGGATCCAGTCCTCCCTACCCTGGGGCTCCCACAGGATCCAGTCCTCCCTACCCTGGGGCTCCCACAGGATCCAGTCCTCCCTACCCTGCGGTTTTTTCACTAGGAAGCAAACAGAACAATATAAACTCTAGTTTTTGTTGCAAAACGTTTCCCATTGCAAAATGTTTCGCTACAGTGTGTGACTAATGAATACACCCCTGGTCTGCTCCCAACTCAGGAACTGTGAACGATAGAGTAGAGACTGGGAGGGACTCTAGCCAGGTTGGAGAGAGGAGAGGCCTTATCATCATGATATTATCAATTATTACAATTTGTCTCACCACATGAAAAAAAAAAGTTTTTTGCAACACTATCAAAAGCTAGCTTGGTCCCAGTTCTGTTTAGTGCCGTCTTCCCGACCCAATGACCATACTGCAGGAGCTGGCAAGTCCGCACAAACATCTGGGACCAGGCTAGTAAAAGTTGTTGGGTGTCCAGTCTGCCCACGTTAGGAAGAGAGCAACTGAGAAGACTGTGTACAGTAAGAGGCTGTTCTGTGGCTGTTTAATGGGAGTCAATGTTTGGTGTTAATGTGGATGTTTTGTTTTTTGTTACCAGGGGAAAAACACATTGAGACCTTAGGTCTCATTGCAAATGTGCCCTGGGAACAATACAGAAAATACAAATTATACAATTAAATACATAATAAACAATCAAACACATTTATCAATATAAAATGGATGAATGCCATGATGAGTGCTGTGGTGGAGACTGGTTGAACTGATCAATCCCTCTTCTCCTGCATGAGTCCTGTGTTGTCCAGCCGTGATGAGTGATGGTGGAGACTTTGGTGGTTAACATAAACAGTAGTTCCCAGACCTCTCCCTCGGGGGACCCTTCAGACCTCTCCCTCGGGGGGCCCTTCAGACCTTTCACAGTGTTGTTCTAGCCCTAAATTAGGTCACCTGATTAATCAATCAAGGGCTTGATGATTAGTTGACATGTTGAATCAGGTGTGCTGGATGTGGCATAGATCACATGCATGGAACGGCTGGGGGTCTGCAGTAGAATATGGATTATATTGTAGTTTTGTCTTCAAGCCTTTGTTTGATTGTCCTGTTGTTGTTCTGAGTACCGCAGTCACCTTGTAGAAAAGTTTTAAAAAAATCAAGTGATGTGCCTTTTTTTAATGTAATCATTAGTAAGACATTACAATTATACTTTATTTGCAACGTCTGATTAAAGACCTAAATAAACTGGTGCACTATTTTGTATTATATTAGACATGTGGCACCAAATCACTGGAAATTATTCATTTAGCAATTGGCAATTGCCCCCCCCCCCCCCCCCCCCCCCCCAGGAAGTGAAAAAAAACTAAACCCAGTGGAATGTACGTGCTCTGGGGCGTATTCTCCAACGTCCTTGCTTCTTTTCAGTCTAAGGTTCCATTCAATCTGCATCGTGGAAATGTACGTTTTACAGCGTGATTGAAATGTGCACGCTGCTTATGTCGGCTCAATCGGAAATTATTATCGTGGAACCTATCGCTGTAGCTTTACAGATTGAAAACCATCTGAAACATTGTAGGAGCAGACCCCACTAAGTTTGTGGCTAACGTTCACATCTCCATACGCCTTCCATCAAGATGGTCTTCAACTCTCTTTCGCTACACCAATCCCGAGTGGCGCAGCGGTCTAAGGCGCTGCATCTCAGTGCTTGAGGCTTCACTACAGACCCCCCTGGTTCGATTCCAGGCTGAATCACAACCCGGCCGTGATCGGGAGTCCCGTAGGGAGGCGCACAATTGGCCCAGCGTCGTCCGGGTTTGGCAAGGGTGTAGGCCGTCATTGTAAATAAGAATTTGTTCTTAACTGACTTGCCTAGTTAAATAAAGGTTAAATAAAAATAAATCTCATCTGGACAGTAGGCAAAAACAAAAGTACTTTGTTTATTTATTTTATTATAAGATTGTGGATAACAAAGCAAAGATGGATACAATAATAATACGCTTCCACAAACAGTTACATTTATATGAAAGAATCACAAAAAAAGGGACAAAACTAAGCATCAGTTTAAGAGGGGAAACAGTGCCTTCGGAAAGTATTCAGACCCCTTGACTCTTTCCACATTTTGTTATGTTACAGCCTTATTCAAAAATGGATGAAATACTTTTTTTCCCCCTCAGCAATCTTCACACAATACCCAATAATGACAAAGCGATAACAGGTTTTTATACATTTTTGCAAATGTATTAAAAATAAACGACATAAATACCTTATTTACATAAGTATTCAGACCCTTTGTTATGGGACTCCAAATTGAGCTCAGGTAAATCCTGTTTCCATTGATCATCCTTGATGTTTCTACAACTTGATTGGAGTCCACCTGTGGTCAATTCAATTGATTGGGCATGATTTGGAAAGGCACACACCTGTCTATTTAAGGTCCCACAGTTGACGGTGCATGTCAGAGCAAAAACCAAGCCATGAGGTCGAAGGAATTGTCCATAGAGCTCCGAGACGGGATTGTTTTCGAGGCACAGATCTGGGGGAGGGTACCAAAGAAATTCTGCAGCATTTAAGGTCTCCAACAACAGTGGCCTCCATCATTCTTAAATGGAAGAAGTTTGGAACCACCAAGACTCTTCCTAGAGCTGGCAACCCGGCCAAACTGAGCAATCGGGGGCTAAGGGCCTTGATCAGGGAGGTGACCAAGAACCCGATGGTCACTCTGACAGAGCTCCAAAGTTCCTCTGTGGAGATGGGAGAACCTTCCAGAAGGACAACCATCTCTGAAGCACTCCACCAATCAGGCCTGTATGGTAGAGTGGCCAGACGGAAGCCACTCCTCAGTAAAAGGCACCTGCTTGGAGTTTACCAAAAGGTACCTAAAGACTCAGACCATGAGAAACAAGATTCTCTGGTCTGATAAAAACAAGATTGAACTCTTTGGCCTGAATGCCAAGCTTCACGTCTGGAGGAAACCTGTCACCATCCCTACGGTGAAGCATGGTGATGGCAGCATCATGCTGTGAAGATGTTTTTCAGCGGCAGGAACTGGGAGACTAGTCAGGATCGAGGCAAAGATGAACGGAGCAAAGTACAGAGAGATCCTTGATGAAAACCTGCTCCAGAGCGCTCAGGACTTCAGACTGGGGTGAAGGTTCACCTTCCAACAGGACAACGACCGTAAGCACACAGCCAAGACAACACAGGAGTGGCTTTGGGACAAGTCTCTGAATGTCCTTGAGTGGCCCAGCCAGAGCCCAGACTTGAACCCGAACAAACATCTCTGGAGAGACCTGAAAATAGCTGTGCAGCGACGCTCCCCATCCAACCTGACAGAGCTTGAGAGGATCTGCAGAGAAGAATGGGAGAAACTCCCCAAATACAGGTGTGCCAAGCTTGTAGCATCATACCCAAGAAGACACAAGGCTGTAATTGCTGCCAAAGGTGCTTCAACAAAGTACTGAGTAAAGGGTCTGAATACTTTCAGATCTTTTCAGAGTATTCAGATCTTTTATTTTATTTTTAATAAATTAGCAAAAATTTCTAAAAACCTGTTTTTGCTTTGTCATTATGGGGGATTGTGTATAGATTGAGGGGGGGAAACAATTTAATCAATTTTAGAATAAGGCTGTAACGTAAAACAAAATGTGGAAAAAGTCAAGGGGTTTGAATACTTCCCGAAGGCACAGTAAGTACTGATACTAAGACAGTCATTACCTCAGTCATTTCAAACAGTTTCTCTATTCTTCTGGAGAGAACCAATGGACTACTGTTATGTAGTGTTTCACCATAGAACCGCTTTGAAATGGAGGACCCGGATCCTCTTGAAGACGTCCTAACTCTAAAACGAGTCAGTTTCCCAGACCCACGTTAAGCCTAGTCCTGGACTTAATGGAATATCTCCATTTTTTTTAAATCCAGGACTCGGCTGGAGTAGGGTGGTTAACCCTAGGGCTGGAGTAGGGTGGTTAACCCTAGGGCTGGAGTAGGGTGGTTAACCCTAGGGCTGGAGTAGGGTGGTTAACCCTAGGGCTGGAGTAGGGTGGTTAACCCTAGGGCTGGAGTAGGGTGGTTAACCCTAGGGCTGGAGTAGGGTGGTTAACCCTAGGGCTGGAGTAGGGTGGTTAACCCTAGGGCTGGAGTAGGGTGGGTAACCCTAGACACTGATCTTGGGTCATTTTTGTATTTCCCCACTAATAACTAGGATTGGGGGAGGGGAAACTTCACCCCGGAGCAGGCTTCATCTGGGACTAGGAAACCAGCCGAAAATGACACCCCTGTACAAGGAGGAGGTTGAAGACCCAGTAACCATAATGACACCCCTGTACAAGGAGGGAGAAGACCCAGTAACCATAATGACACCCCTGTACTAGGAGGAGGTTGAAGACCCAGTAACCATAATGACACCCCTGTACTAGGAGGGAGAAGACCCAGTAACCATAATGACACCCCTGTACTAGGAGGAGGGAGAAGACCCAGTAACCATAATGACACCCCTGTACTAGGAGGAGGGAGAAGACCCAGTAACCATAATGACACCCCTGTACTAGGAGGGAGAAGACCCAGTAACCATAATGACACCCCTGTACTAGGAGGGAGAAGACCCAGTAACCATAATGACACCCCTGTACTAGGAGGGAGAAGACCCAGTAACCATAATGACACCAATAACAATAAGATACACCTCTAAAGCTGCCAGCATTTACACCTACCTTTAAAATATACCATAATCTGTATTAAAATAGACCGTTAACTGTATTAAAATAGACCATAATCTGTATTAAAATAAATTAAAATATACCATAATCTGTATTAAAATAGACCATCATCTGTAAAATATACCATAATCTGTATTAAAATAGACCATTACCTGTATTAAAATAGACCATAATCTGTATTAAAATAGACCATAATCTGTACCAAAGTAGATCATACTCTGTGAAATAGACCATAATCTGTATTAAAATAAACCATTATATGTATTAAAATATACCATAATCTCTATTAAAATAGACCATTACCTGTATTAAAATAGACCATAATCTGTATTAAAATAGACCATAATCTGTATTAAAATAGACCATAATCTGTACCAAAATTGACCATACTCTGTGAAATAGACCATAATCTGTATTAAAATAAACCATTATCTGTATTAAAATATACCATAATCTGTATTAACGGTTAGTTGGTTATACCTGGAGTACTTCTCCTGTCTTATCCAGTGTCCTGTGTGAATTTAAGTATGCTCTCTCTAATTCTCTCGTTCTCTCTTTCTCTCTGAGAACCTGAGCCCTAGGACCATACGTCAGGACTACCGGGCATGATGACACCTTGCTGTCCCCAGTCCGCCTGGCCTTGCTGCTATTCCAGTTTCAACTGTTCTGCCTGCGGTTACGAAACCCCTACCTGTCCCAGACCTGCTGTTTTCAACTCTTAATGATCGGCTATGAAAAGCCAACTGAGAGACCTGAGCCCTAGGACCATACGTCGGGACTACCGGCCGTGGTGACTCCTTGCTGTCCCCAGTCCGCCTGGCCTTGCTGCTATTCCAGTTTCAACTGTTCTGCCTGCGGTTATGGAACCCCTACCTGTCCCAGACCTGCTGTTTTCAACTCTTAATGATCGGCTATGAAAAGCCAACTGAGATTTATTCCTGATTATTATTTGACCATGCTTGTCACTTATGAACATTTTTGAACATCTTGGCATGGTTCTGTTATAATCTTCACCCGGCACAGCCAGAAGAGGACTGGCCACCCCTCATAGCCTGGTTCCTCTCTAGGTTTCTTCCTAGGTTTTCGCCTTTCTAGGGAGTTTTTCCTAGCCACCGTGCTTCTACACGGCGCTTGTAACGCCAAGGTAGTGGGTTCGATCCCCGGGACCACCCATACACAAAAAAATGTATGCACGCATGACTGTAAGTCGCTTTGGATAAAAGCGTCTGCTAAATGGCATATTATATTATTATTATTATTTACACCTGCATTACTAGCTGTTTGGGGTTTTAGGCTGGGTTTCTGTACAGCACTTCGAGATATTAGCTGATGTAAGAAGGGCTATATAAAATAAAATAAAATTGATTGATTGATTGATATTAAAATATACCATAATCTGTATTAAAATAGACCATAATCTGGATTAAAATAGCCCATTACATGTATTAAAATAGACCATAATTTGTATTAAAATAGACCATAATCTGTATTAAAATAGATTAAAATAGACCATAATGTGGATTAAAATAGACCATTACCTGTATTAAAATAGACCATAATCTGGATTAAAATAGACCATAATCTGTATTAAAATAGATTAAAATAGACCATAATGTGGATTAAAATAGACCATTACCTGTATTAAAATAGACCATAATGTGGATTAAAATAGACCATTTGATGACAAACAAATGAAAATAGATGATAATAGATTAAAATAGATGCCTTTTTTCAATTATTGAATTGGACTCAATTTACTTCCTGAATTGGCTGACTTCAAATCGAATTGACCCAAATCCTGCAATGCGTTACGGTTAACAAGCCTGGAGGACAAAGTCCTTAGTTGGTACCTTGAAATAAACAACACATGCATATTATACACAGAGCATTATGGCTGACAACGTAATATAGTGCATCATGCACCAATTAAACTGATTCATTATTGCATCTGAGTAAAACCAAATGCCACTTCAGTTTTCAGCTCATTACTTGTATGAGCTTATAAAAACAAATGTTAATAAACTGTAAGAGCTGTCCACCTCAGTCCAGCACTGTCCACCTCAGTCCAGCTCTGTCCACCTCAGTCCAGTACTGTCCACCTCAGTCCAGCACTGTCCACCTCAGTCCAGTACTGTCCACCTCAGTCCACCTCAGTCCAGCACTGTCCACCTCTGTCCACCTCAGTCCAGTACTGTCCACCTCAGTCCAGTACTGTCCACCTCAGTCCAGTACTGTCCACCTCAGTCCAGTACTGTCCACCTCAGTCCACCTCAGTCCAGTACTGTCCACCTCAGTCCACCTCAGTCCAGCACTGTCCACCTCTGTCCAGTACTGTCCACCTCAGTCCAGCACTGTCCACCTCAGTCCAGTACTGTCCACCTCAGTCCAGTACTGTCCACCTCAGTCCAGTACTGTCCACCTCAGTCCAGTACTGTCCACCTCTGTCCACCTCAGTCCAGCACTGTCCACCTCTGTCCACCTCAGTCCAGCACTGTCCACCTCAGTCCAGTACTGTCCACCTCAGTCCACCTCTGTCCACCTCAGTCCAGCACTGTCCACCTCAGTCCACCTCAGTCCAGCACTCAACCCTCTGAACAATGACTAGAACTCACCAGGTAATGGACTGACTCACCCATGTAGAGGCATGATTATGAATTCATTAACTAGCGTGCTATGGCTGTTGAGCACTACCACAAAAACGCCAAAGTACAAAAGTTAAAAACCACCATCAAATCGACATCATACACTAAACGCTACTGTTGAGAAGTGCTTTAAAATGTCACGAACAGTCCAAATCATGTTCTTCATGAAATGTGATGATATTTGAAGGAAACCAGATCAAAGTGTGATGACCAAAGTATGAACAATGACTGTTGCTTCTACATTGATCATAAAGTTTACTGGTCCCCTCCCCTCCATGTCAAACACTTGGATTCATTATTAAAAGGTGACATCTCCTTAAATGTCATTTTAATACACCAATGGTAACAAGATATTCTCTTAACTAATTTAAATAATAACCGCCCTGTAACCAACATCGGAGAAGCCGTGTTTGCAGAGGGGTGTGGTTTATATAACTAGACAGCTACTCTACTGGTGCCACAAACGGACTGTAGGGTGTCAGCATATATAATACAAAGATTAACCTTTTAATTTATGGCAAAGATACTTATGTTTTCCCCTTTCATCTGTGTCTGGTGTTAGCTAGTTACTGGCTAGCTAGGTCTTCAGCCAGCACGGAACAAAAAGGTGGGGGGTGTGAAAGGTCGTTCAAAACTGACGCAGTTGTCAAGTCAACACATCCGTCAGTGCTGCTGTGAACCGCATTACAAGAGACATGCCAAATGGGAGACATATAAAACATGTTTGACATGGATGCACTTTAAAATGTTGTTCGAGTTGCCTTTGTGTAACACCACATTAGCTTGAGACGATATTACTGCCACACTGTTCACTGCACCCAAGTTGCTTGACACAAGGCGTTTCAAAGAGCTGTCAGTCAAGGAGGGCTACTTCCCGGTAGTTGGCCGTGAGAGAAAAGGTACTTTTTTAGAATGACTGTCCAGGACGTTTAACAGTGTGAACGGGGTGTGTGAGGTGAAATGAAGTGCTTATCTCTGCATGGGGTCCCACGGTGAGGGTGAGTGTTGCTGTGATGTGTGTAATCATGACAGATCCCAATGGTCGCGTATCCAGGGCTTGAAATGATAAGGCCTGTTGAATTAAGTGCTTATCTCTGACACTCCCTCTTACTTTAGAGAACCTCTACTTTCCTTATTTTGTGTGTGTGTGTGTCGTGGTGTGGTGTGTGTGTGTCGTGGTGTGGTGTGGTGTGTGTATGTGTGTGTGTGTGTCGTGGTGTGGTGTGGTGTGTGTGTGTGTGTGTGTTGTGGTGTGTGTGTGTCGTGGTGTGGTGTGTGTGTGTCTGCGCGCCTGTGTTGTGTGTATTTAGGAGACACTAGAACAGCGAATGCTGGGGGAGCCCATCTGTGTCAGTACTTTATCAAGCCACTGGAGGGGGCCGTTGAGGTGCAGCTCAATCCAACACGGGGTACTGGTTACTGTCTGTCGCCTGGTGGAGAGAGGGGGGAGAGAGAGGGGGGGGGGGAGAGGGGGGAGAGAGAGGGGGGGGGGGGGGAGAGGGGGGAGAGAGAGAGAGGGGGGGGGGGAGAGGGGGGAGAGAGAGAGAGTCATGAAAATGTGTTAATCTTTTGTATAAAACATAGCTAGTAAACATGAAGCTGGGTTATCACTAGCTAGTAATCATTACAGATAACATGTCAACAGCACCACCCTGAATCAACAACATTTCATAAATCAAACCATATTTATCAAGAGAAAGTGGAATCTCATGTCTGTTTAACTGATGTTTAGCCTGCATCTCAAATCCAAGTTTAAGTTTTCTACCTACGTCTTGTGTTTGAAACGTGGTTCTACTAAGTCTGTTTTGCTAGTTGTGTGTTTGAAACGTGACCCAGGGCAGTGAGGTCAGTGAGAGTCCAGTGGGAATCCCCTTCCGTGTGCTCTAGCCCGTCTGAACACGATCACCTCTCTCTCTCCCTCCCGCCCCCACGTCCTCTGCCGCACCACCACATGCCACCTACATTCCTCCCCCGTTAGTCAACTCTCTCTCACCCTTCCTCTCACTCTTTCCCTCCTCTCCAAGTCTGTCGCTGCCACGGAGCACACACACACACACACACACACACGCAAAGTGCGCACACACACACACACAAAGTGCACACACACACAAAGTACACACAAAGTGCACACACAAACACACTGAGCAACACTCTCTCTCTTTTTTTACTGTATTTATCCTCCTTCCTCCTAGTGGTACGAATCCAGGATTTCTGGAGTCCACTCTGGCTCCTGTGGTTGGAGTCGTAGGAGTCGGCTCGGACTCCTGTGGTTGGAGTCGTAGGAGTCGGCTCGGACTCCTGTGGTTGGAGTCGTAGGAGTCGACTCGGACTCCTGTGGTTGGAGTTGTAGGAGTCGACTCGGACTCCTGTGATTGGAGTCGTAGGAGTCGGCTCGGACTCATGTGGTTGGAGTCGTAGGAGTCGGCTCGGACTCCTGTGGTTGGAGTCGTAGGAGTCGGCTCGGACTCCTGTGGTTGGAGTCGTAGGAGTCGGCTCGGACTCCTGTGGTTGGAGTCGTAGGAGTCGGCTCGGACTCCTGTGGTTGGAGTCGTAGGAGTCGGCTCGGACTCCTGTGGTTGGAGTCGTAGGAGTCGACTCGGTCTCCTGTGGTTGGAGTCGAAGGAGTCGACGCTTGCTCGACTCCCAAAACACGCTGAAATGGATGAACACACACGTAGGTTTAACTCCAACCCTGTTCCTGGAGAGCAACCCTCCTGTAGGTTTAACTCCAACCCTGTTCCTGGAGAGCAACCCTCCTGTAGGTTTAACTCCAACCCTGTTCCTGGAGAGCAACCCTCCTGTAGGTTTAACTCCAACCCTGTTCTCATCGACGGGGCTGTAGTGGAACAGGTTGAGAGCTTCAAGTTCCTTGGTGTCCACATCACCAACAAACTATCATGGTCCAAACACACCAAGACAGTCGTGAAGAGGGCACGACAAAGCCTATTCCCCCTCAGGAGACTGAAAAGATTTGGCATGGGTCCTCAGATCCTCAAAAAATTCTACAGCTGCACCATCGAGAGCATCCTGACTGGTTGCATCACCGCCTGGTATGGCAACTGCTTGGCCTCCGTCCGCAAGGCACTACAGAGGGTAGTGCGTACGGCACAGTACATCACTGGGGCCAAGCTTCCTGCCATCCAGGACCTCTATACCAGGCGGTGTCAGAGGAAAGCCCTCAAAATTGTCAAAGACTCCAGCCACCCTAGTCATAGACTGTTCTCTCTGCTACCGCACGGCAAGCGGTACCGGAGTGCCAAGTCTAGGTCCAAAAGACTTCTCAACAGCTTCTATCCCCAAGCCATAAGACTCCTAAACAGCTAATCATGGCTACCCGGACTATTTGCACTGCCCCCCCACCCCATCCTTTTTACGCTGCAGCTACTCTGTTAAGTATTTATGCATAGTCACTTTAACTCTACCCACATGTACATATTACCTCAACTACCTCAACTAGCCGGTGCCCCCGCACATTGACTCTGCAACGGTACCCCCCTGTATATATAGCCTCCCTACTGTCACTTTATTTTACTTCTGCTCTTTTTTTTCTCAACACTTTTTTTGTTGTTGTTTTATTCTTACTTTTTTTGTTTAAAATAAATGCACTGTTGGTTAAGGGCTGTAAGTAAGCATTTCACTGTAATGTCTGCACCTGTTGTATTCGGCGCATGTGACCAATAAAATTTGATTTGATTTGATTTGGAGAGCAATCCTCCTGTAGGTTTAACTCCAACCCTGTTCCTGGAGAGCTACCGTCCTGTAGGTTTAAATCTGATTCAATAATTACCTGAATGATAATCTGAAACAGCACAAACACTATAGCCTATACATATTTTGATTACCGATGCACAACATGCCTACCTATGCCTGTCTGTGCCCCTCCCCTCTCTCTCTCTCTCTCTCTCTCTCTCTCTCTCACTAGTTCGCTCGTTCTTTGCTGTGAAAGATGCGAGAGTTTGTGTTCTCGAAGTAGACTAAAGCAACTAGTTTCCTCCGTTGCAAAAATACTGAATTTTAGGAGTCACTTGACACCCAGAAATGGGAGTTGACGGGCAAGGAGTCGAGGAATCGATTATTTTGGAGTCGACTCCCCACCACTACTTCCTCCTCCTCCTCTCCTCAGCCTGCTTAGGGTTCAGTTGTCAGTCAAGCCATTGAGACAAAACAAAATGAGTGTTTCCTTTAGCAGGCCGGGTGGGCAAGGTTTATACTTGTACAGTTAAAGTACCAAACACTGTTAAAGTATCAAACACTGTTAAAGTATCAAACACAACTAAAGTATCAAACACAACTAAAGTATCAAACACAACTAAAGTATCAAACACTGTTAAAAGTATCAAACACTGTTAAAGTATCAAATAATGTTAAAGTATCAAACTCTACTAAAGTATCAAACACTGTTAAAGTATCAAACACAACTAAAGTACCAAACATTGTTAAAGTATCAAACACAACTAAAGTATCAAACACAACTAAAGTATCAAACACTGTTAAAGTATCAAATACTGTTAAAGTATCAAACACTACTAAAGTATCAAACACTGTTAAAGTATCAAACCCAGTTAAAGTATCAAACCCAGTTAAAGTATCAAACCCAGTTAAAGTATCAAACCCTGTTAAAGTATCAAACACTGTTAAAGTATCAAACACTGTTAAAGTATCAAACACAACTAAAGTATCAAACACTGTTAAAGTATCAAATACTGTTAAAGTATCAAACACAACTAAAGTATCAAACACTGTTAAAGTATCAAACACAACTAAAGTATCAAACACAACTAAAGTATCAAACACTGTTAAAGTATCAAACACAACTAAAGTATCAAACACAACTAAAGTATCAAACACTGTTAAAGTATCAAACACAACTAAAGTATCAAACACTGTTAAAGTATCAAACCCAGTTAAAGTATCAAACCCAGTTAAAGTATCAAACACTGTTAAAGTATCAAACACTGTTAAAGTATCAAACACTGTTAAAGTATCAAACACAACTAAAGTATCAAACACTGTTAAAGTATCAAATACTGTTAAAGTATCAAACACAACTAAAGTATCAAACACTGTTAAAGTATCAAACACAACTAAAGTATCAAACACTGTTAAAGTATCAAACACAACTAAAGTATCAAACACAACTAAAGTATCAAACACTGTTAAAGTATCAAACACAACTAAAGTATCAAACACTGTTAAATTATCAAACACAACTAAAGTATCAAACACTGTTAAAGTATCAAACACAACTAAAGTATCAAACACTGTTAAAGTATCTGGTTTATCAAACACAACTAAAGTACCAAACACTGTTAAAGTAAAAAACAATGTTAAAGTACCAAACACTGTTAAAGTATCAAACACAACTAAAGTATCAAACACTGTTAAAGTATCAAATACTGTTAAAGTATCAAACACTACTAAAGTATCAAACATTGTTAAAGTATCAAACACAACTAAAGTATCAAACACTGTTAAAGTATAAAATACTGTTAAAGTAAAAAACACTACTAAAGTATCAAACACTGTTAAAGTATCAAACACAACTAAAGTATCAAACCCAGTTAAAGTATCAAACACTGTTAAAGTATCAAACACTGTTAAAGTATCAAACCCAGTTAAAGTATCAAACACAACTAAAGTATCAAACACAACTAAAGTATCAAACACTGTTAAAAGTATCAAACACTGTTAAAGTATCAAACTCTACTAAAGTATCAAACACTGTTAAAGTATCAAACACAACTAAAGTACCAAACATTGTTAAAGTATCAAACACAACTAAAGTATCAAACACTGTTAAAGTATCAAATAATGTTAAAGTATCAAACACTACTAAAGTATCAAACACTGTTAAAGTATCAAACCCAGTTAAAGTATCAAACCCAGTTAAAGTATCAAACCCAGTTAAAGTATCAAACACTGTTAAAGTATCAAACACTGTTAAAGTATCAAACACTGTTAAAGTATCAAACACAACTAAAGTATCAAACACTGTTAAAGTATCAAATACTGTTAAAGTATCAAACACAACTAAAGTATCAAACACTGTTAAAGTATCAAACACAACTAAAGTATCAAACACAACTAAAGTATCAAACACTGTTAAAGTATCAAACACAACTAAAGTATCAAACACAACTAAAGTATCAAACACTGTTAAAGTATCAAACACAACTAAAGTATCAAACACTGTTAAAGTATCAAACCCAGTTAAAGTATCAAACACAACTAAAGTATCAAACACTGTTAAAGTATCAAACACAACTAAAGTATCAAACTCTGTTAAAGTATCAAACACAACTAAAGTATCAAACACTGTTAAAGTATCAAACACAACTAAAGTATCAAACACAGTTGTGTTTGATACTTTAACAGTGTTTGATACTTTAGTTGTGTTTGATACTTTAACAGTGTTTGATACTTTAGTAGTGTTTGATACTTTAACAAAAGTATCAAACACTGTTAAAGTATCAAACCCAGTTAAAGTATCAAACACAACTAATGTATCAAACACTGTTAAAGTATCAAACACAACTAAAGTATCAAACACTTAAAGTATCAAACACAACTAAAGTATCAAACACTGTTAAAGTATCAAACACAACTAAAGTATCAAACACTGTTAAAGTATCAAACACAACTAAAGTATCAAACACTGTTAAAGTATCAAATACTGTTAAAGTATCAAACACAACTATAGTATCAAACACTGTTAAAGTATCAAACACAACTAAAGTATCAAACACTGTTAAAGTATCAAACACAACTAAAGTATCAAACCCAGTTAAAGTATCAAACACAACTAAAGTATCAAACACTGTTAAAGTATAAAATACTGTTAAAGTAAAAAACACTACTAAAGTATCAAACACTGTTAAAGTATCAAACACAACTAAAGTATCAAACCCAGTTAAAGTATCAAACACTGTTAAAGTATCAAACACTGTTAAAGTATGAAATACTGTTAAAGTATCAAACACTACTAAAGTATCAAACACTGTTAAAGTATCAAACACAACTAAAGTATCAAACACAGTTGTGTTTGATACTTTAACAGTGTTTGATACTTTAGTTGTGTTTGATACTTTAACAGTGTTTGATACTTTAGTAGTGTTTGATACTTTAACAAAAGTATCAAACACTGTTAAAGTATCAAACCCAGTTAAAGTATCAAACACAACTAAAGTATCAAACACAACTAAAGTATCAAACATTGTTAAAGTATCAAACTAATGTATCAAACACTGTTAAAGTATCAAACCCAGTTAAAGTATCAAACACAACTAATGTATCAAACACTGTTAAAGTATCAAACACAACTAAAGTACCAAACACTGTTAAAGTATCAAACAATGTTAAAGTACCAAACACTGTTAAAGTCTCAAACACAACTAAAGTATCAAACGCAACTAAAGTATCAAACACTGTTAAAGTATCAAACACAACTAAAGTATCAAACACTTAAAGTATCAAACACAACTAAAGTATCAAACACTGTTAAAGTATCAAACACTGTTAAAGTATCAAACACAACTAAAGTATCAAACACTGTTAAAGTATCAAACACAACTAAAGTATCAAACACTGTTAAAGTATCAAATACTGTTAAAGTATCAAACACAACTAAAGTATCAAACACTGTTAAAGTATCAAACACAACTAAAGTATCAAACACTGTTAAAGTATCAAACACAACTAAAGTATCAAACCCAGTTAAAGTATCAAACACAACTAAAGTATCAAACACAGTTAAAGTATCAAATACTGTTAAAGTATCAAACACAACTAAAGTATCAAACACTGTTAAAGTATCAAACACAACTAAAGTATCAAACTCTGTTAAAGTATCAAACACAACTAAAGTATCAAACACTGTTAAAGTATCAAACACAACTAAAGTATCAAACACTGTTAAAGTATCTGCTTTATCAAACACAACTAAAGTACCAAACACTGTTAAAGTATCAAACAATGTTAAAGTACCGAACACTGTTAAAGTATCAAACACTGTTAAAGTATCAAACACTGTTAAAGTATCAAATACTGTTAAAGTATCAAACACTGTTAAAGTATCAAACCCAGTTAAAGTATCAAACACAACTAAAGTATCAAACACTGTTAAAGTATCAAACACAACTAAAGTATCAAACACTGTTAAAGTATCAAACACAACTAAAGTATCAAACTCTGTTAAAGTATCAAACACAACTAAAGTATCAAACACTGTTAAAGTATCAAACACAACTAAAGTATCAAACACTGTTAAAGTATCTGCTTTATCAAACACAACTAAAGTACCAAACACTGTTAAAGTATCAAACAATGTTAAAGTATCAAATACTGTTAAAGTAAAAAACACTACTAAAGTATCAAACACTGTTAAAGTATCAAACACTGTTAAAGTATCAAACACTGTTAAAGTATCAAACCCAGTTAAAGTATCAAACACAACTAAAGTATCAAACACTGTTAAAGTATCAAATACTGTTAAAGTATCAAACACTACTAAAGTATCAAACACTGTTAAAGTA
The DNA here is from genome assembly GCA_031479575.1 of Coregonus ussuriensis. Classification (NCBI taxonomy): domain Eukaryota; kingdom Metazoa; phylum Chordata; class Actinopteri; order Salmoniformes; family Salmonidae; genus Coregonus; species Coregonus ussuriensis. The sequence goes on along the minus strand of CM062498.1, from coordinate 9,178,949 downwards.
TCAAACACTACTAAAGTATCAAACAGTTTTGTTTGATACTTTAACAGTGTTTGATACTTTAGTAGTGTTTGATACTTTAACAAAAGTATCAAACACAACTAAAGTATCAAACACAACTAAAGTATCAAACACTGTTAAAGTATCAAACTAATGTATCAAACACTGTTAAAGTATAAATAATATAATAATATATAAATAATAATAATAATTAGTCATTTAGCAGACGCTCTTATCCAGAGCGACTTACAGGAGCAATTAGGGTTAAGTGCCTTGCTCAAGGGCACCGACAGATTTTTCACCTAATCGGCTCGGGGATTAGAACCAGCGACCTTTCGGTTACTGGCACAACGCTCTTACCCACTAAGCTACCTGCCGCCCAAATACCAAACACTGTTAAAGTATCAAACACTGTTAAAGTATCAAACACTGTTAAAGTATCAAACACTGTTAAAGTATCAAACCCAGTTAAAGTATCAAACACAACTAATGTATCAAACACTGTTAAAGTATCAAACACAACTAAAGTACCAAACACTGTTAAAGTATCAAACACAACTAAAGTATCAAACGCAACTAAAGTATCAAACACAACTAAAGTATCAAACACAACTAAAGTATCAAACACTGTTAAAGTATCAAACACAACTAAAGTATCAAACACTTAAAGTATCAAACACAACTAAAGTATCAAACACTGTTAAAGTATCAAACACAACTAAAGTATCAAACACTGTTAAAGTATCAAACACAACTAAAGTATCAAACACTGTTAAAGTATCAAAAACTGTTAAGTATCAAACACTGTTAAGGTATCAAACAATGTTAAAGTACCAAACACTGTTAAAGTAGCAAACACAACGAAAGTATCAAACACAACTAAAGTATCAAACACAACTAAAGTATCACTGGTTTATCTAGAGGAGGAGGAGGAGGAAGAGGACACACTGGTTTATCTAGAGGAGGAGGAGGAGGAGGACACACTGGTTTATCTAGAGGAGGAGGAGGAGGAGGAGGAGGACACACTGGTTTATCTAGAGGAGGAGGAGGAGGAGGACACACTGGTTTATCTAGAGGAGGAGGAGGAGGAGGACACACTGGTTTATCTAGAGGAGGAGGAGGAGGAGGAGGACACACTGGTTTATCTAGAGGAGGAGGAGGAGGACACACTGGTTTATCTAGAGGAGGAGGACACACTGGTTTATCTAGAGGAGGAGGAGGAAGAGGACTCACTGGTTTATCTAGAGGAGGAGGAGGAGGAGGACACACTGGTTTATCTAGAGGAGGAGGAGGAGGAAGAGGACACACTGGTTTATCTAGAGGAGGAGGAAGAGGAGGACACACTGGTTTATCTAGCGGAGGAGGAGGAGGAGGACACACTGGTTTATCTAGAGGAGGAGGAGGAAGAGGACACACTGGTTTATCTAGAGGAGGAGGAGGAAGAGGACACACTGGTTTATCTAGAGGAGGAGGAGGAGGAGGACACACTGGTTTATCTAGAGGAGGAGGAGGAGGACACACTGGTTTATCTAGAGGAGGAGGAGGAGGAGGACACACTGGTTTATCTAGAGGAGGAGGAGGAGGAGGACACACTGGTTTATCTAGGGCCGCTGCCTCCCCTGGCCTTCTAGACCCCCAGTGGATTACTAACGGTCACACTTTATTTGGATAGTCCGGATTTTTCATCTATCTGTTGATCAGCAACTGCTTGCTACGGTTATGGTTAGGATAAGGATTAGAATAAGGGTTAGGATAAGGATTAGAATAAGGGTTAGGATAAGGATTAAGGTTAGGATAAGGATAAGGATTAAGGATTAGAATAAGGGTTAGGATAAGGATTAGAATAAGGGTTAGGATAAGGGTTAAGGTTAGTCGTAGAACATCTACAGATGGACTATCCAAATAAAGTGTTACCTTATCAACTCCACAGCCTGGAGAGGACAGCTACCTTATCAACTCCACAGGCTTCAAAGAAAAGATGCATACACACGCAGCCCAGCATCTATGATTCGTAGCTATTCTACTTTCCTGTGGCTATTCCCACCCCAATGATGGCTATTATATATCTATATATATAATATATATATTATTATATATCTACTTTCCTGTTGCTATTCCCACCCCACCCCATCCCATCCAGAGGTAGGCAGGCTTGTAGCCTAAAGTATTTGAGTAGGTGTGATGCGTGTGATAGAAGGAGTCAGGCTCAGGAGAGTAATATGCATCCAAAGAGTTTATTCCATCGATAAACAGTTGCGCAAGCATGCGACAACAAAACTCAGGCACAGGGGAAATATCTACCCTGGCAACAACAAGGTAAGGGTAGCTGAACCGAGCTACACACAGCTCACTACAAACAAATCACCCACACAGACAAGGAAGCAGAGGGCACACTTATACAATGACTAATTGGGGATAAGGACCAGGTGTGTGTGATTAATTAGACAAGACAAGTGGAGTGATGATAAATGGATCGGCAGCAGCTAGTAAGCCAGGTGACGACGAACGCCGAAACCTGCCCGAACAAGGAGGGGAGGCAGCTTCGGCGGAGGTCGTGACAGTAGGACTGTGTGTTTATCTAAGAAGTATCGAGAAGGTAAAGTAGTGGTGGGACTGAGTCACACTCTCCGGTTTCAGTCTCCCCTCATCAAGTAGAGAGAGTTTAAAGCTATAATTAAACCACATCAACTAGAGAGAGAGAAGTCAAAGCTATGATTCAACCTTATCAACTAGAGAGAGAGAAGTCAAAGCTATGATTCAACCTTATCAACTAGAGAGAGAGAAGTCAAAGCTATGATTCAACCTTTTCAACTAGAGAGAGAGAAGTCAAAGCTATGATTCAACCTTATCAACTAGAGAGAGAGAAGTCAAAGCTATGATTCAACCTTATCAACTAGAGAGAGAGAAGAAAGCTATGATTCAACCTTATCAACTAGAGAGAGAGAGGTCAAAGCTATGATTCAACCTGATCAACTAGAGAGAGAGAAGTCAAAGCTATGATTCAACCTTCATAACACACAGCTTGCATAAACAATCTACAACCCTGATGTTTTGAGAGGTGTGTGTGTGTGCTACGCAGCGCACAGACCCCCTCGCGCACTCAACGTCGTTGAGATCCGTCGAGTTTCCTTGTAGGCCTATTTGGCGTGGAAACAGCGAAGCCAGCTGCACAGCCTGTTGCCCATTTCTGTTTCTGGGTCTTTTATTAAAGAATGAGAAACAATGTTGTGTCTGTTTTATCCTTTTCATTACATCATGCATAGCTGTTCTTTATATGGCCTAAAATACATGCGTTCGTATGGGCAGAATACACTACGTGACCAAAAGTATGTGGACACCTGCTCGTCGAACATCTCATTCCAAAATCATGGGCGGTAATATGGAGTTGGTCCCCCCCCTTTGCTGCTATAACAGCCTCCACTCTTCTGGGAAGGTTTTCCACTAGATGTTGGAACATTGCTGCGGGGACTTTGCTATGTGGTGTTGTCAAGCAGCGGTGTTGTCAAGCAGCGGTGTTGTCAAGCAGCGTTGTTGTCAAGCAGCGTTGTTGTCGCCGAAACAAATCATTTCTGCTGAGTTGTTGGAGGAAAGAAAGAGAGGAAGAATATCTCACTTCAGGATCTTACTTCGTTATTTTCTGATGATACCATCTTTGCTCTTTTGTAGCTTTGTCAACTATGTGGTGTGTTTTATATACCTGTTGGCTCTTCTCCCTGTAGGTTTTACAGACGCGCCCCCCCCCCCCCCCCCCCCCCTCTAATTTAGTGTACCCTACGAGCAGTCAAAGAGCATCTGGTCGTCACGGTGATGGCACAGGTCTACTAATTTCTCCTAACTGGAGATTTTCTATTTTCTCCCTCTCTCACCTGTCCATCTCACCTGTCCATCTCCTCATTTGAATTCCATGTTGTCACTGTCACTTGTCCACTCAAGCTTAACGTTGTTGTCATCTATCACCGACCAGGTGCCCTTGGCGAGTTCCTCAATGAGCTTGACACCTTGATAAGCTAATTTCCTGACGATGGCTCACCGCTCTTCGTACTTGGCGACTTCAACCTCCCGACGTCTGCCTTTGATTCATTTCTTTCCAACTCTCTCTTTCCCTTCCTTGACTCTTGACCTCACTCTTTCCCAATCCCCTCCAACTCACAAGGCAGGCAATGCGCTTGACCTCATCTTTACTAGAGACTGTTCTCCTACTAACCTCAGCAACCTCCCTCCAGGTCTCTGATCACTACTTAGTTTCCTTTTCTGTCTTCCTTTCCTCCAACCGTAGCCACTCAGCCCCTACCCAGATGGTCATGCGCCGTCGCAATCCATCCAACTCCATCTACTTTCTCCTCTTCTATCCTATCATCTCTCCCTTCTGCTAAATCCTTATCCCTCCTGAATCTGTCTCTTCAACCCTACTCTCCTCCCTTTCCGCATCCTATGACTCGCACTGTCTGTCCCCTTTCCTCCCGGCCGGCTAAGCCCTCCCCTCCTGCTCCGTGGCCTTGTGACTCATTGTGAGTTTACAGAACAAGGTTGTGGGCAGCCGAGCAAAAATGGAGGAAAGATAAATTTAGAGAAACATCCGAAGGACCTGTCATCCTTTCACTCCCTCCTCTCTACCTTCTCTTCCTCTGTATCCGCTGCTAAAGCCACTTTCTAACACTCAAGCTTCTGCCTCTAACCCTAGGAAACTATTTTCCACCTTCTCCCATTCCTCACCTCCCTCATCAACTCTTTCCCTGAGCACTGGCTATGTCCTCTCTGACTTCAAAATGGCCCGAGTCGCTCCCCTCCTCAAGAAACCAACACTCTGATGTCAAACTTAAGACCGGTATCCCTTCTTTAATTTCTTTCCAAAACACTTAAGCGTACCGTTTCTGTTCAACTCTCTCGTTATCTCTCTCAGAACATTCTTCTTGACCCTAACCAGTCAGGCTTCAAGATGGGTCACTCAACTGAGACTGCTCTTCTCTGTGTCACGGAGGCTCTCAGCTCTGCCAAAGCTAACTCTCTCTCCTCTGTTCTCATCCTCCTAGACCTATCTGCTGCCTTCGACACCGTGAACCATCAGATCCTCCTCTCCACCCTCTCAGGGCTGGGCATCTCTGCACACATTATGAGGTATTGTGTGTAGATTGATGAGGAAACATTTTTATTTAAATCAATTTTTGAATAATTCTGTAACGTAACAAAATATGGGTAAAAGTCAAGGGGTCTCTCCGAATGCACTGTCACGGTTTCGGCCGAGGCTGCTCCTCCTCCTTGTTCGGGCAGCCTGGGCAGAGATGGCACAGAACTCTCTCCGCCACTCCTCCACCAACCTAACCCCTTTCCAATGTGTGTTAGGGTACCAGCCGGCTCTGGCACCATGGCATCAGAGCCAGATCGAGGCCCCTGCGGTGGATGAGTGGGTGCGGCGCTCGGAGGAGACGTGGAACGCTGCACACGTCCATCTGCAGCGGGCCATCCGTCGACACAAGGCGAGCGCCGATCTCCACCGCAGTGAGGGGCTGGTGTACGCACCAGGAGATCGAGTCTGGCTCTCGACCAGAAACCTACCCCTCCGCCTGCCCTGCCGGAAGCTGGGTCGGCGGTTTGTGGGGCCTTTTAAAGTCCTGAGGAGGTTGAACGAGGTGTGTTACAGGTTACAACTGCCTATTGATTATCATGTTAACCCCTCGTTCCATGTGTCTCTTCTCAGGCCGGTGGTAGCTGGTCCACTCCAGGACTGTGAGATAGGAGAGACTCCTCCGCCCCCACTGGACATCGAGGGGGCTCCGGCGTACACAGTTCGGTCCATCTTGGATTCGAGACGTCGGATGGGGGGTCTCCAATATCTCGTGGAGTGGGAGGGGTACGGTCCGGAGGAACGGTGCTGGGTGCAGAGGAGGGACATCTTAGACCTGTCTCTTCTGACTGAGTTCCACCGTGGTCACCCCACGCGCCCTGCTCCGCGTCCTCCTGGCCGTCCCCGAGGCCGGGGTCGGCGCACGGCTGGAGCCGCGCGCCAAGGGGGGGGGTACTGTCACGGTTTCGGCCGAGGCTGCTCCTCCTCCTTGTTCGGGCAGGCTTCGGCGGTCGTCGTCCCCGGAGTACTAGCTGCCACCGTTGTATGTTTTCGATGTTTGTTTGGTTTTGTCTTATTGGTACACCTGTTTCCGTTTAGTGTTTATTATGTGTCCTATAAGTTCTCGTTGTTTTAGTCATGTGTTGTGTGTAATTGTTCTCCGGTCAGCGGATGCTGAGTTAGTTTCCTCCATTGTGCAGTCCTGTGCAGTCCTGTTTCTGTCGTGTGTCTGTAAATAGCCTGTAAATACCCTGTTTTTTTTGTATTTTTCGTACATATTTCCCTATCAGACTTTTCATCCTTCTACAAAATATACTTTCCTGCAACCCGCCTCACTCAATGTGGAACGGATTCTATTATTGACTTACCTTTTATCTAGAATCTAGAATCTCCAGTTGAAACTAGCTAGCCAGCTAACTAGCTACTTGCTATTAGCCACAGCTAGCGGTGTTTCACCCAGATCATTGGATTTTTTCCGCGGGATTAATTTTAATCACTGGACATTGATCACCGGATATTCGGCCAGTCTGCACAGCGCGTTATCGACCCAGAACATATCAGTTTTTCTGCCGGAATCACTGATTCTCTGGACCTTTAACTCCGGATTCATCGCTACCAGCTGGCTACAACAACAACAAAACGGACGCTGTGGTCTGGCTAATCATCCCGAGCTAGGCCCATCTCCCGGCTATCTACCTCTCTATCAACCGGACGGGACCACCTACTGTTGACACGGAGCCCCGCCGATCCTACACGACTGGTCTGCCGACGAAATCGTCTGATGTGGTTACGACGTTAACCACGAAGATTCCATCCATCTGCTAGCCCTGGCCCGTTAGCACACGTTATCCGTGGCCTCTTACTCACTGAACTGAACTAGCTACTGAACTAGCTACTTGCTATTAGCCACAGCTAGCGGTGTTGCACCCAGAATATTGGATTTTTTTTCCGCGGGATTAATTTTTTAATCACTGGACATTGATCACCGGATATTCGGCCAGTCTGCACAGCGCGTTATCGACCCAGAACATATCAGTTTTTCCGCCGGAATCACTGAATTCACTGGACCTTTAACTCCGGATTCATCGCTACCAGCTGGCTACAACAAAACGGACGTAGCACACGCTAGCCATGGCCTCTTACTCACTAGCGCTTCACCACCGGACCTTATGATAACTCAGCTATACAGCTGATATCTGCTGGACTGTTCCTTTTTACGGTACTACATCCTGTTTATGTTTAGCCTCAGCCCAAACATGGTTAGTTTATTGTTGTTTCGGTTATTTCTAATTGTACTATATCACTGTAGACCCCCCAGCCTAGCTAAACCTGCCTTAGTTAGCTCCTTTGTCCCTCCGCCCATACACTCAGAGACCGACTCAATTGATGCCTCTAGAGATACTATCTCTTTCATTGTTACCCAACGCTTAGGTTTACCTCCACTTTACTCATATCCTTCCATATCCTTGTCTGTACATATTGCCCTGAATCTTTTCTATAACACCCGGAAATCTGCCCCCTTTATTCTATGTACCCAACGCACTAGAAGACCAGTTCTTAAAGCCTTTAGCCGTATCGTTATTCTAGTCCTCCTCTGTTCCTCTGGTGATGTAGAGGCTAACCCAGGGCCTGTAGCCCCCAGTATCACTCCTACTCCCCAGGAGCTATCATTTGATGACTTCTGTAATCGCAAAAGTCTTGGTTTCTTGCACATAAATATCAGAAGTCTACTTCCTAAGTTTGAGTTATTCACTGCGTTAGCACACTCTGCCAACCCTGATGTTCTAGCAGTGTCTGAATCCTGGCTCAGGAAGGCCACCAAAAATTCTGAAATTTCCATCCCCAACTATAACATTTTCCGTCTAGATAGAACTGCCAAAGGGGGTGGAGTTGCAATCTACTGTAGAGATAGCCTGCAGAGCTCTATCATACTATCCAGGTCTGTGCCCAAACAGTTTGAGCTTCTACTTCTAAAAATCCACCTTTCCAGAAATAAGTCTCTCACTGTTGCCGCTTGCTACAGACCCCCCTCAGCCCCCAGCTGTGCCCTGGACACCATATGTGAATTGATTGCCCCCCATTTATCCTCTGAGTTTGTACTGCTTGGTGACCTAAATTGGGATATGCTTAATACCCCAGCCATCCTACAATCCAAGCTAGATGCCCTCAACCTCACGCAAATTATCAACGAACCTACCAGGTACAACCCTAAATCCTTAAACATGGGTACCCTCATAGATATCATCCTGACTAACATACCCTCTAAATACACCTCAGCTGTCTTCAACCAGGATCTCAGCGATCACTGCCTTATTGCCTGCGTCCGTAACGGGTCTGCGGTCAAACGACCACCCCTCATCACTGTCAAACGCTCCCTAAAACACTTTAGCGAGGAGGCCTTCCTAATTGACCTGGCCCAGGTATCCTGGATGGATATAGATCTCATTCCGTCAGTAGAGGATGCCTGGTTGTTCCTTAAAAGTAATTTCCTCTCAATCTTAAATAAACATGCCCCATTCAAAAAATACAGAACTAAGAACCGATATAGCCCCTGGTTCTCCTCAGACTTGACTGCCCTTGACCAGCACAAAAACATCCTGTGGCGTACAGCATTAGCATCAAATAGCCCCCGCGATATGCAACTTTTCAGGGAAGTTAGGAACCAATATACACAAGCAGTCAGGAAAGCAAAGGCTAACTTTTTCAAACAGAAATTTGCATCCTGTAGCACTAACTCCAAAAAGTTTTGGGACACTGTAAAGTCCATGGAGAATAAGAGCACTTCCTCCCAGCTGCCCACTGCACTGAGGCTAGGAAACACTATCACCACCGATAAATCTACAATAATCGAGAATTTCAACAAGCATTTTGCTACAGCTGGCCATGCTTTCCATCTGGCTACCACTAACCCGGCCACCAACTCTGCACCCTCTGCTGCAACTTGCCCATGCCCCCCCCCGCTTCTCCTTCACACAAATTCAGACAGCTGATGTTTTGAAAGCGCTGCAAAATCTGGACCCCTACAAATCAGCTGGGCTAGACAATCTGGACCCTTTCTTTCTAAAACTAGCCGCCGAAATTGTCGCAACCCCTATTACTAGTCTGTTCAACCTCTCTTTCATAACGTCTGAGATCCCCAGAGATTGGAAAGCTGCCGCGGTCATCCCCCTCTTCAAAGGGGGTGACACTCTAGATCCAAACTGCTACAGACCTATATCCATCCTGCCCTGCCTTTCGAAAGTATTCGAAAGCCAAGTTAACAAACAGATCACCGACCATTTCGAATACCACCGTACCTTCTCCGCTATGCAATCCGGTTTCCGAGCTGGTCACGGGTGCACTTCAGCCACGCTCAAGGTCCTAAACGATATTATAACCACGATTGATAATAGACAGTACTGTGCAGCCGTCTTCATCGACCTGGCCAAGGCTTTCGACTCTGTCAACCACCGCATTCTTATTGGCAGACTAAATAGCCTTGGTTTCTCAAATGACTGCCTCGCCTGGTTCACCAACTACTTCTCAGATAGAGTTCAGTGTGTCAAATCGGAGGGCCTGTTGTCTGGACCTATGGCAGTCTCTATGGGGGTGCCACAGGGTTCAATTCTTGGGCCGACACTTTTCTCCGTGTATATCAATGATGTCGCTCTTGCTGCTGGTGACTCTCAGATCCACCTCTACGCAGACGACACCATTTTGTATACATCTGGCCCTTCATTGGACACTGTGTTAACAAACCTCCAAACGAGCTTCAATGCCATACAACAATCCTTCAGTAGCCTTCAACTGCTCTTAAACACTAGTAAAACTAAATGCATGCTTTTCAATCGAACGCTGCTAGCACCCGCCCACCCGACTAGAATCACCACTCTCGACGGGTCTGACCTAGAGTATGTGGACAACTACAAATATCTAGGTGTCTGATTAGACTGTAAACTCAACTTCCAGACTCACATAAAGAATCTCCAATCCAAAGTTAAATCTAGAGTCGGCTTCCTATTTCGCAACAAAGCCTCCTTCACTCATGCTGCCAAACATGCCCTCGTAAAACTGACTATCCTACCGATCCTTGACTTCGGCGATGTCATTTACAAAATAGCCTCCAACACTCTACTCAGCAAATTGGATGTAGTCTATCACAGTGCCATCCGTTTTGTCTCCAAAGCCCCATACACTACCCACCACTGTGACCTGTACGCTCTTGTTGGCTCGTCCTCACTACATGTTCGTCGTCAAACCCACTGGCTCCAGGCCATCTATAAATCACTGCTAGGCAAATCCCCGCCTTATCTTAGCTCATTGGTCACCATAGCAGCACCCACCCGTAGTCTGCGCTCCAGCAGGTATATCTCACTGGTCATTCCCAAAGCCAACACCTCCTTTGGCCGCTATTCCTTCCAGTTCTCTGCTGCCAATGACTGGAACGAATTGCAAAAATCTCTGAAGCTGGAGACTCTTATCTCCCTCAATAACTTTAAGCATCAGTTGTCAGAGCACCTTACCGATCACTGCACCTGTACACAGCCCATCTGAAATTAGCCCACCCAACTGCCTCATCCCTATATTGTTATTTATTTTGCTCTTTTGCACCCCAGTATCTCTATTTGCACATCATCTCTTGCACATCTAGCATTCCAGTGTTAATACTATTGTAATTATTCTGCACTATAGCCTATTTATTGCCTTACCTCCATAACTTGCTACATTTGCACACACTGTATATATATTTTCTGTTGTATTTCTGACTTTATGTTTTTTTTTTTTACCCCATATGTAACTCTGTGTTGTTTTTATTGCACTACTTTGCTTTATCTTGGCCAGGTCGCAGTTGTAAATGAGAACCTGTTCTCAACTGGCTTACCTGGTTAAATAAAGGTAAAAAAAAAAATAAAAAAAAATAAAAAAATTGTTTTGGAGAGAGTTTCCGCACTTGTGTGCGCGCTATTTTTGGTACTTTGTGTTTTACGCAGTGTGTGCGTAATTTCACTTGCCTCCGGGATCTTTTTGAGGCCCGTTTGTTTTCGTGTCCTTACTAAAGTCTGTTGGACGAAGCCTCTGTGTCCTGCGCCTGATTCCTGCACCACATCCACATTCAGCACTGACATGCACTGTATTTTATCTGGCTATGCTCCATGCCATAGGCTGTAGGCTTGTTCATTTAGCTGACAAGATATGCTTATAAGTCCCGTGCCATAATTTTATATTAGATGATGTTATAGTAAGAAGAATATAATAGAAATTAGCTGAATAAAATAGAAAGGATATTTTTCCCATTCCGGAGCAAGTGCGCTATGTATTAGAGTTATTTGGCAACTTTAGTTGTTAATGATACAAACCTTAGAATGTCTTAGAAATCAAAACATATCTGGGCTGCATGATGTGACTACAGGCTGTTGATGATTTCAGAAAGTCGCAAAAAAAAGCTTGCGCTCTGTTCCTTGCCTCAGGCTGCACAGCTGTTCTCTCATCAAGTGATCATATTTTCACCCATCAGACTATTCTCAATTTAATCTTGTCTTTACTAATATGTCGAATTTGTTTTGATGTAGAATGGCCCATTATGGACATGCCCAGGAACAGGGGCATGTCACTCCAATGGCGAACGGAGGCCTTGCGCTTTCCCACCGGTCCGTTTTTCAATGATACCTGGTAGGCTACTTCGGTTTTATAGCGGAGCTGTGATTAATATGAGCAGCTGAGAAATAAATATAAGAACACTTACATTACATACATTTTAGTCATTTAGCAGACGCTCTTATCCAGAGCGACTTACAGGAGCAATTAGGGTTAAGTGCCTTGCATAAGGGAACATCAGCAGATTTTTCACCTAGTTGGCTCGGGGATTAGAACCAGCGACCTTTCGGTTACTGGCACAACGCTCTTACCCACTAAGCTACCACTTATTTCACTCCACACGTCATCCACTGTTCGAGGAGCATGTTCTCGCTGCGTGACAGGGGATACAGTATACCGCCCAAACTCTGTACGCCACGGGGTTCTCCGATCCTGTTCCTACAGCTACCCAGTGCTTCATTTGGGAAACCAAGTGAAATCTGTTCGGGAACATCGATAAAAATAATAATAATAATATGCCATTTAGCAGACGCTTTTATCCAAAGCGACTTACAGTCATGCGTGCGTAATTTTTTTTTGTGTATGGGTGGTCCCGGGGATCGAACCCACTACCTTGGCGTTACAAGCGCCGTGCTCTACCAGCTGAGCTACAGAGGACCACAATAACAATAACAATAATAACATGTTTTCGCAAAGAAACATATTTCACTAAACTGTTGACAGCCCGTCTGCACGCTGGAGAAAGGAATAAAGGAGAGAGAGGAGGAGATGGAAACGCACGGTGGTGAGATATTCTGTATAGCTAAAGGTAATGTGCCACCTACTTAATTATGAAAACATAAAATAATTCCCTATTACGGGCCCTCCCGAGTGGCGCAGCGGTCTAAGGCACTGCATCGCAGTGTTAGAGGCGTCACTACAGATCCGGGTTCGATCCCGGGCTGTGTCGCAGCCGGCCGCGACCGGGAGACCCATGAGACGGCGCTCAATTGGCCCAGCGTCGTCCGGGTTAGGGGAGGGTTTGGCCGGCTGGAATGTCCTTGTCCCATTGCGCTCTAGCGACTCCTTGTGGCGGCCGGGCGCAGTGCACACTGACTTCAGGTCGCCAGCTGTACGGCGTTTCCTCCGACACATTGGTGCTTCCGGGTTAAGCGGGCAGTGTGTCAAGAAGCAGTGCGGCTTGGCGGGTCGTGTTTCGGAGGACGCATGGCTCTCGACCTTCGCCTCTCCTGAGTCCGTACGCTAAATTGACTGTGCCTTTAAACAGCATGAAGAAAATGATGTCATGGCTTTAGAAGCTTCTGATAGGCTAATTGACATAATTTGAGTCATTTGGAGGTGTACCTGTGGATGTATTTCAAGGCCTACCTTCAAACTCAGTGCCTCTTTGCTTGACATCATGGGAAAATCAAAAGAAATCAGCCAAATATTGTAGACCTCCATAAGTCTGGTTCATCCTTGGGAGCAATTTCCAAACGCCTGAAGGTACCACGTTCATCTGTACAAACAATAGTACGCAAGTATAAACACCATGGGACCACGCAGCCGTCATACCGCTCAGGAAGGAGACGCGTTCTGTCTCCTAGAGATGAACGTACTTTGGTGCGGAAAGTGCAAATAAATCCCAGAACAACAGCAAAGGACCTTGTGAAGATGCTGGAGGATACAGGTACAAAAGTATTTATATCCACAGTAAAACGAGTCCTATATCGACATAACCTGAAAGGCCACTCAATAAGGAAGAAGCCACTGCTCCAAAACCGCCATAAAAAAGCCAGACTACGGTTTGCAACTGCACATGGGGAGAAAGATCGATCTTTTTGGAGAAATGTCCTCTGGTCTGATGAAACAAAAATAGAACAGTTTGGCCATAATGACCATCGTTATGTTTGGAGGAAAAAGGGGGTCGCTTTTGCAAGCCAAAGAACACCATCCCAACCGTGAAGCACGGGGGTGGCAGCATCATGCTGTGGGGGTGCTTAGCTGCAGGAGGGACTGGTGCACTTCACAAAATAGATGGCATCATGAGGAAGGAAAATTACGTGGCTATATTGAAGGAACATCTCAAGACATCAGTCAGGAAGTTAAAGCTTGGTCGCAAATGAGTCTTCCAAATGGACAATGACCCCAAGCATACTTCCAAAGTTGTGGCAAAATGGCTTAAGGACAGCAAAGTCAAGGTATTGGAGTGGCCATCACAAAGCTCTGACCTCAATCCTATAGAAAATGTTTGGGCAGAACTGAAAAAGCGTGTGCGAGCAAGGAGGCCTACAAACCTGACTCAGTTACACCAGCTCTGTCAGGAGGAATGGGCCAAAATTCACCCAACTTATTGTGGGAAGCTTGTGGAAGGCTACCCGAAACGTTTGACCCAAGTTAAACAATTGAAAGGCAATGCTACCAAATACTAATTGAGTGTATGTAAACTTCTGACCCCCTGGGAATGTGATGAAAGAAATAAAAGCTGAAATAAATAATTCTCTCTACTATTATTCTGACATTTCACATTCTTAAAATAAAGTGGTGATCCTAACTGACCTAAGACAGGACATTTTTACTAGGATTAAATGTCAAGAATTGTGAAAAACTGAGTTTAAATGTATTTGGCTAAGGTGTATGTAAACTTCCGACTTCAACTGTAGCTATCTTAAGATGAATGCACTAACTGTTAGTCGCTCCGGATAAGAGCGTATGCTAAATGACTCAAATGTAAAATCGATCTGGTAAAAGGCCAACATTTGGACGTTTCAGTTAAAAAAGATGACTATAGAAATGGAAACATTATGCGTAGAGACACAAAGTAACAATGGTCTCTGATTAAAGGCTATATTTGGCTCTCACCATCATTATCATTCCAATTCAATCAAGTCACAATTCTCAGCTTTGGTATTGACATCAGTGAGCAGGCTTTGAGTGAGGAGAGTCTCTAGTAAAGATGAGGTGTGCCTGAAAACGAAAACGATTATGAAATTCGGACCAGAGAAATCCAATATTTATACACTGAACAAAAATATAAACGCAACATTAATTTAATTTAAATGTAATAATATTGTGTTGGTCCCATGTTGTCCCATATTGTAAAGTGTTGGTCCCATGTGTTGGTCCCATGTTTCATGAGCTGAAATAAAAACATCACAGAAATGTTCCATACGCACGCGTACGACATCGTGTTCCAGTTCCCGCTAATATCCAGCAACTTCGCACAGCCACTGAGGAGGAGTGGGACAACATTCCACAGGCCACAATCAACAGCCTGATCAACTCTTTGCGAAGGAGATGTGTCGCGCTGCATGAGGCAAATGGTGGTCACACCAGATACTGACTGGTTTTCTGATCCGCGCCCCTACCTTTAAAAAAAAGATATCTGTGACCAACAGATGCATACCTGTATTCCCAGTCGTGAAATCCAATCGATAAAGGGCCTAATGAATTTATTTCAATTTACAGATTTTCTTATATGAAATTTAACTCAGTAAAAACTTTGAAATTGTTGCATGTTGCATTTATATTTTGGTTCAGTGCACAATATTCTGTCCATATGAACTAATTTATTTTAGGCCATAACTGAACCAATTTCTGTAGGCTAGCGCTTCACAGCTTCCCCAGGCTTCACCGCTTCCCCCGGGAAACTCAACGTATTGTAGCCTCACGCGGACGATAGAATAGCGGAGGAAGGAGTTCTGCTTCAGGGTACGCGCGTGTGTGTGGTGGCCCCCTCACCTGTACTCAGCGCCCCAGCCCTTGACGAAGCTCATGCGTATGGTACACATCCTGGTGAGTTGGTAGACCGCCTCAAAGCCCTGGTTCACTGACTGGGCCAGCAGAGCTGCAAACTCCTGGTTATTAAAGATCTTCAGGTTACAGCCTGTGGGGGGAAATCACATCAAATAGGAGTTATAGAATATGTCCAGACATGTTAATCAAGAAATAAAAGAGTTCGTTTCATCAGCTTTTCTACAACATGTTAACGTGTGTGTGTACCTGGGGGGATCTTGCAGACAGTGGCAGGGTGCCAGCCGTAACGTGTGTGTTTACCTGGGGGGATCTTGCAGACAGTGGCAGGGTGCCAGCCGTAACGCTGGTTACAGTTGGGACTCTGGACAAAGATGGCACTGTCACTAAGACACTCTGCAAACACCTCTCCTCCAATGTAGTACAACCTCACACCCCGGCCTAGAGAGAGAAAGCGAGGGAGGGAGGGAGAGAGAGAGAGAGAGAGACAGAGAGAGAGAGAGAGAGAGAGAGAGAGAGAGAGAGAGAGAGAGAGAGAGAGAGAGAGAGAGAGAGAGAGAGAGAGAGAGAGAGAGAGAGAGAGAGAGAGAGAGAGAGAGAGAGAGAGAGAGAGAGAGACAGAGAGAGGGAGGGAGGGAGGGAGGGAGGGAGGGAGGGAGGGAGGGAGGGAGGGAGGGAGGGAGGGAGGGAGGGAGGGAGGGAGGGAGGGAAAGGAACGTCAGACCAACTCAGGAGAGGACAGATCATGCATGTTTGGAACATTGACTGGTGCTGATAAGAGACATTAGGTGTGTAATGGTATAGTAATGGTGGTAGGTGTGTAACGGTATAGTAATGGTGGTAGGTGTGTAACGGTATAGTAATGGTGGTAGGTGTGTAACGGTATAGTAATGGTGGTAGGTGTGTAACGGTATAGTAATGGTGGTAGGTGTGTAACGGTATAGTAATGGTGGTAGGTGTGTAACGGTATAGTAATGGTGGTAGGTGTGTAATGGTATAGTAATGGTGGTAGGTGTGTAATGGTGGTAGGTGTGTAACGGTATAGTAATGGTGGTAGGTGTGTAATGGTATAGTAATGGTGGTAGGTGTGTAATGGTATAGTAATGGTGGTAGGTGTGTAATGGTGGTAGGTGTGTAACGGTATAGTAATGGTGGTAGGTGTGTAATGGTATAGTAATGGTGGTAGGATTGTAACGGTATAGTAACGGTGGTAGGTGTGTAATGGTGGTAGGTGTGTAATGGTATAGTAATGGTGGTAGGTTTGTAATGGTATAGTAATGGTGGTAGGATTGTAACGGTATAGTAACGGTGGTAGGTGTGTAATGGTGGTAGGTGTGTAATGGTATAGTAATGGTGGTAGGTGTGTAACGGTATAGTAACGGTGGTAGGTTTGTAATGGTATAGTAATGGTGGTAGGATTGTAACGGTATAGTAACGGTGGTAGGTGTGTAATGGTGGTAGGTGTGTAACGGTATAGTAACGGTGGTAGGTGTGTAATGGTGGTAGGTGTGTAACGGTATAGCAATGGTGGTAGGGTTGTAATGGTATTGTAATGCTGGTAGGTGTGTAATGGTGGTAGGTGTAACGGTATAGTAATGGTGGTAGGATTGTAACGGTATAGTAATGGTGGTAGGTGTGTAACGGTATAGTAATGGTGGTAGGATTGTAACGGTATAGTAACGGTGGTAGGTGTGTAATGGTGGTAGGTTTGTAATGGTATAGTATCACTAGGGTGTTGTGTTACCTCTGTGTCTGCATGTGGTCAGTGTGATGGAAGTTTTGTACCTACAGTACCAATCAAAAGTTTGGACACACCTACTCATTCCAGGGTTTTTCTTTATTTTTACTATTTTCTACATTGTAGAATAATATTGAAGACATCAAAACTATGAAATAACACATATGGAATCATGTAGTAACCAAAAAAGCATATGTGGGAACTCCTTCAAGACTGTTGGAAAAGCATTCCAGGTGAAGCTGGTTGAGAGAATGCCAAGAGTGTGCGAAGCTGTAATCAAGGCAAAGGGTGGCTATTTGAAGAATCTCAAGTATAAAATATATTTTGATTTGTTTAACACTTTTTTGGTTACTACATGATTCCATTTGTGTTATTTCATAGTTTTAAGGTCTTCACTATTATTCTAAAATGTTGAAAATAGTAAAAATAAAGAAAAACCCTTGAATGAGTCTTTTGACTGGTAGTGTACGAAACAGGGTCAGAGTAGGTTAATAATAATAATAATAATAATAATAATAATAATAATAATAATAATAATAATAATAATAATAATAATAAATTATTTATTACATTTGTAAAGCGCTTTTCATTATACAGAATAATCTCTAAGTACATAAAATAAAAGCCAAAGAATGGACCCAACTAGACAGGGCAACTGACAACTAGACAGGGCAACTGACACCAAGGAACACAGCTGACACGACAAGGACATCAAGGAACAGAGCTGACATGACAAGGACACCAAGGAATACAGCTGAAACTACAAGGGACAAGGACATCAAGGAACACAGCTGACACGACAAGGGACAAGGACACCAAGAAACACAGCTGACACGACAAGGACACCAAGAAATACAGCTGACACGACAAGGACACCAAGGAATACAGCTGACTCTACAAGGGACAAGGACACCAAGGAACACAGCTATCAGCATAATGCCTTCCTAAAGAGAAAGGTCTTTAGGCCCATTTTAAAGGAGCCCAGAGTCTGTGGTGCCTTCAGGTGGTCCGGGGGGGGGGGCGGGAATTCCAGAGGCTGGGGGTGGTAGGTTGGGGTCAGGTTGGGGTCAGGTTGGGGTCAGGTTGGGGTCACGTTATGGTGCTACTGTACCTATGTGACTGCGTGTGAGCTCCATGGCAGCGTTGCGGTTGACGTTGGACAGTAGTCCCAGACAGAAGCGTTCTGAGTTGGAGGGGTCTGTAAAGCCGTCGACAGTGAGAGAGGGCTGGGAGGCATGGAAGGTCTCACCCACACGCTGGTTCAACTCATAATAGGAGATAGAGCACCAGAACGCTGACTCACAGTACGTTACTGGCTGGAGGTCTGGAGAGAGAGAGAGAGAGAGAGAGAGAGAGAGAGAGAGAGAGGGAGAGAGAGAGAGAGAGAGAGAGACAGAGAGAGACAGAGAGAGAGAGAGAGAGAGAGAGAGAGAGAGATAGAGAGAGACAGAGAGAGAGACAGAGAGACAGAGAGACAGAGAGAGAAGGCCATCAGGTGTTATTAGATGTGTTACAGACACACAACTGACCAAATATAATACACCAGGATTAGCACATCCTGTGACTCAACCAGCTCAACTCAAGATCAAGCCAGCCAGCAACAAGACAACCATCCAGCCAGCCAGTTAACCAGTCAGCCAGCCAGCCAGTTAACCAGTCTGCCTGCCAGCCAGCCAGTTAACCAGTCTGCCAACCAGCCAGTTAACCAGTCTGCCAGCCAGCCAGTTAACCAGTCAGCCAGCCAGCCAGCCAGTTAACCAGTCTGCCAGCCAGCCAGCCAGTTAACCAGTCTGCCAGCCAGCCAGCCAGTTAACCAGTCTGCCAGCCAGCCAGCCAATTAACCAGTCAGTCAGTTAACCAGTCAGCCAGTTAACCAGCCAGCCAGTTAACCAGCCAGTTAACCAGTCAACCAGTCAACCAGTTAACCAGCCAGCCAGAGAGTTAACCAGCCAGCCAGCTAACCAGCAAGCCAGCCAGCCAGTTAACCAGTCAGCCAGCCAGTCAGCTAACCAGTCAGCCAGCCAACCAGCCAGTTAATCAGTCAGACAGCCAGACAGTTAACCAGTCAGCCAGCCAGTCAGCTAACCAGTCAGCCAGCCAACCAGCCAGTTAATCAGTCAGACAGCCAGACAGATAACCAGTCAGCCAGCCAACCAGCCAGTTAATCAGTCAGACAGCCAGACAGCTAACCAGTCAGCCAGCCAACCAGCCAGTTAATCAGTCAGACAGATAACCAGTCAGCCAGCCAACCAGCCAGTTAATCAGCCAGACAGCTAACCAGTCAGCCAGCCAGCCAGCCAGTTAATCAGTCAGACAGATAACCAGTCAGCCAGCCAGACAGATAACCAGTCAGTCAGCCAGCCAGCCAGACAGTTAACCAGTCAGCCAGCCAGTTAATCAGTCAGACAGATAACCAGTCAGTCAGCCAGCCAGCCAGACAGATAACCAGCCAGTCAGCCAGCCAGCCAGTTAACCAGTCAGCCAGCCAGTCAGCCAGT
>CM062498.1:9036849-9154349 GCA_031479575.1 Coregonus ussuriensis | reverse complement strand
AACTGAAGCTAATTGTCGTGATTTTTTTTTTCTATTGATAATGTAAAATTAACAGCCATACAGAAAGACTAATGTGAAGGTGAAATTACAGAGGAGGAACTTCTGGATGCAATTAAAGACTTTAAGTCCGGGAAAACTCCAGGGTTGGATGGCATACCAGTCGAGGTATACCAAACCTTTTTTGATATACTAAGAGGACCGTTATTAGCATGTTTTAACCACTCCTATGTAAATGGTAGATTATCTGACACTCAAGAAGAAGGTCTGATCTCATTATTACTGAAACAGGATACAAGTGGAAAATATAAAGATCCAGTCCATTAAAAAAATTGGAGGCCCCTTACACTTCAGTGTTGTGGTGCAAAAATTCTAGCAAAATGTATAGCGCATAGAATTAAAAAGGTATTGTCGGACATTATTCATTCTAATCAGACAGATTTTTTACATGGAAGATACATTGGAGATAATATAAGGCAAGTATTGGAAACAATAGAACACTATGGAAAATATGGGAAACCAGGCCTGCTATTCATAGCAGACTTCGAAAAGGCATTTGATAAAGTATGACTGGGGTTTATATATAAATGCCTGGAGCATTTCAATTTTGGAGAATCTCTTATAAAATGGGTCAAAATCATGTATAGTAACCCTAGGTGTAAAATAGTAAATAATGGCTATTTCTCAGAAAGTTTTAAACTGTCAAGAGGAGTGAAACAAGGTTGTCCACTATCGGCATATCTATTTATTGTGGCCATCGAGATGTTAGCTATTAAAATCAGATCCAATAATAATATCAGAGGATTAGAAATTCAGGGCTTAAAAACAAAGGTGTCATTGTACGCTGATGCTTCATGTTTTCTTTTAAATCCACAACTAGAATTCCTCCACAGCCTCATAGAGGATCTAGATACATTTTCTAACCTTTCTGGATTAAAACCAAATTATGACAAATGTACTATATTACGTATTGGATCACTAAAAAATACAATTTTTACATGACCATGTAGTTTACCAATAAAATGGTCTGATGGTGATGTGGATATACTCTGAATACATATCCCAAAGGAAATAAATGATCTCACTTCAATACATTTTAATAGAAAGTTAGCAAAAATAGATATGATCTTACTACCATGGAAAGGAAAATACCTGTCAATTTGTGGAAAAATCACACTGATTAACTCTTTAGTATTATCCCAGTTTACCTATTTGCTTATGGTCTTGCCTACGCCTAGCGAGCAGTTTTTTAAATTATATGAGAAAATAATATTCAATTTTATTTGGAACGGCAAGCCAGACAAAATTAAAAGGGCCTATTTATATAATGAATATGAATTCGGTGGACAGAAATTATTAAATATTAAAGCATTAGACCTATCACTAAAAGATTCAGTCATACAAAAGTTATACTTAAATCCGAACTGGTTCTCAAGCAAATTAGTAAGATTGTCTCACCCAATGTTCAAGAAAGGCCTTTTTTCCCTTTATTCAGATTACAACAACTCTTTTTAAGTTATTTGAAAAGGAAATAATCTCCCAAATATCACTATTTCTAAAACAAGCCATAGAAAGTTGGTTGCAATTTCAATTTAATCCTCCAGAAACGACAGAACAAATAATGCAACAAATATTGTGGTTAGATTCAAATATACTAATCGACAAAAAACCTTAATTTTTTGACAGAATGTTTAAAAAAGGTATAATCTTCGTAAATGATATCATCGGTAGGATTGGTGGAGTTATGTCGCACATGCAGCTAACAAAAACATATGGAAATCTCTGCTCTACCCAAAATTACAACCAAATAATTGCAGCCTTACCGCAAAAGTGGAAGAGGAAAGTGGAAGGGGGAGAAAGTAAGGAACTTGTCTGTCGGCTTTGCATTAAAGAACATAATTGGTTAAGGAAAACTGTGATAAATAAAAAAGTATATCAGTTTCACTTAAGGATCAAAGCATTGACAGCCGTCCCATATAGATTGCAAAATAGTTGGGAGAGATTTTTGACGTACCGATCCCATGGCATAGTGTTTATGAACTGACACGCAAAACGACACCGGATTCAAAAATTAGAATCTTTCAATTTAAATTATTATATAAAATTCTTGCTACCAATAGAATGTTATTTATATGGGGGATACAATCTTCCCAGCTCTGCAGATTTTGCTGTGAAGAGACAGAATCATTAGATCATTTGTTTTGGTTCTGTCCATTTTTAGCTTGTTTTTGGAGACAGGTCCAGGAATGGCTAAAGGATTGCAATATTTACCTGGAGCTAACCTTGCAGATAGCATTACTGGGTGATCTGAAAAGTCATAGTCAATTGATCAATAATATTATAATACTTTTAGCAAAAATGTTTATTTTTAATTCACAATCTGTAGAAGCAATGAGAATAGAAAGGTTCAGAACTTTTGTAAACATCACAGTACGGTTGAAATATATATGGCAAATAGAAATCCTATATGGATGGTGTTAAGAGATAGATGGCAGGTATTGAATGGAGTTGAAGGATGGGACTAATAACAAATAACAACAAATAATAACAAGATAACTAATAATGTAAGCATACTGTGTCCATAATAAGTATATAGGTTGTATGTTGGGAGCTTTTGGGAAAGAGCACAGTTAGAAAGATATGGCATATAGAAGCAAACCGGATGGACATCATGAAAATGATCGGAGAGGTTGAGAGTAGAAGAAGTTCAGGAGCAAAAACAAAAAAAACTAATAAAATAGAATTATTGTAAAATTGACTGTGTCCATAAGGTGTAGATTTTTACATTTTAGTCATTTAGCAGACACTCTTATCCAGAGCGACTTACAGGAGCATTTTTAGGGTTAAGTGCCTTGCTTAAGGGCACATCGACAGACTTTTCACCTAGTCGGCTCGGGGATTAGAACCAGCGACCTTTCGGTTACTGGCACAACGCTCTTACCCACTAAACTACCTGCCGCCCTAGATAGTAAGTATAGGCTGGAAGTAGGGGCCTGGGCATTGTTGTTCACTAATTTACCCCAAGTAGGGAAAGGATGGCGGGGTTGAAAAGTAATAATGGGGAGTATATATATAAAAAACATGGGAGATTGGAAGTGATGCAGACAATTACATTGATAGAAGTTACAATCTATCTGCAATATTAAGCTGATCTACCCCCAGAAATAAAATATAAAAAATTATAAAAATAAAAAACGTATCTTCCACACAGACCATCCCCTGGCATGGCAGAGTGCTATATTAACACACTACCCCTCTGTTAACAGTGCTAAAACTAACACACTACCCCTCTGTTAAGAGGGGGGGTGTTAGCGATGGGTGGAAACTCAGGATACTAGACAACGAGGACTCTGAGTCAGGCAATGTCAACCTGTACAAGTCTGGAACAGTATGGAAAACAGTTTAAGCTGGACTTTCACCTAATCAAAGAGGGAGCGCAGCAGGAGAAGCTCTCTCTTGAGAAAGACACCCCCACCCCGAGCGTGTCAGATCAGACCTCTTCATTTAACCCCACAGATGAGCAACCCCAAGCAGAAAGTCAACCTCCCAGCACAGAACACTACTCCCTCATTGAAATGAAGGATAAATTCCCCCAGCTGGAGGTAAGGCAGGTGGAGCTGGAACAGCAGGTGAACACACTCCAGTCAGCACAGACCCAGACAACAGTCCAGCACAACAACACCCCCTTAACCAGACCTGGAGAGCTGGAGGTGGAGAGAGACATGTCTGCACTCTGGACTGTGGTGAGACAACATCAACAGGAGAAAGAGCAGGAGCAGGAGAAAAACAGAGCACTAGAGGAGAGGATCAGAGTGCTGGAGGAGAAGGTGAGAACGATGATGGGTGACAGAGAACAACCCATTAGAGAGCTGGCCAACCCGGCAGAGAAGCCAGCAGAACAGCCCACCTCAGATCCTGACCAAAGTCTTGACACCACAGCAGAACAGTACACCCTAGACCCTGACCATAGCCTCGACATCACAGCAGGACAAATGACAAATGAAGAACCCCAAGCCCAGGGGATCACACCCCCTCTGAGCACCCCCCCTGTCAGCCACCCTGATAGCCCTCCTGACAACCCCCCCACACCCACTGAGGACATACACAAGCCACAGATTGTACTCCTTATGGACTCAAACGGGAAATACATACAAGAAAATAAACTTTTTCCAAAACACACAGTGTCTAAACTCTGGTGTCCAAACACCCAGCGTGCCCTAGACCTTCTGTCTGAGGACCAACTAGGATCACCCAGCCACATAATAATACACACAGGCACAAACGACCTGAGAACACAGCAGGAAAGGGTGGCCACAGCACTCAAGGGAGTGATTGAAAAAGCTTATTTTACTTTCCCCAATGCACAAGTGGTTATCTTCACCCTGCTACCACGAAAAGATTTCCACCCTGCTACCATATAGCAGGTAAACGCAAGTATTTCCCGTGACTGTGCCTCAAAACCAAATGTCTACCTGGCCCACCACTCCACCCTGGACGTGAACAGCCTTTACGACCAGGTCCACCTATACAAGGCAGCAGTGCCAACATTCGCCCGGACCCTAAAGGTCATCGCCCTCAACCGCAGCCCAACACCTCACACAGGAGCAACAGATCAACAGACACCAGCGAGACACTCTCCCAGAATTGCGGGACACTGTTCACAGTCAGCCCACTGACACCCATATCAGACCACAACAAAATCACAGTCTACTTGAACAGAGCAATACTCAATCATGAGGCATCAAAGCCAAAGGAACTGAGTAATATTAAGAAATGCTATAGATGGAAGAAAGTAGTGTGGAAACCTACCAAAAAACTATTAGGCAACAACAAATTCAATACCTTTTAGACAACTTCCTGGACAAAATATTTCACTGTAATAGTGAAGGTGTAAACTTGGCACTAGAAAACCTAAACAGTATATTTGACCTCTCAGCTTCCCTATCAAACCTAAAGAAATTAACAACAATGACAAATGGTTTGATGAAGAATGCAAAAACATAAGAAATAAATTAAGAAACCTATCCAACCAAAAACATAGAGACCCAGAAAACCTGAGCTTTCACTATGGTGAATCACTAAAACAATACAGAAATACACCACGGAAAAAGAAGGAACAGCATGTCAGAAATCAGCTCAATGTAATTGAAGAATCCATAGACTCTAACCACTTCTGGAAATATTTGAAAACACTAAACGAACAACAACACAAAGAGTTATTTATCTAAAACTGAGTTGTTTGGGTAAACCACTTCTCCAATCTTTTTGGCCCTATAACAAAGAACAAACAGCAAAAACATATACATGCTCAAATACAAATCTTAGGATCAACTATTAAAGACTACCAGAACCCACTGGATTCTCCAATTACATTGAATGAACTACAGGACAAAATACAAACCCGCCAACCCAAAAAGGCCTGTGGTGTTGATGGTGTCCTAAACTAAACTAAATGATAAAATATATAGACCACATTTTCAAATTGGCTAGTCTTAAACTTTTTAACATAATCCTTAGCACTGGCATCTTCCCCAATATTTGGAACCAAGGACTGATCACCCCAATCCACAAAAGTGGAGACAAATCTGACCCCAATAACTACCGTGGGAGCCACTTTCTACCACTCTAAATTTCAAGCCTCTGCCTCTAACCCTAGGAAGCTCTTTGCCACCTTCACCTCCCTGCTGAATCCTCCTCCTCCTGCCCCTCCCTCCTCCCTCTCTGTGGGAGACTTCGTCAACCATTTTGAAAAGAAGGTTGACGACATCCGATCCTCATTTATTAAGTCAAATGACACTGCTGGTCCTGCTCACACTGCCCTACCCTATGCTTTGACTTCTTTCTCCCCTCTCTCTCCAGATGAAATCTTGCGACTTGTGACGGCCGGCCGCCCAACAACCTGCCCGCTTGACACTATCCCCTCCTCTCTTCTCCAGACCATTTCTGGAGACCTTCTCCCTTACCTCACCTCGCTCATCAACTCATCCTTGTCCGCTGGCTATGTCCCTTCCATCTTCAAGAAAGCGAGAGTTGCACCCCTCCTCAAAAAACCTACACTTAATCCCTCCAATGTCAACAACTACAGACCAGTATCCCTTCTTTCTTTTCTCTCCAAAACTCTTGAGCGTGCCGTCTTTAGCCAACTCTCCTGCTATCTCTCTCAGAATGACCTTCTTGATCCAAACCAGTCAGGTTTCAAGACTGGTCATTCAACTGAGACTGCTCTTCTCTGTGTCACGGAGGCTCTCCGCACTGCTAAAGCTAACTCTCTCTCCTCTGCTCTCATCCTTCTTGACCTATCTGCTGCCTTTGATACTGTGAACCATCAGATCCTCCTCTCCACCCTCTCCGAGTTGGGCATCTCCGGCGCGGCTCACTCTTGGATTGAGTCCTACCTGACAGTTCGCTCCTACCAGGTGGCGTGGCGAGAAGCTGTCTCCGCACCACGTGCTCTCACCACTGGTGTCCCCCAGGGCTCAGTTCTAGGCCCTCTCCTATTCTCTGTATACACCAAGTCACTTGGCTCTGTCATATCCTCACATGGTCTCTCCTATCATTGCTACGCAGACGACACACAATTAATCTTCTCCTTTCCCCCTTCTGATAACCAGGTGGCGAATCGCATCTCTGCATGTCTGGTAGACATATCAGTGTGGATGTCGGATCACCACCTCAAGCTGAACCTCGGCATGACGGAGATGCTCTTCCTCCCGGGGAAGGACTGCCCGCTCCATGATCTCGCCATCATGGTAGACAACTCTGTGGTGTCCTCCTCCCAGAGTGCAAAGAGCCTTGGCGTGACCCTGGACAACACACTGTCGTTCTCCGCTAACATCAAAGCAGGTCACCCGATCCTGTAGGTTCATGCTCTACAACATTTGCAGAGTACGACCCCTTACACAGGAAGCGGCACAGGTCCTAATCCAGGCACTTGTCATCTCCCGTCTGGATTACTGTAACTCGCTGTTGGCTGGGCTCCCTGCCTGTGCCATTAAACCCCTACAACTCATCCAGAACGCTGCAGCCCATCTGGTGTTCAACCTTCCCATGTTCTCTCACATCACCCCCCTCCTCTGCACACTCCACTGGCTTCCAGTTGAAGCTCGCATCTGCTACAAGACCATGGTGCTTGCCTACGGAGCTGTGAGGGGAACGGCACCTCCTTACCTTCAGGCTCTGATCAGTCCCTACACCAAAACGAGGGCATTGCGGTCATCCACCTCTGGCCTGCTGGTCCCCCTACCTCTGCGGAAGCACAGTTCCCGCTCAGCCCAGTCAAAACTGTTCGCTGCTCTGGCACCCCAATGGTGGAACAAGCTCCCTCACCCTACCTCTTTAAGGAATACCTGGGATAGTATAAAAGTAATCCTTCTACCCCCCCCCCCCTACCCCACCCCCACAATTTTTTTTTTTAAAGTACATAAAAAAAATTAAGAATAATAAAATTGTAAAGTGGTTGTCCCACTGGCTATAAGGTGAATGCACCAATTTGTAAGTCGCTCTGGATAAGAGCGTCTGCTAAATGACGTAAATGTAAATGTAATATGCGTCAACAGCAACCTTGGGAAAAACCTCTGCATTATCATTAAAAGCAGAATCGTACATTCCTCAGTGAAAACAATGTACTGAGGAAATGTCAAATAGGCTTTTCACCAAATTACCATACGACAGACCATATATTCACCCTGCACACCCTAATTGACAAACAAACAAAACAAAGGCAAAGTCTTCTCATGCTTTGTTGATTTCAAAAAAGCGTTTCACTCAATTTGGCATGAGGGTCTGCTATACAAATTGACGGAAAGTGGTGTTGGGGGAAAATCATACGACATTATAAAATCCATGTACACAAACAACAAGTGTGCGGTTAAAATTGGCAAAAAACACACACATTTCTTTCCACAGGGCCGTGGGGTGAGACAGGGATGCAGCTTGAGCCCCACCCTCTTCAACATATCAACGAATTGGTGAGGGCACTAGAACAGTCTGCAGCACCTGGCCTCACCCTACTATAATCTGAAGTCAAATGTCTACTGTTTGCTGATGATCTGGTGCTTCTGTCCCCAACCAAGGAGGGCCTACAGCAGCACCTAGATCTTCTGCACAGATTCTGTCAGACCTGGGCCCCGACAGTAAATCTCAGTAAGACAAAAATAATGGTGTTCCAAAAAAGGTCCAGTTGCCAGGACCACAAATACAAATTCCATCTAGACACCGTTGCCCTAGAGCACACAAAAAAACTATACATATCTCGGCCTAAACATCAGCACCACAGGTAACTTCCACAAAGCTGTGAACGATCTGAGAGACAAGGCAAGAAGGGCCTTCTATGCCATCAAAAGGAATATAAAATTCGACATAACAATTAGGATCTGGCTAAAAATACTTGAATCAGTTATAGAACCCATTGCCTTTATGGTTGTGAGGTCTGGGGTCCGCTCACCAACCACCAACTCACAAAATGGGACCAACACCAAATTGAGACTCTGCATGCAGAATTCAGCAAAAATATCCTCAGTGTACAACGTAAAACACCAAATCAAATCAAATGTTATTTGTCACATACACGTGTTTAGCAGATGTTATAGCGGGTGTAGTGAAATGCTTGTGCTTCTAGCTTCGACAGTGCAGTAATATCTAACAAGTAATATCTAACAATTTCACAACATATACCAAATACACACAAATCTAGTAAGGAATGGAATTTAAGAATATATACATATATGGACAAGCAATGACAGAGCGGCATGGACTAAGATACAGTAGAATATTATAGAATAGAATGCAATATATACATATGAGATGAGTAGTGCAAGATATGTAAACATTATTAAAGTGACTAGTGTTCCATTTCTTAAAGTTGCCAGTGATTTCAATAAGCAGCAGCAGCCTCTAATGTGCTAGTGATGGCTATTTAATGCCGATACCCGCTAATTATCAAAATCCAGAAAATAGCTGTTAAATTCTACAACCACTTAAAAGGAAGCGATTCCCAAACCTTCCATAACAAAGCCATCACCTACAGAGAGATGAACCTGGAGAAGAGTCCCCTAAGCAAGCTGGTCCTGGGGCTCTGTTCACAAACACAAACAGACCCCACAGAGCCCCAGGACAACAACACAATTAGACCCAACAAAATAATGAGAAAACAAAAAGAGAATTACTTGACACATTGGAAAGAAATAACAAAAAAACAGAGCAAACTAGAATGCTATTTGGCCCTAAACAGAGAGTACACAGTGGCAGAATACCTGACCACTGTGACTGACCCAAACTTAAGGAAAGCTTTGACTTTGTACAGACTCAGTGAGCATAGCAGACCTGGCTCTTAAGAGAAGACAGGCAATGTGCACACTGCCCACAAAATGAGGTGGAAACTGAGCTGCACTTCCTAACCTCCTGCCAAATGTATGACCATATTAGAGACACATATTTCCCTCTGATTACACAGACCCACAAAGAATTAGAAAACAAATCCAATTTTGATAAACTCCCATATCTAATAGGTGAAATACCACAGTGTGCCATCACAGCAGCAAAATTGACACCATTGTAAATACAACCTATATTTATTTTCCCATTTGTACTTTAACTATTTGCACATCGTTACAACACTGTATATATACATAATATGACATTTGAAATGTCTTTATTCTTTTGGAACTTTTGTGAGTGTAAGTTTTACTGTCAATTTTTTGTTTTAGTTTAAAACTTTTGTTTATTGTTTATTTCACATGCCAATAAAGCCCTTACATTGACATTTAATGGAAAGGGAGAGAGAGAGAGAGACTCAATTTGTCTTTCCTCAATTATTCACGTCCTCTCTCCTGGCCTGATTTCCAAAATGCATTGGAGCAGGTCTGAGGGGAGAAACGTCTAACCTTCTCCCCCAATAGAGTTTGAGTAGGAGGAGAGGAGATAGCAAAGAGAGCCAGTGACTATTAGAACAGACCAGATGTAGTAGTATCGTAATAGAGAGAACCAGATGTAGTAGTATCGTAGTACTCACCTGGTGTCTCCACCCTCTGGTAGTGGTAGGGGTTGACACACACCTCGTCCTTCTTGGTGTGGAAGGCGTACTCACAGAGCTCTATGGCCCGGAGCTCGTGGTGCGACTGCAGGTCTGGCCAACGCCACAGACGGCCGTATATGACATGGGGAAGGCCTTTACGATGAGACACCTGGAGACGACCATCTAGAGACCTGATGGGGGGGGGGGGGGTCGAGGAGAGACACAGAGAGTTATAACACATGGGGAAGGCCTTTATGATGAGACACCTGGAGACGACCATCTAGAAACCGGGCGGGGGCAACACAGCCAGCATACTTTACCAGACATACAGCAGACATATTATCCTCAGAGCAGAGAGAGGGAGGGAGGGAAAGTCTGACAGTTCTCCCTACAGAGTCCAGTGTGGTGATTCAAGGTGATTCAGTATCTCCCTGTTTCCACTAACCAGCTTCCACTACTCTCCAACAGCTCACCATAGTAACCTCTCTCTCCAACAGCTCACCATAGTAACCTCTCTCTCCAACATCTCACCATAGTAACCTCTCTCTCCAACAGCTCACCATAGTAACCTCTCTCTCTCCAACAGCTCACCATAGTAACCTCTCTCTCTCCAACATCTCACCACAGTGGCCTCTCTCTCTCCAACAGCTCACCATAGTAACCTCTCTCTCCAACAGCTCACCATAGTAACCTCTCTCTCCAACAGCTCACCACAGTGGCCTCTCTCTCCAACAGCTCACCATAGTAACCTCTCTCTCCAACAGCTCACCATAGTAACCTCTCTCTCCAACAGCTCACCATAGTAACCTCTCTCTCTCCAACAGCTCACCATAGTAACCTCTCTCTCCAACAGCTCACCATAGTAACCTCTCTCTCCAACAGCTCACCACAGTGGCCTCTCTCTCTCCAACAGCTCACCATAGTAACCTCTCTCTCCAACAGCTCACCATAGTAACCTCTCTCTTCAACAGCTCACCATAGTAACCTCTCTCTCCAACAGCTCACCACAGTGGCCTCTCTCTCTCCAACAGCTCACCATAGTAACCTCTCTCTCCAACAGCTCACCATAGTAACCTCTCTCTCTCCAACAGCTCACCATAGTAACCTCTCTCTCCAACAGCTCACCATAGTAACCTCTCTCTCCAACAGCTCACCATAGTAACCTCTCTCTCCAACAGCTCACCATAGTAACCTCTCTCTCCAACAGCTCACCATAGTAACCTCTCTCTCCAACAGCTCACCACAGTGGCCTAGCCACTTTCCCACCCTACCCCAGTTCACCCTGTCTCTGCCTGCCTGTCAGACGCTTGGCTCAACATGTGGTTCTCATTCCTGAGAGAGTCTCTCTCTCTCTGCCTTCTCTGGCAGTATCCTACACCAGGGGAAAAGCTGGAGTAAAACACACTACAGACACTCCAAACCGCTACCCTCCTGAACAGGCCAATCCACGAAGCCAAACTTAGTAGGGAAACTGTCGTGGATAAACAAAATCAGAGCACGCGGACACACACACACACACACACACGGACAGTTTGGGGTCTGTGTCAGTCTTTGTTGATAATCCAAGGCAGCCAGGAAGGAAGGAGAGGACCGGGGTTTGACCTCCATGAACTCAGGATTACATTTACATTACATTTTAGTCATTTAGCAGACGCTCTTATCCAGAGCGACTTACAGTTAGTGAATACATTTTTTTTTATACTGGCCCCCCGTGGGAATCGAACCCACAACCCTGGCATTGCAAACGCCATGCTCTATCAACTGAGCTACATCCCTGCCGGCCATTCCCTCCCCTACCCTGGACGACGCTGGGCCAATTGTGCGCCGCCCATGAGTCTCCCGGTCGCGGCCGGCTGCGACAGAGCCTGGATTCGAACCAGGATCTCTAGTGGCACAGTTAGCACTGCGATGCAGTGCCTTAGACCACTGCGCCACTCAGGAGTAGGATCAGACTGTTATCACACAGCTATTTCCTGGTTGGCTCCATTATGAGAGCAGTGGTGTGCCTTGGCCCTGTCCTTATACCCATTGATAGGCCTACGAATATTTACTGATTTAGTCGTATGCCAATTTGTCGCTGAGTATGGCTTATTGATGATGCACTGTCCAGTGTTTTCCACAGGAGTAGAACCAGTGTTTTCCACTAGCGCCGTCTGTCAGCTAAACACCCGATGACAGACTCGCTTTTTTCAGCCGGCTACTTCTTCTCACTGAAATTAACTACGCTACTTTTCAATTCACTAGGTCAGAAAAAGTCAGCCAAGCCCACTCCTGCATCGAATAAACAATATGCAATCTTCTAGAGATCTATTGATAGGACCAGGCGCCTGTCAGTCACAAAGTGAGAGCGATAACAGGGAAACACTGCTGGTTGGACAGTCTGCTGTCTGTCCCGCCTCCCGGTACCTGTGGCAGAGATCTGTATATAATGAGGAGATGCTCATGTCTCCGCCCAAAATTGGGAGTCGTTGTCCCAAAGGCAGGAAGACAGCTGACAAGGTTCAAAACAAGCCTATAGAAATGCATTGGGCTTATTTTGGACAGATTAACTTTGGCCTCTTCCTCTCTGTCTGTGGGCAGTGTGATTTGTGTGTGCTGTGGTTGCTTGCAATGTTCCCTCTAAGCTGGGCATATGCGCAACCGAGCACCTCCTCCAGGACCTGCCGCACAGAAGAAATGCCAGGCCACGCAGAGACGCAAGAGATTGAATTTTACTGAGTTCGCCCCGTTAGTTTGCTCTATATAGATCAACGTTTTTTTCTGTGATCGAATCAACATTATATCAGCGTCTTTTCAATTCAACAAAGCAAAACAAATCAAACTTTCCAAGATTGAGTCTGTGATTTTGTTGCAGGCAGAGCCGGAGCGCAACGGAGTATAATTCTATTGGCGTGGGTAGCCCACGAGCGGTCTTTCAATCACCCGGGAGTGAACGCGCTTTTCAGACCAGTTCAGATCTGAGCACAGTGTGCACATTTGTTGATATTCTTTGCTAGTTAGCGAGTTATTAGCCCAGTTATAGATAAGTATAGGTCAGCAATGGGGAGTTACTGCTTCCTGCAAGAGCACAAAGGCTAATTCAAGCTGTCTTTGAAAAGCTATTCAGGTAAAAAGCTTATGTCTTAATTAAAGGGGCAGTGTTGTATTTTGAGACAGGCTTGAATATGCAAATAAGCCAATATGCAGAGGGATAGTCTACATTGTCTACTTCTCTGTATGGTAATAATAATACATTTTAATTTGTCAAGTGGTTTCTTGCATCATACAACACAATACAATGCAATTTACAGTCACCTATTTGGTCCCATGGTGTCACAGACCAAGTAAGAAAATCATTAATTAAATGTCAAGCCCTTCATAATGATGTGAAAATGTATTTAAAAGTCCCATGCAATGTAGGCCTGCATTGAACACCACATATAGGCTACTGTAGACTATTCATAGAAATCAAAAGCTATTTCCATGTGAAAATGTTATGGGATTTGCTCCATTGGTTTTGTTGGTAGTCCTACATTATGCTCAGATAGCCACAATAACCTGTTGGCTACTGTCTAAAACTGTCAGGATACAGCCTGTTGGCTACTGTCTAAAACTGTCAGGATACAGCCTGTTGGCTACTGTCTAAAACTGTAAGAGTACAGCCTCAGTGTTCACTGGAAACGCACACTGGAAGTTTCACAAAACTCTCACAATGGAGAGAACATTGGTTGGTTGCAATCAAATTTCTTTAGACTGTGGAGGGGGCGAGCATGATGCTCCTTCATCGTCTCTGTCGGTGAATTTCAGGGCTCTACAGTGCAACCGTTTTACTTGCATAAAAATAGATGTATGAACTGAACAAGTAAAATATGAGCACATGTTTTCAAAGTATTTCTGGCTTCTTTTTTTTTCCATAGCTGGTAGCACATAGAACCATAGAAATAAGAATTATCTAATTTCTTTACACAGTGCAACCATTTTACTCGCATATGTGATTTACAGCAACAACAAAAATCCTGCTGTAGCTATTTTCAAAGTATTCCTGCCATTTTTTTTCTTCATAGCTGGTAGCTAATCACACATAGGACCATAGAAATAATAATTATTTCTTATTTCTATGCAAAGAACTACGTAGAGTCCCATATATCCACACTGTGCTGAAAAATATTCATTTTTAGAAGTGCAAAAGGCATAGAAGTTGGTCGAATTTACACACAATTCTACGTAAGTGCAACTTTGTCCTCGTGTTTCTCTGCTATTTACATTGTTTTGTTCACATACTAGGTTGTTGTTCAATATTAGTTTGAGTTTGCTCAACTGATATTAGCAAAGGGATGTCGGAGAATCTCATCAGACAGATAGACATGTGAATCCCACCGTTACCACGGTAAAGGCCCGCCCCTTAAAGTGGGACTGTCAACGTTTTAGCTACATTAAATCGTATTGAAATATTTTCATATACACCCCCAGGAAGAATGACAAAGAAAAAAAATATGGACAAGTGAGCACTTAGATGTGGTCATTTTCACGTTTTCATAAATTCATAGAATGATTGGGAATTACGTATAATAAAGGCATTTGTGAAAATTCCATATCAATAGAGAGGGAAAGCGGCCGTGCGTTTGAACAATTAATAGACACTGCAGTAAATAAAACCATCTGCCTTGTCCAGGACCGGAGTCTACACAGACCGGTGCGCCAAAGCCAATCAGAGCTACAGTAAGCCTATATGCAAATAAGCCATTTTACACAAGGGCCTGCCATAATTCACTTTGAACTGCGCGACTTTAGATCATTAGAACGCATTCGCCAAAAGCCACAAAATACACCTGAAAGGATTTCTGCAAATATGTAAATACCACGGGAGTCCTCATACATTTGGGAACTTGACGGTCCTATTGATCAAACAACCATGAAAAGGTAGTCTCTCTCTCCCTCAGTTGCCTTTGCACATCAACAAGATAAACAATTAATGCTAACCAGAGCAACATTGCAATATTTTGTTTTTTTGTGTGGTATTTCGTACATTATTTGCCCAGAAAGTTTTTTGTGTTATTACATATAGCCGGAAATAACTTTTGGATATCAGAGTGGCGGTAACTCACCAGCATTAAGACCAGAAATACGACTTTCCCGAATTGGATCCTTTGTTCGTACCACCCAGGGCAATTTAAATTATCCCAGAGGCTGCTCCAAGATGCCGCCGGTGGAGAAGAGGTATTCAGAGTGGACTTCTAGTCCGACTCAGGAGGCGTGCACACCATCCACCGCTTCCGAGTATATTACTCACTAATGTTCAGTCTCTGGACAATAAAGCAGACGAGCTCAGAGAGACATCAGGGATTGTAACATACTCTGTTTTACGGAATCATGGCTCTCTCCGGATATACTGTCCCCGTCCATACAACCAGCTTGGTTCTCAGTGCATCGCGCAGACAGGAATAAAGAACTCTCCGGGAAGAAGAAAGGTGGTGGTGTATGTTTCATGATTAACTACTCATGCTGCGATTGTGATAACGTATAGAAACTCAAGTCTTTTTGTTCACCCGACCTAGAATACCTCACAATCAAATGCCGTCCGTATTACCTCCCAAGAGAATTCTCTTCGGTTATAGTCCCAGCCGTGTATATTCCCCCTCAAGCCGATACCACGACGACCCTCAAGGAACTACACTGGACTTTGTGCAAACTGGAAACCACATATCCTGAGGCCGTATTTATTGTAGCTGGGGATTTGAACAAAGCAAATTTGAGGAAAACGCTACCGAAGTTCTATCAACACATTGCCTGTAGTACTCGCGCTGAAAAAATGCTCAACCACTGCTACTTCCCCTTCCGGGATGCCTACAAGGCCCTCCCCCGCGCTCCCTTCGGCAAATCAGATCACGACTCCATTCTGATCCTCCCTTCCTATAGGCAGAAACTCAAACAGGAAGTACCTGTGCTAAGGTCTATTCAACACTGGTCTGACCAATCGGAATCAATTTTTCAAGATTGTTTTGATCATGCGGACTGAGATATGTTCCGGGTTGCCTCTGCGAATAACATTGGTGTATACACAGACACTGAGTTCATCAGGAAGTGTTTATGGGATGTTCTTCCCACTGTGACTATTAAAACCTACCCAAACCAGAAACTGTGGATAGACGGCAGGATTCTTGCAAAACTGAAAGCGCGAACCACCGCATTTAACCATGGCAAGGTGACTGGGAAGATGGTTGAATACAAACAGTGTAGTTATTCCCTCCGTAAGGCAACCAAACAGGCAAAACGTCAGTATAGAGACAAAGTGGAGTTGCAATTCAATGGCTCAGACACAAGACGTATATGGCAGGGTCTACAGACAATCACGGACTACAAAGGGAAAACCAGCCACGTCACGGACACCGACGTCTTGCTCCCGGACAAGCTAAACACCTTCTTCTCCCGCTTTGAGGATAACGCAGTGCCACCAACGTGGCCAGCTCCCAAGGACTGTGGGCTTTCGTTCTCCGTGGCCGACGCGAGTAAGACATTTAAGCGTGTTAACCCTCGCAAGGCTGCCGGCCCAGACGGCATCCCTAGCCTCGTCCTCAGATCATGCGCAGACCAGCTGGCTGGAGTGTTTACGGACATATTCAATCTCTCCCTTCCTCAGTCTGCTCTCCCCACTTGCTTCAAGATGTCTACCATTGTTCATGTACCCCAGAATGCAAAAGGTAACTGAACTAAATGACTATCGCCCCGTAGCACTCACTTCTGTCATCATGAAGTACTTTGAGAGGCTAGTTAAGGATCTTATCACCTCTACATTTACATTACATTTACGTCATTTAGCAGACGCTCTTATCCAGAGCGACTTACAAATTGGTGCATTCACCTTATAGCCAGTGGGATAACCACTTTACCAAATGTTTTTTTTTTTTTTTTTTTTTTGGGGGGGGGGGGGGGGGGGGGGGGGGGTAAGGGGGGTAGAAGGGATTACTTTATCCTATCCCAGGTATTCCTTAAAGAGGTGGGGTTTCAAGTGTCTCCGGAAGGTGGTGAGTGACTCCGCTGTCCTGGCGTCGTGAGGGAGCTTGTTCCACCATTGGGGTGCCAGAGCAGCGAACAGTTTTGACTGGGCTGAGCGGCAGAGGTAGGGGGGCCAGCAGGCCAGAGGTGGATGAAAGCAATGCCCTCGTTTGGGTGTAGGGACTGATCAGAGCCTGAAGGTATGGAAGTGCCGTTCCCCTCACAGCTCCGTAGGCAAGCACCATGGTCTTGTAGCAGATGCGAGCTTCAACTGGAAGCCAGTGGAGTGTGCGGAGGAGCGGGGTGACATGAGAGAACTTGGGAAGGTTGAACACCAGACGGGCTGCGGTATTCTGAATGAGTTGTAGGGGTTTAATGGCAAAGGCAGGGAGCCCAGCCAACAGCGAGTTGCAGTAATCCAGACGGGAGATGACAAGTGCCTGGATTAGGACCTGTGCCGCTTCCTGTGTATGTTGAGACGTACTCTCCGAATGTTGTAGAGCATGAACCTACAGGATCGGGTCACCGCCTTGATGTTAGCGGAGAACGACAGGGTGTTGTCCAGGGTCACGCCAAGGCTCTTCGCACTCTGGGAGGAGGACACAATGGAGTTGTCAACCGTGATGGCGAGATCATGGAGCGGGCAGTCCTTTCCCCAGGAGGAAGAGCAGCTCCGTCTTGCCGAGGTTCAGCTTGAGGTGGTGATCCGACATCCACACTGATATGTCTGCCAGACATGCAGAGATGCGATTCGCCACCTGGTTATCAGAAGGGGGAAAGGAGAAGATTAGTTGTGTGTCGTCTGCGTAGCAATGATAGGAGAGGCCATGTGAGGATATGACAGAGCCAAGTGACTTGGTGTATACAGAGAATAGGAGAGGGCCTAGAACTGAGTCCTGGGGGACACCAATGGTGAGAGCACGTGGTGCGGAGACAGATTCTCGCCACGCCACTTGGTAGGAGCGACCGGTCAGGTAGGACGCAATCCAAGAGTGAGCAGCGCCGGAGATGCCCAACTCAGAGAGGGTGGAGAGGAGGATCTGATGGTTCACAGTATCAAAGGCAGCAGACAGGTCTAGAAGGACAAGAGCAGAGGAGAGAGAGTTAGCTTTAGCAGTGCGGAGAGCCTCCGTGACACAGAGAAGAGCAGTCTCAGTTGAATGACCAGTCTTGAAACCTGACTGGTTTGGATCAAGAAGGTCATTCTGAGAGAGATAGCAAGAGGGTTGGCTAAAGACGGCACGCTCAAGAGTTTTGGAGAGAAAAGAAAGAAGGGATACTGGTCTGTAGTTGTTGACATCAGAGGGATCGAGTGTTGGTTTTTTGAGAAGGGGTGCAACTCTCGCTCTCTTGAAGACGGAAGGGACATAGCCAGCGGTCAAGGATGAGTTGATGAGCGAGGTGAGGTAAGGGAGAAGGTCACCGGAGATGGTCTGGAGAAGAGAGGAGGGGATAGGGTCAAGCGGGCAGGTTGTTGGGCGGCCGGCCGTCACAAGTCGAAAGATTTCATCTGGAGAGAGAGGGGAGAAAGAAGTCAAAGCATAGGGTAGGGCAGTGTGAGCAGGACCAGCAGTGTCATTTGAGGCAGATGCTTGGAATTTAGAGTGGTAGAAAGTGGCTTTAGCAGCAGAAACAGATGAAGAAAATGTAGAGAGGAGGGAGTGAAAAGATGCCAGGTCCGCAGGGAGTCTAGTTTTCCTCCATTTCCAATCGGCTGCCCAGAGCCCTGTTCTGTGAGCTCGCAATGAGTCGTCAAGCCACGGAGCAGGAGGGGAGGACCGAGCCGGCCGGGAGGTTAGGGGACATAGAGAGTCAAAGGATGCAGAAAGGGAGGAGAGGAGGGTTGAGGAGGCAGAATCAGGAGATTGGAGGGAGAAGGATTGAGCAGAGGGAAGAGATGATAGGATGGAAGAGGAGAGAGTAGCGGGAGAGAGAGAGCGAAGGTTGCGACGGCGCATTACCATCTGAGTAGGTGCAGAGTGAGTAGTGTTGGAGGAGAGCGAGAGAGAAAAGGATACAAAGTAGTGGTCGGAGACATGGAGGGGAGTTGCAGTGAGATTAGTAGAAGAACAGCATCTAGTAAAGATGAGGTCAAGCGTATTGCCTGCCTTGTGAGTAGGGGGGGACGGTGAGAGGGTGAGGTCAAAAGAGGAGAGGAGTGGAAAGAAGGAGGCAGAGAGAAATGAGTCAAAGGTAGACGTAGGGAGGTTGAAGTCACCCAGAACTGTAAGGGGTGAGCCATCCTCAGGAAAGGAACTAATCAAGGCATCAAGCTCATTGATGAACTCTCCAAGGGAACCTGGAGGGCGATAAATGACAAGGATGTTAAGCTTGAATGGGCTAGTGACTGTGACAGCATGGAATTCAAATGAGAAGATAGACAGATGGGTCAGGGGAAAAAGAGAGAATGTCCACTTGGGAGAGATGAGGAGTAGAGAATGTCCACTTGGGAGAGATGAGGATTCCTGTGCCACCACCCCGCTGACCAGATGCTCTCGGGGTATGCGAGAACACATGGTCAGACGAGGAGAAAGCAGTAGGAGTAGCAGTGTTTTCAGTGGTAATCCATGTTTCCGTCAGCGAGAAACATGGATTACCACTGACACCCTAAACCTTACCTGACACCCTAAACCCACTTCAGTTTGCTTACCGTCCTAATAGATCCACAGACGATGCAATCGCCATCACACTGCAGAGGAATACCTACATCAGAATGCTGTTCATTGACTATAGCTCAGCCTGGACTTCCTGACGGGCTGCCCCTTGATGGTGAAGGTAGGAAACAACACCTCCACTTTGCTGATCCTCAACACAGGGGCCCCACAATGGCGCGTGCTCAGCCCCCTCCTGTACTCCCTGTTCACCCATGACTGCATGGCCACGCACACCTCCAACTCAATCATCATGTTGCAGACGACAACAGTAGTAGGCCTGATTACCAACAATGACGAGACAGCCTACATAATTTGCAAATAAATTCATTAAAAATCCTACAATGTGATTTTCTGGATTTTTTTTTCTCATTTTGTCTGTCATAGTTGACGTGTACCTATGATGAAAATTACAGGCCTCTCTCATCTTTTTAAGTGGGAGAACTTGCACAATTGGTGGCTGACTAAATACTTTTTTTTCCCCCACTGTATATTTACTGGGAAAGCAAACAACCCAAGCATTAACTGGGAGTCAGGGAAATGCATCAGCAAGTGAGAGTAGGAGGCTACAGATTGTACAGAACAAAGCAGCAAGGATTGTTTTAAGGTGGAGATATGATTATTCTGTTGTAGTCATGGACAATGCTCTTGAATGGTCCCCAATCAACAAGATAATGCTTCTTTTTTTTCACAATGTATGCCATTTAAAAATGTCCAAACCCCATTCACAACAGTATTCAGTTGGTAAGAGACAGACATTCAGTCAATACTAGGAATATATTGTCCACCATCTGTGTTATCCAGACAGAAAAGAGAAATAGGCTAAATAACATTTAGATTCAGCGTAAAAAAGAAATTGAATAATTTATCTGAGCAAACCAGAAACATTCTAAAAATACTTTAGAACCATTTCAATTTAATAAATTGGAAGGTTGTGCAGGACTACAGTGGCTTGCAAAAGTATTCACCCCCTTGGCATTTTTACTATTTTGTTGCCTTACAACCTGGAATTAAATTTACATTACATTTACGTCATTTAGCAGACGCTCTTATCCAGAGCGAATATTTTTTTTTTTTTTTTTTTTTTTTTAATTGGGGGGCGGGGGGGGGCGGTGGGTTGGGGTAAGGGGCGGGGGGTAGAAGGATTACTTTATCCTATGAATTAAAATTGATTTTGGGGGGGATTTTTCTTGAAGCAATGGCTTTTTTCTGGCCACTCTTCCGTAAAGCCCAGCTCTGTGGAGTGTATGGCTTAAAGTGGTCCTATGGACAGATACTCCGATCTCCACTGTGGAGCTTTGCAGCTCCTTCAGGGTTATCTTTGGTCTCTTTGTTGCCTCTGATTAAAGCCCTCCTTGCCTGGTCCGTGAGTTTTGGTGGGCGGCCCTCTCTTGGCAGGTTTGTTGTGGTGCCATATTCTTTCAATTTTTTAATAATGGATTTAAAATAGTGCTCCGTGGGACGTTCAAAGTGTCGGATATATTTTTATAACCCAACCCTGATCTGTACTTCTCCACAACTTTGTCCCTGACCTGTTTGGAGAGCTCCTTGGTCTTCATGGTGCCACTTGCTTGATGGTGCCCCTTGCTTAGTGGTGTTGCAGACTCTGGGGCCTTTCAGAACAGGTGTATATATACTGAGATCATGTGACAGATAATGTGACACTTAGTTAAATAAAGTCCACCTGTGTGCAATCTAATTATGTGACTTCTGAAGGTAATTGGTTGCACCAGATCTTATTTAGGGGCTTCATAGCAAAGGGGGTGAATACATATGCACACACCACTTGTTCCTTATTCATTTTTTTCATTTTTTTGAAACAAGTTATTTTTTTCATTCCACTTCACCAATTTGGACTATTTTGTGTATGTCCGTTACATGAAATCCAAATAAAAATCCATTTAAATTACAGGTTGTAATACAACAAAATAGTAAAAACGCCAAGGGGGATGAATACTTTTGCAAGGCACTGTATGGTAGATGAAGGAACCAATCTATCTTTTCAGACTGTTAAGAGTATTTATCTGTTCAATATGTCAGGGTATTTGTAACAGTGTGTTAAATGTGATTGTTATAATTTGTATTTTAATGTTTAAAGACTCTTGGAAGATTAGTCCAAATGAGGACTAAAAGAGATCTAATAAAATAAAATCAAGCAGGACAGAGGACAGCAGCAGGTCAGAGGACAGGAGCAGGACAGAGGACAGGAGCAGGACAGAGGTCAACAGCAGGACA
The DNA here is from genome assembly GCA_031479575.1 of Coregonus ussuriensis. NCBI lineage: Eukaryota > Metazoa > Chordata > Actinopteri > Salmoniformes > Salmonidae > Coregonus > Coregonus ussuriensis. The sequence continues at coordinate 9,132,482 of CM062498.1, read as the reverse complement.
GAGGTCTTCAGCAGGACAGAGGACAGCTGCAGAACAGAGGTCAGCAGCAGGTCAGAGGTCAGCAGCAGAACAGGGAAGGCTTGTTGTCTCTCACACAGACTTATTATTATCATTCCAGTCTGCAGATAGGGAGGGACCCTCCCGGCCTTGATGGGGATAACGTCTAACCCACGCCCCACACCCTAACCACAACCTCCCGGCCTTGATGGGGATAACGTCTAACTCACGCCCCACACCCTAACCACAACCTCCCGGCCCTGATGGGGATAACGTCTAACCCACGCCCCACACCCTAACCACAACCTCCCGGCCCTGATGGGAATAACGTCTAACCCACGCCCCACACCCTAACCACAACCTCCCGGCCCTGATGGGGATACCGTCTAACCCACGCCCCACACCCTAACCACAACCTCCCGGCCCTGATGGGGATAACGTCTAACCCACGCCCCACACCCTAACCACAACCTCCCGGCCCTGATGGGGATAACGTCTAACCCACGCCCCACACCCTAACCACAACCTCCCGGCCCTGATGGGGATAACGTCTAACCCACGCCCCACACCCTAACCACAACCTCCCGGCCCTGATGGGGATAACGTCTAACCCACGCCCCACACCCTAACCACAACCTCCCGGCCCTGATGGGGATAACGTCTAACCCACGCCCCACAACCTCCCTGCTCTACTAAGGCTAACCACCACCAACCCCACAGACCACGGCCCCCGCCAACCCCACCAATTTTACGTTCCAGACATTTTTTTCTAGTCCCACAACAAAACGCCTATGCAAACCCTCACTCTGTCACTCAGAAACGTTTTCCAGTGTCTGCCTGCAAGCTGAAAATATTTGCCAGTGTGTGTTTAGGCTACTGTAGCCCCTCCCCCCCTCCGCAGCATAGGCTACTGTAGCCCCTCCCCCCTCTGAAGCATAGGCTACTGTAGCCCCTCCCCCCCTCCGCAGCAAATGCTACTGTAGCCCCTCCCCCCTCCGAAGCATAGGCTACTGTAGCCCCTCCCCCCTCCAAAGCAAAGGCTACTGTAGCCCCTCCCCCCTCCGAAGCATAGGCTACTGTAGCCCCTCCCCCCTCCGGAGCATAGGCTACTGTAGCCCCTCCCCCCTCCGGAGCATAGGCTACTGTAGCCCCTCCCCCCTCCGGAGCATAGGCTAATGTAGCCCCTCCCCCCCTCCGGAGCATTGGATACTGTAGCCCCTCCCCCCTCCGGAGCATATGCTACTGTAGCCCCTCCCCCATCCGGAGCATATTCTACTGTAGCCCCTCCCCCCTCCGGAGCATAGGATACTGTAGCCCCTCCCCCCTTCCGATGCATAGGCTACTGTAGCCCCTCCCCCCCTCCGAAGCATAGGCTACTGTAGCCCCTCCCCCCTCCGAAGCATAGGATACTGTAGCCCCTCCCCCCTCCGAAGCATAGGATACTGTACTGACGTTACAATCGTGATTCAGAAGATAGGGAGAGATGTTTTATTAGCTAGAGAAGAATGGATTAACGTTTTCAATGCTAGTTAAGGATACTATAGGCCTAGTCATCACAATTCACGTTGGATTTATTAACTATAAAAATGTAAGACGTGTTTTTAATTCTGGTGCTGCTCTGCACCCTTGTTATCTAGCCTCTTAGCTAGCTAGCTCAAAGGACATTCCTCCATAAAAAGCCGCTCCTCCTAGGTCTAATTCTGTGGACCTAATTCAGATAATGCAACGTCATAACAAGATGCCCAGCGCTTCAAGCCCCCTCCTCAACCCTCTGCTCTCTCCCCAACTGCAACATTTCAGTCCGATCTTGCGCCATAGGTGACACTTGTCTGTCCGATCTTGCGCCATGTAAACAACTAGCTTGGCTGCTCTATCCGCACTGATCGGTGAAGTCATTTAATGAGCTAAATGCAACAAACCTTTGATTTCACAGGTTAAAACAGATACAGGAAAGAACGATATAAACTGGTACTTTTTTGGGGTCGAACCGGTTCAGAACTTTATTTTTGCTGGTCGAAATAACACGAAAAAAAAGTTGTGTTTCTGTTCAGAACGAAATTATTGGGAAATAATGTAGGTTCTAACCCCTGGTTTAAACTGGGGTTGTTGCAATACCAGACACAGCCAGACACACCCACACACAGCCAGACACACCCACACACAGCCAGACACACCCCACACACAGCCAGACACACCCACACACAAACCCCTTGACTCCTTTGTTTACAAATCCCATTTTCAGACACACACTACAATATTTACAAAACGGAAAGTTAGGCTAGTCACACACTGACTCAGCATCTGGGGATCCCACTTTCCCCACAGGCATGCTCTCTCTTCCTTTCTCTCCCCGTGAGGGGGAGGGCCTCTTTCTCCCTCTCTCTCCCATCTAAACAGTGGTCCTGTCCTGTGAATGGCTCAGAAGGTACTCCCACACAGAATAAAATCAAATGTTATTTGCCACATGCGCGGAATACAAAAGACCTTACAGTGAAATGCTTACTTACAAGCCCTTAACCAACAATACAGTTTCAATAAAAAAAAGTGTTAAGTAAAAAATTGATAAGTAAAACATAAATAATTAAAGAGCAGCAGTAAAATAAAATAACAGTAGGGAGGCTATATACAGGGGGTACAGGTACAGAGTCAATGTGCGGGGGCACAGGTTAGTCGAGGTAGTTGAGGTAATATGTACATGTGGGTAGAGTTAAAGTGACTATACATACATAATAAACAGAGTAGCAGCAGCGTAAGAGGCGGTGGGGTGGGGGGGCAATGCAAATAGTCCGGGTAGCCATGATTAGCTGTTCAGTAGTCTTATGGCTTGGGGGTAGAAGCTGTTAAGAAGCCTTTTGGACCTAGACTTGGCACTCCGGTACCGCTTGCCATGCGGTAGCAGAGAGAACAGTCTATGACTAAGGTGGCTGGAGTCTGACTATTTTTAGGGCCTTCCTCTGACACCACCTGGTATAGAGGTCCTGGATGGCAGGAAGCTTGGCCCCAGTGATGTACTGGGCCGTACGCACTACCCTCTGTAGTGCCTTGCGGTCGGAGGCCGAGCAGTTGCCATACCAGGCGGTGATGCAACCAGTCAGGATGCTCTCGATGGTGCAGCTGTAGAACTTTTTGAGGATCTGAAGCCACCCTGCCCTCAGGTCTCAAGACGTGTGTGGACAGGACATTAGGTATTTTTTTTTTAATGTAACAAGCCAGGAAGGGACATGACCAGTTCTCCTGGTACTGACTTACTGCTGACCAGGGTTGGGGTCTCCTCCTTTTCAGTTTATTGCAAAAAATAATTGAAAATAGATGCAATTTTTTCAATTATTGAATTAGACTTCCTGAATTGATTGACTTCCAATTAAACTGACCCCAAAGCTGCTGCTGACTGACATCATGACATGACGGACAGACTGACAGAGGGGACTTGGGAGAGGTGCAGGGCATTGAAATAAGAGGGACTTACAGAGCATGGATTTGGGTTGCAGTTTGCAGTCAGTCACTCAATGTCAGTCTGTTATCTAGCTATAACTATCTGGCTGACATGTATTGTTTGGTCGTGTCAAACAGAACCCTTCCTACTAACAGGGGCAGGGACACAATACTAGCATAATAATAATAATAATAATAATAATAATAATAATAATAATAATAATAATAATAATATGCCACAATACTAGCATGTCTGTCAGATTAGCTACAGTAGCCCACAGTGAAAGTTACTGCTATAATGACATAACAGGTTTATGAAAATGTTATGTACACACACAGATTATGTTTTATCTGTTCAAAAGGATCAGTGTTGCTGTCACCTGCATTGTCGCGATGTGATATTGACAGAAAGAGAAACAGTAACCAAAACATGCGCAGATTCACAGCTGAATTCGACTCACTGGCTAGCTAGTTAACACAGGCCTAACGTTAGATGTCTGCAGACTCGCGGCAATCAGACACAAAACACAGCTGTCTAGCTAGCGACGCGAATGTAAGACAAACATTGGCTAGTCAAACCCCCAAAACATACTAAATATGGGTGTGTTCGTAAATTCAAACTGGAGTGCCTAGTGCGCTCTGGGCGTTCATAAATTCAGAGCGTTGTCAGATTGTCCGTTCATAAATTCAGCGCGTTTCGCTCTCGAAGCGCGTCACTGGACGCTCTGCCCGACCGAGCGTCCTGACCTCACAACCGCAGTCAAGCACCCAACCGGCTAACCGGCTAACGTTGACTAGCTACTTCCAGACACAAACGAGAGAACACATCACTCTGACCATTTAACTCTCCCCAGCAGAGCTGGTTAGGCTGTTTTTCATGTTATCCAGAGTGTTGGTGACTGTGCTGCTGGCAACAATTTAAAATCGCTTTTTTTTTGCCGACACCGGTCATATTTGTGGTCCTCTGTAGCTCAGCTGGTAGAGCAAGGCGCTTGTAACGCCAAGGTAGTGGGTTCGATCCCCGACCCCGGGACCACCCATACACAAAAAAATGTATGCACGCATGACTGTAAGTCGCTTGGATAAAAGCGTCTGCTAAATGGCATATTATTATTATTATATTCAACGGGTGTTGAGCGTTCGTAAATTCATAAATTATTCTGCGCTCTGGCACACAGACGAGAGTGCTCTGAAACCGGAGTAGATATGCAGAGCGAATTTACGAACGCACCCTATACATCGCACATGCCAATTTCGAATCCTCATTCTTGATCACATCATGTAGTCTTTAATGATTACAAGGTTAAAGCAAGTAGCTAGTTTCTGGTGGTGTAGCCTGCGTTGCTAGCTAGTTAACTAAATTAAATCACAACAGTATAACCAGAAGCTAACCTAGCTAAGTAGCTGGCTAGCTACCTGTCTGGGAGTTGCTACGGCGGGGAGTCGGATACCTTGGTATGGTAATGCATTTGGTGTTGATATTCTGGGTCGTGATAGCCTTCTCCAACTCGTCCAGCTGTCCTGTCTTCTTCAATTTCTTTACAAGACTTTTCACTGCCTTTTCACACCATTTCTCTTCCTGTCCATTTATCTGTTCGCCCTTTTTCCAGCCTAGAAGCCTCTTCACAATCGGGGGAGTGAATATTAGTATAGACATTTTGAGATTGAGGTCAGTAAAAATCCACCTAGTTTTCAGTAATCCGCTATAAGACCTTCATATGGTCCTCCTGAAATGAAGTACAAATAAATACAAATAAAACGTTATTTGTTTAAAGTTAGCAGGCTTGAAATGTTGTTGGTTGGGCCACCGCTCAGGGCACCAGCCGGTTCAAGTTGAATGGCTGGCTCTTTTTCTGTGAAGTGCTTTAGATAAAGGGCGGCGCAGACAGATGAACGACCCCCACCCCCTTCTTCTCCTCCTCCCCCCACCCCCATTCTCCTCCTCCCCCACCCCCTTCTCCTCCTCCTCCACCCCCTTCTCCTTCGCCCCCCCTCCCCTTCTCCTTCCTCCCACCCTCCCTTATCCTCCTTACCCCCTTCTTTCTCCCCCCTTCTCCTCCCCTCTCCTCTCCATCTGCCTGTGCCCCGCAAACATGTTACTTATTTTGAGAATAAATGCAACAACACTTGCAAACAGGGAAATTGATATGTGAATAAATTCAATAAAGATTTGCAAGCATGCATTTGGCTATAACACACACAAGCCATGTTAATAGAATGAAATGGATCCAGGTTCCATTTATTCTACAATAGATTTACTGCCTGTGGAACACTTCTCAAAAGTGGTCTTAAATCAAGGTGACTGCAGGTATCAATCCCAAACAAATGGGGGAAGAATTAATGAAATGGCCACCCGGACTATTTACATTGACTCCCCCCCCCCTTTTTGATTTTACACTGCTGCTACTTGCTGTGTATCTATGCATAGTCACTTTACAAATGACCTCAACTAACCTGTACCCCCACACATTGACTGGCAGAGCTACTCCACCTCTAGAATGACCCCCTGTATATAGCCTCATTATTGTTATGTCATTTTATTGTGTTACTTTTTGATTTGATTGTTTTTAAATTTAGTTTATTAATTTTCTGAACTCTATTTCTTGAACAGCATTGTTGGTTAAGGGTTTGTAAGTAAGCATTTCACGGTAAGGTTCTACACCTGTTGTATTCGGCGCATGTGACAAATGTATTACATTTTATTTTATTTTATTTGAAAATGGCACCATCTAGAAAGATGGCATTTAGAGGTATGGAGAAACAAGATTCACACAACAGAGCTGACCACAACTGGACTGGACTGGCTGGGATATTTTCTTTACACATTGTCCTTTCAAGGATGGTTCCAGAACTTGGCTTGACTCAGCTCTGAAGTGTTAGCCAGCCCAGTTTGGCCCTGCTTGACTCAGCTCTGTAGCGTTAGCCAGCCCAGTTTGGCCCTGCTTGGCTTGACTCAGCTCTGTAGCGTTAGCCAGCCCAGTTTGGCCCTGCTTGGCTTGACTCAGCTCTGTAGCGTTAGCCAGCCCAGTTTGGCCCTGCTTGGCTTGACTCAGCTCTGTAGTGTTAGCCAGCCCAGTTTGGCCCTGCTTGGCTTGACTCAGCTCTGTAGTGTTAGCCAGCCCAGTTTGGCCCTGCTTGGCTTGACTCAGCTCTGTAGTGTTAGCCAGCCCAGTTTGGCCCTGCTTGACTCAGCTATGTAGTGTTAATCAGCCCAGTTTGGCCCTGCTTGGCTTGACTCAGCTCTGTAGTGTTAGCCAGCCCAATTTGGCCCTGCTTGACTCAGCTCTGTAGCGTTAGCCAGCCCAGTTTGGCCCTGCTTGGCTTGACTCAGCTCTGTAGTGTTAGCCAGCCCAGTTTGGCCCTGCTTGGCTTGACTCAGCTCTGTAGTGTTAGCCAGCCCAGTTTGGCCCTGCTTGACTCAGCTCTGTAGTGTTAGCCAGCCCAGTTTGGCCCTGCTTGACTCAGCTTTGTAGCGTTAGCCAGCCCAGTTTGGCCCTGCTTGACTCAGCTCTGTAGTGTTAGCCAGCCCAGTTTGGCCCTGCTTGACTCAGCTCTGTAGTGTTAGCCAGCCCAGTTTGGCCCTGCTTGACTCAGCTCTGTAGCGTTAGCCAGCCCAGTTTGGCCCTGCTTGACTCAGCTTTGTAGCGTTAGCCAGCCCAGTTTGGCCCTGCTTGACTCAGCTCTGTAGTGTTAGCCAGCCCAGTTTGGCCCTGCTTGACTCAGCTCTGTAGTGTTAGCCAGCCCAGTTTGGCCCTGCTTGACTCAGCTCTGTAGCGTTAGCCAGCCCAGTTTGGCCCTGCTTGACTCAGCTCTGAAGTGTTAGCCAGCCCAGTTTGGCCCTGCTTGGCTTGACTCAGCTCTGTAGTGTTAGCCAGCCCAGTTTGGCCCTGCTTGGCTTGACTCAGCTCTGTAGTGTTAGCCAGCCCAGTTTGGCCCTGCTTGACTCAGCTCTGTAGTGTTAGCCAGCCCAGTTTGGCCCTGCTTGACTCAGCTCTGTAGTGTTAGCCAGCCCAGTTTGGCCCTGCTTGACTCAGCTCTGTAGTGTTAGCCAGCCCAGTTTGGCCCTGCTTGACTCAGCTCTGTAGTGTTAGCCAGCCCAGTTTGGCCCTGCTTGGCTTGAATCAGCTCTGTAGTGTTAGCCAGCCCAGTTTGGCCCTGCTTGACTCAGCTCTGTAGTGTTAGCCAGCCCAGTTTGGCCCTGCTTGACTCAGCTCTGTAGTGTTAGCCAGCCCAGTTTGGCCCTGCTTGACTCAGCTCTGTAGCGTTAGCCAGCCCAGTTTGGCCCTGCTTGACTCAGCTCTGTAATGTTAGCCAGCCCAGTTTGGCCCTGCTTGACTCAGCTCTGTAGTGTTAGCCAGCCCAGTTTGGCCCTGCTTGACTCAGCTCTGTAGCGTTAGCCAGCCCAGTTTGGCCCTGCTTGACTCAGCTCTGAAGTGTTAGCCAGCCCAGTTTGGCCCTGCTTGACTCAGCTCTGTAGCGTTAGCCATTCCAGTTTGGCCCTGCTTGGCTTGACTCAGCTCTGTAGCGTTTGCCAGCCCAGTTTGGCCCTGCTTGGCTTGACTCAGCTCTGTAGCGTTAGCCAGCCCAGTTTGGCCCTGCTTGGCTTCACTCAGCTCTGTAGTGTTAGCCAGCCCAGTTTGGCCCTGCTTGGCTTGACTCAGCTCTGTAGTGTTAGCCAGCCCAGTTTGGCCCTGCTTGGCTTGACTCAGCTCTGTAGCGTTAGCCAGCCCAGTTTGGCCCTGCTTGGCTTGACTCAGCTCTGTAGTGTTAGCCAGCCCAGTTTGGCCCTGCTTGGCTTGACTCAGCTCTGTAGTGTTAGCCAGCCCAGTTTGGCCCTGCTTGGCTTGACTCAGCTCTGTAGTGTTAGCCAGCCCAGTTTGGCCCTGCTTTGCTTGACTCAGCTCTGTAGTGTTAGCCAGCCCAGTTTGGCCCTGCTTGACTCAGCTCTGTAGTGTTAGCCAGCCCAGTTTGGCCCTGCTTGACTCAGCTCTGTAGCGTTAGCCAGCCCAGTTTGGCCCTGCTTGGCTTGACTCAGCTCTGTAGTGTTAGCCAGCCCAGTTTGGCCCTGCTTGGCTTGACTCAGCTCTGTAGTGTTAGCCAGCCCAGTTTGGCCCTGCTTGACTCAGCTCTGTAGTGTTAGCCAGCCCAGTTTGGCCCTGCTTGACTCAGCTCTGTAGTGTTAGCCAGCCCAGTTTGGCCCTGCTTGACTCAGCTCTGTAGTGTTAGCCAGCCCAGTTTGGCCCTGCTTGACTCAGCTCTGTAGCGTGAGCCAGCCCAGTTTGGCCCTGCTTGACTTAGCTCTGTAGTGTTACCCAGCCCAGTTTGGCCCTGCTTGACTCAGCTCTGTAGTGTTAGCCAGCCCAGTTTGGCCCTGCTTGGCTTGACTCAGCTCTGTAGTGTTAGCCAGCCCAGTTTGGCCCTGCTTGGCTTGACTCAGCTCTGTAGTGTTAGCCAGCCCAGTTTGGCCCTGCTTGGCTTGACTCAGCTCTGTAGTGTTAGCCAGCCCAGTTTGGCCCTGCTTGGCTTGACTCAGCTCTGTAGTGTTAGCCAGCCCAGTTTGGCCCTGCTTGACTCAGCTCTGTAGTGTTAGCCAGCCCAGTTTGGCCCTGCTTGACTCAGCTCTGTAGTGTTAGCCAGCCCAGTTTGGCCCTGCTTGACTCAGCTCTGTAGTGTTAGCCAGCCCAGTTTGGCCCTGCTTGACTCAGCTTTGTAGCGTTAGCCAGCCCAGTTTGGCCCTGCTTGACTCAGCTCTGTAGTGTTAGCCAGCCCAGTTTGGCCCTGCTTGACTCAGCTCTGTAGTGTTAGCCAGCCCAGTTTGGCCCTGCTTGACTCAGCTCTGTAGCGTTAGCCAGCCCAGTTTGGCCCTGCTTGACTCAGCTTTGTAGCGTTAGCCAGCCCAGTTTGGCCCTGCTTGACTCAGCTCTGTAGTGTTAGCCAGCCCAGTTTGGCCCTGCTTGACTCAGCTCTGTAGTGTTAGCCAGCCCAGTTTGGCCCTGCTTGACTCAGCTCTGTAGCGTTAGCCAGCCCAGTTTGGCCCTGCTTGACTCAGCTCTGAAGTGTTAGCCAGCCCAGTTTGGCCCTGCTTGGCTTGACTCAGCTCTGTAGTGTTAGCCAGCCCAGTTTGGCCCTGCTTGGCTTGACTCAGCTCTGTAGTGTTAGCCAGCCCAGTTTGGCCCTGCTTGACTCAGCTCTGTAGTGTTAGCCAGCCCAGTTTGGCCCTGCTTGACTCAGCTCTGTAGTGTTAGCCAGCCCAGTTTGGCCCTGCTTGACTCAGCTCTGTAGTGTTAGCCAGCCCAGTTTGGCCCTGCTTGACTCAGCTCTGTAGTGTTAGCCAGCCCAGTTTGGCCCTGCTTGGCTTGAATCAGCTCTGTAGTGTTAGCCAGCCCAGTTTGGCCCTGCTTGACTCAGCTCTGTAGTGTTAGCCAGCCCAGTTTGGCCCTGCTTGACTCAGCTCTGTAGTGTTAGCCAGCCCAGTTTGGCCCTGCTTGACTCAGCTCTGTAGCGTTAGCCAGCCCAGTTTGGCCCTGCTTGACTCAGCTCTGTAATGTTAGCCAGCCCAGTTTGGCCCTGCTTGACTCAGCTCTGTAGTGTTAGCCAGCCCAGTTTGGCCCTGCTTGACTCAGCTCTGTAGCGTTAGCCAGCCCAGTTTGGCCCTGCTTGACTCAGCTCTGAAGTGTTAGCCAGCCCAGTTTGGCCCTGCTTGACTCAGCTCTGTAGCGTTAGCCATTCCAGTTTGGCCCTGCTTGGCTTGACTCAGCTCTGTAGCGTTTGCCAGCCCAGTTTGGCCCTGCTTGGCTTGACTCAGCTCTGTAGCGTTAGCCAGCCCAGTTTGGCCCTGCTTGGCTTCACTCAGCTCTGTAGTGTTAGCCAGCCCAGTTTGGCCCTGCTTGGCTTGACTCAGCTCTGTAGTGTTAGCCAGCCCAGTTTGGCCCTGCTTGGCTTGACTCAGCTCTGTAGCGTTAGCCAGCCCAGTTTGGCCCTGCTTGGCTTGACTCAGCTCTGTAGTGTTAGCCAGCCCAGTTTGGCCCTGCTTGGCTTGACTCAGCTCTGTAGTGTTAGCCAGCCCAGTTTGGCCCTGCTTGGCTTGACTCAGCTCTGTAGTGTTAGCCAGCCCAGTTTGGCCCTGCTTTGCTTGACTCAGCTCTGTAGTGTTAGCCAGCCCAGTTTGGCCCTGCTTGACTCAGCTCTGTAGTGTTAGCCAGCCCAGTTTGGCCCTGCTTGACTCAGCTCTGTAGCGTTAGCCAGCCCAGTTTGGCCCTGCTTGGCTTGACTCAGCTCTGTAGTGTTAGCCAGCCCAGTTTGGCCCTGCTTGGCTTGACTCAGCTCTGTAGTGTTAGCCAGCCCAGTTTGGCCCTGCTTGACTCAGCTCTGTAGTGTTAGCCAGCCCAGTTTGGCCCTGCTTGACTCAGCTCTGTAGTGTTAGCCAGCCCAGTTTGGCCCTGCTTGACTCAGCTCTGTAGTGTTAGCCAGCCCAGTTTGGCCCTGCTTGACTCAGCTCTGTAGCGTGAGCCAGCCCAGTTTGGCCCTGCTTGACTTAGCTCTGTAGTGTTACCCAGCCCAGTTTGGCCCTGCTTGACTCAGCTCTGTAGTGTTAGCCAGCCCAGTTTGGCCCTGCTTGGCTTGACTCAGCTCTGTAGTGTTAGCCAGCCCAGTTTGGCCCTGCTTGGCTTGACTCAGCTCTGTAGTGTTAGCCAGCCCAGTTTGGCCCTGCTTGACTCAGCTCTGTAGTGTTAGCCAGCCCAGTTTGGCCCTGCTTGGCTTGACTCAGCTCTGTAGTGTTAGCCAACCCAGTTTGGCCCTGCTTGGCTTGACTCAGCTCTGTAGTGTTAGCCAGCCCAGTTTGGCCCTGCTTGACTCAGCTCTGTAGTGTTAGCCAGCCCAGTTTGGCCCTGCTTGGCTTGACTCAGCTCTGTAGTGTTAGCCAGCCCAGTTTGGCCCTGCTTGACTCAGCTCTGTAGTGTTAGCCAGCCCAGTTTGGCCCTGCTTGACTCAGCTCTGTAGCGTTAGCCAGCCCAGTTTGGCCCTGCTTGACTCAGCTCTGTAATGTTAGCCAGCCCAGTTTGGCCCTGCTTGACTCAGCTCTGTAGTGTTAGCCAGCCCAGTTTGGCCCTGCTTGACTCAGCTCTGTAGCGTTAGCCAGCCCAGTTTGGCCCTGCTTGACTCAGCTCTGAAGTGTTAGCCAGCCCAGTTTGGCCCTGCTTGACTCAGCTTTGTAGCGTTAGCCAGCCCAGTTTGGCCCTGCTTGGCTTGAATCAGCTCTGAAGTGTTAGCCAGCCCAGTTTGGCCCTGCTTGGCTTGACTCAGCTCTGTAGTGTTAGCCAGCCCAGTTTGGCCCTGCTTGGCTTGACTCAGCTCTGTAGTGTTAGCCAGCCCAGTTTGGCCCTGCTTGACTCAGCTCTGTAGTGTTAGCCAGCCCAGTTTGGCCCTGCTTGACTCAGCTCTGTAGTGTTAGCCAGCCCAGTTTGGCCCTGCTTGACTCAGCTCTGTAGTGTTAGCCAGCCCAGTTTGGCCCTGCTTGACTCAGCTCTGTAGTGTTAGCCAGCCCAGTTTGGCCCTGCTTGGCTTGAATCAGCTCTGTAGTGTTAGCCAGCCCAGTTTGGCCCTGCTTGACTCAGCTCTGTAGTGTTAGCCAGCCCAGTTTGGCCCTGCTTGACTCAGCTCTGTAGTGTTAGCCAGCCCAGTTTGGCCCTGCTTGACTCAGCTCTGTAGCGTTAGCCAGCCCAGTTTGGCCCTGCTTGACTCAACTCTGTAATGTTAGCCAGCCCAGTTTGGCCCTGCTTGACTCAGCTCTGTAGTGTTAGCCAGCCCAGTTTGGCCCCTGCTTGACTCAGCTCTGTAGCGTTAGCCAGCCCAGTTTGGCCCCTGCTTGACTCAGCTCTGAAGTGTTAGCCAGCCCAGTTTGGCCCTGCTTGACTCAGCTCTGTAGCGTTAGCCATTCCAGTTTGGCCCTGCTTGGCTTGACTCAGCTCTGTAGCGTTTGCCAGCCCAGTTTGGCCCTGCTTGGCTTGACTCAGCTCTGTAGCGTTAGCCAGCCCAGTTTGGCCCTGCTTGGCTTCACTCAGCTCTGTAGTGTTAGCCAGCCCAGTTTGGCCCTGCTTGGCTTGACTCAGCTCTGTAGTGTTAGCCAGCCCAGTTTGGCCCTGCTTGGCTTGACTCAGCTCTGTAGCGTTAGCCAGCCCAGTTTGGCCCTGCTTGGCTTGACTCAGCTCTGTAGTGTTAGCCAGCCCAGTTTGGCCCTGCTTGGCTTGACTCAGCTCTGTAGTGTTAGCCAGCCCAGTTTGGCCCTGCTTGGCTTGACTCAGCTCTGTAGTGTTAGCCAGCCCAGTTTGGCCCTGCTTTGCTTGACTCAGCTCTGTAGTGTTAGCCAGCCCAGTTTGGCCCTGCTTGACTCAGCTCTGTAGTGTTAGCCAGCCCAGTTTGGCCCTGCTTGATTCAGCTCTGTAGCGTTAGCCAGCCCAGTTTGGCCCTGCTTGGCTTGACTCAGCTCTGTAGTGTTAGCCAGCCCAGTTTGGCCCTGCTTGGCTTGACTCAGCTCTGTAGTGTTAGCCAGCCCAGTTTGGCCCTGCTTGACTCAGCTCTGTAGTGTTAGCCAGCCCAGTTTGGCCCCTGCTTGACTCAGCTCTGTAGTGTTAGCCAGCCCAGTTTGGCCCTGCTTGACTCAGCTCTGTAGTGTTAGCCAGCCCAGTTTGGCCCTGCTTGACTCAGCTCTGTAGCGTGAGCCAGCCCAGTTTGGCCCTGCTTGACTTAGCTCTGTAGTGTTACCCAGCCCAGTTTGGCCCTGCTTGACTCAGCTCTGTAGTGTTAGCCAGCCCAGTTTGGCCCTGCTTGGCTTGACTCAGCTCTGTAGTGTTAGCCAGCCCAGTTTGGCCCTGCTTGGCTTGACTCAGCTCTGTAGTGTTAGCCAGCCCAGTTTGGCCCTGCTTGACTCAGCTCTGTAGTGTTAGCCAGCCCAGTTTGGCCCTGCTTGGCTTGACTCAGCTCTGTAGTGTTAGCCAGCCCAGTTTGGCCCTGCTTGGCTTGACTCAGCTCTGTAGTGTTAGCCAGCCCAGTTTGGCCCTGCTTGACTCAGCTCTGTAGTGTTAGCCAGCCCAGTTTGGCCCTGCTTGGCTTGACTCAGCTCTGTAGTGTTAGCCAGCCCAGTTTGGCCCTGCTTGACTCAGCTCTGTAGTGTTAGCCAGCCCAGTTTGGCCCTGCTTGACTCAGCTCTGTAGCGTTAGCCAGCCCAGTTTGGCCCTGCTTGACTCAGCTCTGTAATGTTAGCCAGCCCAGTTTGGCCCTGCTTGACTCAGCTCTGTAGTGTTAGCCAGCCCAGTTTGGCCCTGCTTGACTCAGCTCTGTAGCGTTAGCCAGCCCAGTTTGGCCCTGCTTGACTCAGCTCTGAAGTGTTAGCCAGCCCAGTTTGGCCCTGCTTGACTCAGCTCTGTAGCGTTAGCCATTCCAGTTTGGCCCTGCTTGGCTTGACTCAGCTGTGTAGCGTTTGCCAGCCCAGTTTGGCCCTGCTTGGCTTGACTCAGCTCTGTAGTGTTAGCCTGCCCAGTTTGGCCCTGCTTGACTCAGCTCTGTAGCGTTAGCCAGCCCAGTTTGGCCCTGCTTGACTCAGCTCTGTAATGTTAGCCAGCCCAGTTTGGCCCTGCTTGACTCAGCTCTGTAGTGTTAGCCAGCCCAGTTTGGCCCTGCTTGACTCAGCTCTGTAGCGTTAGCCAGCCCAGTTTGGCCCTGCTTGACTCAGCTCTGAAGTGTTAGCCAGCCCAGTTTGGCCCTGCTTGACTCAGCTCTGTAGCGTTAGCCATTCCAGTTTGGCCCTGCTTGGCTTGACTCAGCTCTGTAGCGTTTGCCAGCCCAGTTTGGCCCTGCTTGGCTTGACTCAGCTCTGTAGCGTTAGCCAGCCCAGTTTGGCCCTGCTTGGCTTCACTCAGCTCTGTAGTGTTAGCCAGCCCAGTTTGGCCCTGCTTGGCTTGACTCAGCTCTGTAGTGTTAGCCAGCCCAGTTTGGCCCTGCTTGGCTTGACTCAGCTCTGTAGCGTTAGCCAGCCCAGTTTGGCCCTGCTTGGCTTGACTCAGCTCTGTAGTGTTAGCCAGCCCAGTTTGGCCCTGCTTGGCTTGACTCAGCTCTGTAGTGTTAGCCAGCCCAGTTTGGCCCTGCTTGGCTTGACTCAGCTCTGTAGTGTTAGCCAGCCCAGTTTGGCCCTGCTTTGCTTGACTCAGCTCTGTAGTGTTAGCCAGCCCAGTTTGGCCCTGCTTGACTCAGCTCTGTAGTGTTAGCCAGCCCAGTTTGGCCCTGCTTGACTCAGCTCTGAAGTGTTAGCCAGCCCAGTTTGGCCCTGCTTGACTCAGCTCTGTAGCGTTAGCCATTCCAGTTTGGCCCTGCTTGGCTTGACTCAGCTCTGTAGCGTTTGCCAGCCCAGTTTGGCCCTGCTTGGCTTGACTCAGCTCTGTAGCGTTAGCCAGCCCAGTTTGGCCCTGCTTGGCTTCACTCAGCTCTGTAGTGTTAGCCAGCCCAGTTTGGCCCTGCTTGGCTTGACTCAGCTCTGTAGTGTTAGCCAGCCCAGTTTGGCCCTGCTTGGCTTGACTCAGCTCTGTAGCGTTAGCCAGCCCAGTTTGGCCCTGCTTGGCTTGACTCAGCTCTGTAGTGTTAGCCAGCCCAGTTTGGCCCTGCTTGGCTTGACTCAGCTCTGTAGTGTTAGCCAGCCCAGTTTGGCCCTGCTTGGCTTGACTCAGCTCTGTAGTGTTAGCCAGCCCAGTTTGGCCCTGCTTTGCTTGACTCAGCTCTGTAGTGTTAGCCAGCCCAGTTTGGCCCTGCTTGACTCAGCTCTGTAGTGTTAGCCAGCCCAGTTTGGCCCTGCTTGACTCAGCTCTGTAGCGTTAGCCAGCCCAGTTTGGCCCTGCTTGGCTTGACTCAGCTCTGTAGTGTTAGCCAGCCCAGTTTGGCCCTGCTTGGCTTGACTCAGCTCTGTAGTGTTAGCCAGCCCAGTTTGGCCCTGCTTGACTCAGCTCTGTAGTGTTAGCCAGCCCAGTTTGGCCCTGCTTGACTCAGCTCTGTAGTGTTAGCCAGCCCAGTTTGGCCCTGCTTGACTCAGCTCTGTAGTGTTAGCCAGCCCAGTTTGGCCCTGCTTGACTCAGCTCTGTAGCGTGAGCCAGCCCAGTTTGGCCCTGCTTGACTTAGCTCTGTAGTGTTACCCAGCCCAGTTTGGCCCTGCTTGACTCAGCTCTGTAGTGTTAGCCAGCCCAGTTTGGCCCTGCTTGGCTTGACTCAGCTCTGTAGTGTTAGCCAGCCCAGTTTGGCCCTGCTTGGCTTGACTCAGCTCTGTAGTGTTAGCCAGCCCAGTTTGGCCCTGCTTGACTCAGCTCTGTAGTGTTAGCCAGCCCAGTTTGGCCCTGCTTGGCTTGACTCAGCTCTGTAGTGTTAGCCAGCCCAGTTTGGCCCTGCTTGGCTTGACTCAGCTCTGTAGTGTTAGCCAGCCCAGTTTGGCCCTGCTTGACTCAGCTCTGTAGTGTTAGCCAGCCCAGTTTGGCCCTGCTTGGCTTGACTCAGCTCTGTAGTGTTAGCCAGCCCAGTTTGGCCCTGCTTGACTCAGCTCTGTAGTGTTAGCCAGCCCAGTTTGGCCCTGCTTGACTCAGCTCTGTAGCGTTAGCCAGCCCAGTTTGGCCCTGCTTGACTCAGCTCTGTAATGTTAGCCAGCCCAGTTTGGCCCTGCTTGACTCAGCTCTGTAGTGTTAGCCAGCCCAGTTTGGCCCTGCTTGACTCAGCTCTGTAGCGTTAGCCAGCCCAGTTTGGCCCCTGCTTGACTCAGCTCTGAAGTGTTAGCCAGCCCAGTTTGGCCCTGCTTGACTCAGCTCTGTAGCGTTAGCCATTCCAGTTTGGCCCTGCTTGGCTTGACTCAGCTGTGTAGCGTTTGCCAGCCCAGTTTGGCCCTGCTTGGCTTGACTCAGCTCTGTAGTGTTAGCCTGCCCAGTTTGGCCCTGCTTGACTCAGCTCTGTAGCGTTAGCCAGCCCAGTTTGGCCCTGCTTGACTCAGCTCTGTAATGTTAGCCAGCCCAGTTTGGCCCTGCTTGACTCAGCTCTGTAGTGTTAGCCAGCCCAGTTTGGCCCTGCTTGACTCAGCTCTGTAGCGTTAGCCAGCCCAGTTTGGCCCTGCTTGACTCAGCTCTGAAGTGTTAGCCAGCCCAGTTTGGCCCTGCTTGACTCAGCTCTGTAGCGTTAGCCATTCCAGTTTGGCCCTGCTTGGCTTGACTCAGCTCTGTAGCGTTTGCCAGCCCAGTTTGGCCCTGCTTGGCTTGACTCAGCTCTGTAGCGTTAGCCAGCCCAGTTTGGCCCTGCTTGGCTTCACTCAGCTCTGTAGTGTTAGCCAGCCCAGTTTGGCCCTGCTTGGCTTGACTCAGCTCTGTAGTGTTAGCCAGCCCCAGTTTGGCCCTGCTTGGCTTGACTCAGCTCTGTAGCGTTAGCCAGCCCAGTTTGGCCCTGCTTGGCTTGACTCAGCTCTGTAGTGTTAGCCAGCCCAGTTTGGCCCTGCTTGGCTTGACTCAGCTCTGTAGTGTTAGCCAGCCCAGTTTGGCCCTGCTTGGCTTGACTCAGCTCTGTAGTGTTAGCCAGCCCAGTTTGGCCCTGCTTTGCTTGACTCAGCTCTGTAGTGTTAGCCAGCCCAGTTTGGCCCTGCTTGACTCAGCTCTGTAGTGTTAGCCAGCCCAGTTTTGGCCCTGCTTGACTCAGCTCTGTAGCGTTAGCCAGCCCAGTTTGGCCCTGCTTGGCTTGACTCAGCTCTGTAGTGTTAGCCAGCCCAGTTTGGCCCTGCTTGGCTTGGACTCAGCTCTGTAGTGTTAGCCAGCCCAGTTTGGCCCTGCTTGACTCAGCTCTGTAGTGTTAGCCAGCCCAGTTTGGCCCTGCTTGACTCAGCTCTGTAGTGTTAGCCAGCCCAGTTTGGCCCTGCTTGACTCAGCTCTGTAGTGTTAGCCAGCCCAGTTTGGCCCTTGCTTGACTCAGCTCTGTAGCGTGTAGCCAGCCCAGTTTGGCCCTGCTTGACTTAGCTCTGTAGTGTTACCCAGCCCAGTTTGGCCCTGCTTGACTCAGCTCTGTAGTGTTAGCCAGCCCAGTTTGGCCCTGCTTGGCTTGACTCAGCTCTGTAGTGTTAGCCAGCCCAGTTTGGCCCTGCTTGGCTTGACTCAGCTCTGTAGTGTTAGCCAGCCCAGTTTGGCCCTGCTTGGCTTGACTCAGCTCTGTAGTGTTAGCCAGCCCAGTTTGGCCCTGCTTGACTCAGCTCTGTAGTGTTAGCCAGCCCAGTTAGGCCCTGCTTGACTCAGCTCTGTAGTGTTAGCCAGCCCAGTTTGGCCCTGCTTGACTCAGCTCTGTAGTGTTAGCCAGCCCAGTTTGGCCCTGCTTGACTCAGCTTTGTAGCGTTAGCCAGCCCAGTTTGGCCCTGCTTGACTCAGCTCTGTAGTGTTAGCCAGCCCAGTTTGGCCCTGCTTGACTCAGCTCTGTAGTGTTAGCCAGCCCAGTTTGGCCCTGCTTGACTCAGCTCTGTAGCGTTAGCCAGCCCAGTTTGGCCCTGCTTGACTCAGCTTTGTAGCGTTAGCCAGCCCAGTTTGACCTGCTTGACTCAGCTCTGTAGTGTTAGCCAGCCCAGTTTGGCCCTGCTTGACTCAGCTCTGTAGTGTTAGCCAGCCCAGTTTGGCCCTGCTTGACTCAGCCTCTGTAGCGTTAGCCAGCCCAGTTTGGCCCTGCTTGACTCAGCTCTGAAGTGTTAGCCAGCCCAGTTTGGCCCTGCTTGGCTTGACTCAGCTCGTGTAGTGTTAGCCAGCCCAGTTTGGCCCTGCTTGGCTTGACTCAGCTCTGTAGTGTTAGCCAGCCCAGTTTGGCCCTGCTTGACTCAGCTCTGTAGTGTTAGCCAGCCCAGTTTGGCCCTGCTTGACTCAGCTCTGTAGTGTTTAGCCAGCCCAGTTTGGCCCTGCTTGACTCAGCTCTGTAGTGTTAGCCAGCCCAGTTTGGCCCTGCTTGACTCAGCTCTGTAGTGTTAGCCAGCCCAGTTTGGCCCTGCTTGGCTTGAATCAGCTCTGTAGTGTTAGCCAGCCCAGTTTGGCCCTGCTTGACTCAGCTCTGTAGTGTTAGCCAGCCCAGTTTGGCCCTGCTTGACTCAGCTCTGTAGTGTTAGCCAGCCCAGTTTGGCCCTGCTTGACTCAGCTCTGTAGCGTTAGCCCCGCCCAGTTTGGGCCCTGCTTGACTCAGCTCTGTAATGTTAGCCAGCCCAGTTTGGGCCCTGCTTGACTCAGGCTCTGTAGTGTTAGCCAGCCCAGTTTGGCCCTGCTTGACTCAGCTGTGTAGCGTTAGCCAGCCCAGTTTGGCCCTGCTTGACTCAGCTCTGAAGTGTTAGCCAGCCCAGTTTGGCCCTGCTTGACTCAGCTCTGTAGCGTTAGCCATTCCAGTTTGGCCCTGCTTGGCTTGACTCAGCTCTGTAGTGTTAGCCAGCCCAGTTTGGCCCTGCTTGGCTTGACTCAGCTCTGTAGTGTTAGCCAGCCCAGTTTGGCCCTGCTTGACTCAGCTATGTAGTGTTATCAGCCCAGTTTGGCCCTGCTTGGCTTGACTCAGCTCTGTAGTGTTAGCCAGCCCAATTTGGCCCTGCTTGACTCAGCTCTGTAGCGTTAGCCAGCCCAGTTTGGCCTCTGCTTGGCTTGACTCAGCTCTGTAGTGTTAGCCAGCCCAGTTTGGCCCTGCTTGGCTTGACTCAGCTCTGTAGTGTTAGCCAGCCCAGTTTGGGCCCTGCTTTGACTCAGCTCTGTAGTGTTAGCCAGCCCAGTTTTGGCCCTGCTTGACTCAGCTTTGTAGCGTTAGCCAGCCCAGTTTGGCCCTGCTTGACTCAGCTCTGTAGTGTTAGCCAGCCCAGTTTGGCCCTGCTTGACTCAGCTCTGTAGTGTTAGCCAGCCCAGTTTGGCCCTGCTTGACTCAGCTCTGTAGCGTTAGCCAGCCCAGTTTGGCCCTGCCTTGACTCAGTCTTGTAGCGTTAGCCAGCCCAGTTTGGCCCTGCATGACTCAGCTCTGTAGTGTTAGCCCAGCCCAGTTTGGCCCTGCTTGACTCAGCTCTGTAGTGTTAGCCAGCCCAGTTTGGCCGCTGGCTTGACTCAGCTCTGTAGCGTTAGCCAGCCCAGTTTGGCCCCTTGCTTGACTCAGCTCTGAAGTGTTAGCCAGCCCAGTTTGGCCCTGCTTGGCTTGACTCAGCTCTGTAGTGTTAGCCAGCCCAGTTTGGGCCCTGCTTGGCTTGACTCAGCTCTGTAGTGTTAGCCAGCCCAGTTTGGCCCTGCTTGACTCAGCTCTGTAGTGTTAGCCAGCCCAGTTTGGCCCTGCTTGACTCAGCTCTGTAGTGTTAGCCAGCCAGTTTGGCCCTGCTTGACTCAGCTCTGTAGTGTTAGCCAGCCCAGTTTGGCCCTGCTTGACTCAGCTCTGTAGTGTTAGCCAGCCCAGTTTGGCCCTGCTTGGCTTGAATCAGCTCTGTAGTGTTAGCCAGCCCAGTTTGGCCCTGCTTAGACTCAGCTCTGTAGTGTTAGCCAGCCCAGTTTTGGCCCTGCTTGACTCAGCTCTGTAGTGTTAGCCAGCCCAGTTTGGGCCCTGCTTGACTCAGCTCTGTAGCGTTAGCCAGCCCAGTTTGGCCCTGCTTGACTCAGCTCTGTAATGTTAGCCAGCCCAGTTTGGCCCTGCTTGACTCAGCTCTGTAGTGTTAGCCAGCCCAGTTTGGCCCTGCTTGACTCAGCTCTGTAGCGTTAGCCAGCCCAGTTTGTGCCCTGCTTGACTCAGCTCTGAAGTGTTAGCCCAGCCCAGTTTGGCCCTGCTTGACTCAGCTCTGTAGCTTTAGCCATTCCAGTTTGCCCTGCTTGGCTTGACTCAGCTTCTGTAGGCGTTTGCCAGCCCAGTTTGGCCCTTGCTTGGCTTGACTCAGCTCTGTAGCGTTAGCCAGCCCAGTTTGGCCCTGCTTGGCTTCACTCAGCTCTGTAGTGTTAGCCAGCCCAGTTTGGCCCTGCTTGGCTTGGACTCAGCTCTGTAGTGTTAGCCAGCCCAGTTTGGCCCTGCTTGGCCTTGGACTCAGCTCTGTAGCGTTAGCCAGCCCAGTTTGGGCCCTGCTTGGCTTACTTCAGCTCTGTAGTGTTACCAGCCCCAGTTTGGCCCTGCTTGGCTTGACTCAGCTCTGTAGTGTTAGCCAGCCCTGTTTGGCCTGCTTGGCTTGGACTCAGCTCTGTAGTGTTAGCCAGCCCAGTTTGGCCCCTGCTTTGCTTGGACTCAGCTCTGTAGTGTTAGCCAGCCCAGTTTGGCCCTGCTTGACTCAGCTCTGTAGTGTTAGCCAGCCAGTTTGGCCCTGCTTGACTCAGCTCTGTAGTGTTTAGCCAGCCCAGTTTTTTGGCCCTGCTGGCTTGACTCAGCTCTGTAGTGTTAGCCAGCCCAGTTTGGCCCTGCTTGACTCAGCTCTGTAGTGTTTAGCCAGCCCAGTTTGGCCCTGCTTGACTCAGCTCTGTAGTGTTAGCCAGCCCAGTTTGGCCCTGCTTGACTCAGCTCTGTAGTGTTAGCCAGCCCAGTTTGGCCCTGCTTGACTCAGCTCTGTAGTGTTGCCAGCCCAGTTTGGCCCTGCTTGGCTTGACTCAGCTCTGTAGCGTTAGCCAGCCCAGTTTGGCCCTGCTTGACTTCAGCTCTGTAGTGTTAGCCAGCCCAGTTTGGCCCTGCTTGACTCAGCTCTGTAGTGTTAGCCAGCCCAGTTTGGCCTGCTGCTTGACTCAGCTCTGTAGTGTTAGCCAGCCCAGTTTGGGCCCTGCTTGGCTTGACTCAGCTCTGTAGTGTTAGCCAGCCCCAGTTTGGCCCTGCTTGGCTGACTCAGCTCTGTAGTGTTAGCCAGCCCAGTTTGGCCCTGCTTGACTCAGCTCTGTAGTGTTAGCCAGCCCAGTTTGGCCCTGCTTGACTCAGCTCTGTAGTGTTAGCCAGCCCAGTTTTGGCCCTGCTTGACTCAGCTCTGTAGTGTTAGCCAGCCCAGTTTGGCCCCCCCCCCCCCCCCCCCCACTGCTTGACTCAGCTCTTGTAGCGTTAGCCAGCCCAGTTTGGCCCTGCTTGACTCAGCTCTGTAGTGTTAGCCAGCCCAGTTTGGCCCTGCTTGACTCAGCTCTGTAGTGTTAGCCAGCCCAGTTTGGCCCTGCTTGACTCAGCTCTGTAGCGTTAGCCAGCCCAGTTTGGCCCTGCTTGACTCAGCTCTGTAGCGTTAGCCAGCCCAGTTTGGCCCCTGCTTGACTCAGCTCTGTAGTGTTAGCCAGCCCAGTTTGGCCCTAGCTTGACTCAGCTCTGTAGTGTTAGCCAGCCCCAGGTTTGGCCCTGCTTGACTCAGCTCTGTAGCGTTAGCCAGCCCAGTTTGGCCCTGCTGGACTCAGCTCTGTAGTGTTAGCCAGCCCAGTTGCCCTCTGGCTTGACTCAGCTCTGTAGTGTTAGCCAGCCCAGTTTGGGCCCTGCTATGACCTCAGCTCTGTATGGTTAGCCAGCCCAGTTTGGGCCCTGCTTGCTCTGAATCAGCTTCTGTAGTGTTAGCCAGCCCAGTTTGGCCCTGCTTGACTCAGCTCTGTAGTGTTAGCCAGCCCAGTTTGGCCCTGCTTGACTCAGCTCTGTAGTGTTAGCCAGCCCAGTTTTGGCCCTGCTTGACTTCAGCTCTGTAGCGTTAGCCAGCCCAGTTTGGCCTCCTGGCTTGACTCAGCTCTGTAGTGTTAGCCAGCCCATGTTTGGCCCTGCTTGACTCAGCTCTGTAGTGTTAGCCAGCCCAGTTTGGGCCCTGCTTGACTCAGCTCTGTAGTGTTAGCCAGCCCAGTTTGGCCCTTGCTTGACTCAGCTCTGTAGCGTGAGCCCAGGCCCAGTTTGGCCCTGCTTGGACTTAGCTCTGTAGTGTTACCCAGCCCAGTTTGGGCCCTGCTTGACTCAGCTCTGTAGTGTTAGCCAGCCCAGTTTGGCCCTGCTGGCTGGACTCAGCTCTGTAGTGTTAGCCAGCCCCAGTTTGGCCAGCTTGGCTTGACTCAGCTCTGTAGTGTTAGCCAGCCCAGTTTGGCCCTGCTTGACTCAGCTCTGTAGTGTTAGCCAGCCCAGTTTGGCCCTGCTTGCTTGACTCAGCTCTGTAGTGTTAGCCAGCCCAGTTTGGCCCTGCTGGCTTGACTCAGCTCTGTAGCGTTAGCCAGCCCAGTTTGGCCTCTGCTTGACTCAGCTCTGTAGAGTTAGCCAGCCCAGTTTGGCCCTGCTTGACTCAGCTTTGTAGCGTTAGCCAGCCCAGTTTGGACCTGCTTGACTCAGCTCTGTAAGTGTTAGCCAGCCCAGTTTGGCCTGCTTGACTCAGCTCTGTAGTGTTAGCCAGCCCAGTTTTGGGGGGGCCCTGCTTGACTCAGCTCTGTAGCGTTAGCCAGCCCAGTTTGGCCCTGCTTGACCTCAGCTCTGAAGTGTTAGCCAGCCCAGTTTGGCCCTGCTTGGCTTGACTCAGCTCTGTAGGTTTTAGCCAGCCCAGTTTGGCCCTGCTTGGCTTGACTCAGCTCTGTAGTGTTTAGCCAGCCCAGTTTGGCCCTGCTTGACTCAGCTCTGTAGTGTTAGCCAGCCCAGTTTGGGCCCTGCTTTGACTCAGCTCTGTAGTGTTAGCCAGCCCAGTTTGGCCCCTGCTTGACTCAGCTCTGTAGTGTTAGCCAGCCCAGTTTGGCCCTGCTTGACTCAGCTCTGTAGTGTTAGCCAGGCCCAGTTTGGCCCTGCTTGGCTTGAATCAGCTCTGTAGTGTTAGCCAGCCCAGTTTGGCCCTGCTTGACTCAGCTCTGTAGGTGTTTAGCCAGGCCCAGTTTGGCCCTGCTTGACCTCAGCTCTTGTAGTGTTAGCCAGCCCAGTTTGGCCCTGCTTGACCTCAGGGCTCCTGTAGCGTGAGCCAGCCCAGTTTGGCCCCTGCTTGACTTAGCTCTGTAGTGTTAGCCCAGCCCAGTTTGGCCCTGCTTGACTCAGCTCTGTAGTGTTAGCCAGCCCAGTTTGGCCCTGCTTGGCCTTGACTCTAGCTCCTGTAGTGTTAGCCCGCCCAGTTTGGCCCTGCTTAGGCGTGACCTCAGCTCTGTAGTGGTTAGCCAGCCCAGTGTGGCCCTGCTTGACTCAGCTCTGTAGTGTTAGCCAGCCCAGTTTGGCCACTGCTTGGCTTGACCTCAGCTCTGTAGTGTTAGCCATGCCCAGTTTGGCCCTGCTTGGCTTGACTCAGCTCTGTAGTGTTAGCCGCCCAATTATGGCTCCTGCTAGTGAAACTCAGCTGTCTGTAGTGTTAGCCAGCCCAGTTTGGCCCTTGCTTGGCTTTGACTCAGCTCTTGTAGTGTTAGGCCAGCCCAGTTTGGCCCTGCTTGACTCAGCTCTGTAGTGTTAGCCAGCCCAGTTTTGGCCCTGCTTGACTCAGCTCTGT
The DNA here is from genome assembly GCA_031479575.1 of Coregonus ussuriensis. Lineage (NCBI taxonomy): Eukaryota > Metazoa > Chordata > Actinopteri > Salmoniformes > Salmonidae > Coregonus > Coregonus ussuriensis. The sequence goes on along the minus strand of CM062498.1, from coordinate 9,108,643 downwards.
AGCGGTTTAGCCAGCCCAGTTTTGGCCCTGCTTGACTCAGCTCTGTAATGTTTAGCCAGCCCAGTTTGGCCCTGCTTGAACTCAGCTCTGTAGTGTTAGCCAGCCCAGTTTGGCCCTGCTTGACTCAGCTCTGTAGTTTAGCCCAGCCCAGTTTGGCCCTGCTTGCTTGACTCAGCTTCTGAAGTGTTAGCCAGCCCAGTTTGGCCCTGCTTGGCTTGACTCAGCTTGTAGTGTTAGCCAGCCCAGTTTGGCCTGCTTGGCTTGATTCAGCTCTGAAGTGTTAGCCAGCCCAGTTTGGCCCTGCTTGGCTTGACTCAGCTCTGTAGTGTTAGCCAGCCCAGTTTGGCCCTGCTTTGGCTTGACTCAGCCTCTGTAGTGTTAGCCAGCCCCAGTTTGGCCCTGCTTGACTCAGCTCTGTAGTGTTAGCCAGCCCAGTTTTGGCCCTGCTTGACTCAGCTCTGGTAGTGTTAGCCAGCCCAGTTTGGCCCTGCTTGACTCAGCTCTGTATGTTTAGCCAGCCCAGTTTGGGCCCTGCTTGACTCAGCTCTGTAGTGTTAGCCAGCCCAGTTTGGCCCTGCTTGGCTTGAATCAGCTCTGTAGTGTTAGCCAGCCCAGTTTGGCCCTGCTTGACTCAGCTCTGTAGTGTTAGCCAGCCCAGTTTGGCCCTGCTTGACTCAGCTCTGTAGTGTTAGCCAGCCCAGTTTGGCCCTGCTTGACTCAGCTCTGTAGCGTTAGCCAGCCCAGTTTGGCCCTGCTTGACTCAGCTCTGTAGTGTTAGCCAGCCCAGTTTGGCCCTGCTTGACTCAGCTCTGTAGTGTTAGCCAGCCCAGTTTGGCCCTGCTTGACTCAGCTCTGTAGCGTTAGCCAGCCCAGTTTGGCCCTGCTTGACTCAGCTCTGAGTGTTAGCCAGCCCAGTTTGGCCCTGCTTGACTCAGCTCTGTAGCGTTAGCCATTCCAGTTTTGGCCCTGCTTGGCTTGACTCAGCTCTGTAGCGTTTGCCAGCCCAGTTTGGCCCTGCTTGGCTTGACTCAGCTCTGTAGCGTTAGCCAGCCCAGTTTGGCCCTGCTTGGCTCACTCAGCTCTGTAGTGTTAGCCAGCCCAGTTTTGGCCCTGCTTGGCTTGACTCAGCTCTGTAGTGTTAGCCAGCCCAGTTTGGCCCTGCTTGCTTGACTCAGCTCTGTAGCGTTAGCCAGCCCAGTTTGGCCCTGCTTGGCTTGACTCAGCTCTGTAGTGTTAGCCAGCCCAGTTTGGCCCTGCTTGGCTTGACTCAGCTCTGTAGTGTTAGCCAGCCCAGTTTGGCCCTGCTTGGCTTGACTCAGCTCTGTAGTGTTAGCCAGCCCAGTTTGGCCCTGCTTTGCTTGACTCAGCTCTGTAGTGTTAGCCAGCCCAGTTTGGCCCTGCTTGACTCAGCTCTGTAGTGTTAGCCAGCCCAGTTTGGGCCCTGCTTGACTCAGCTCTGTAGCGTTAGCCAGCCCAGTTTGGCCCTGCTTGGCTTGACTCAGCTCTGTAGTGTTAGCCAGCCCAGTTTGGCCCTGCTTGGCTTGACTCAGCTCTGTAGTGTTAGCCAGCCCAGTTTGGCCCTGCTTGACTCACTCTGTAGTGTTAGCCAGCCCAGTTTGGCCCTGCTTGACTCAGCTCTGTAGTGTTAGCCAGCCCAGTTTGGCCCTGCTTGACTCAGCTCTGTAGTGTTAGCCAGCCCAGTTTGGCCCTGCTTGACTCAGCTCTGTAGCGTGAGCCAGCCCAGTTTGGCCCTGCTTGACTTAGCTCTGTAGTGTTACCCAGCCCAGTTTGGCCCTGCTTGACTCAGCTCTGTAGTGTTAGCCAGCCCAGTTTGGCCCTGCTTGGCTTGACTCAGCTCTGTAGTGTTAGCCAGCCCAGTTTGGCCCTGCTTGGCTTGACTCAGCTCTGTAGTGTTAGCCAGCCCAGTTTGGCCCTGCTGGCTTGACTCAGCTCTGTAGTGTTAGCCAGCCCAGTTTGGCCCTGCTTGGCTTGACTCAGCTCTGTAGTGTTAGCCAGCCCCAGTTTGGCCCTGCTTGGCTTGACTCAGCTCTGTAGTGTTAGCCAGCCCAGTTTGGCCCTGCTTGACTCAGCTCTGTAGTGTTAGCCAGCCCAGTTTGGCCCTGCTTGGCTTGACTCAGCTCTGTAGTGTTAGCCAGCCCAGTTTGGCCCTGCTTGACTCAGCTCTGTAGTGTTAGCCAGCCCAGTTTGGCCCTGCTTGACTCAGCTCTGTAGCGTTAGCCAGCCCAGTTTGGCCCTGCTTGACTCAGCTCTGTAGAGTTAGCCAGCCCAGTTTGGCCCTGCTTGACTCAGCTCTGTAGTGTTAGCCAGCCCAGTTTGGCCCTGCTTGACTCTAGCTCTGTAGTGTTAGCCAGCCCAGTTTTGGCCCTGCTTGACTCAGCTCTGTAAGTGTTAGCCAGCCCAGTTGTGGCCCTGCTTGACTCAGCTCTGTAGCTGTAGCCAGCCCTGTTTTGGCCCTAGCTTGACTCAGCTCTGAGAGTGTAGCCAGCCCAGTTTGCCCTCTTGCTTGACTCAGCTCTGTAGTGTTACCCAGCCCAGGTTTGGCCCACTGCTTGCTTACTCAGCTCTGGAGTGTCTAGCCAGCCCAGTTGGCCCTGCTTGGTTGACTCAGCTCTGTAGTGTTAGCCAGCCCGTAGTTTGCCCTGCTTGGCTTGACCTCAGCTCTTGTAGTGTTAGCCAGCCCAGTTTTGGCCTGCTTGGCTTTGACTCAGCTCTGTAGTGTTAGGCCAGCCCAGGTTTGGCCCTGCTTGACTCAGCTCTGTAGTGTTAGCCAGCCCAGTATGGCCCCTTGCTTGAATCAGCTCTGTAGTGTTAGCCCAGCCCTAGTTTGGCCCTGCTTGACTCAGCTCTTGTAGTGTTAGCCAGCCCAGTTTGGCCCTGCTTGACTCAGCTCTGTAGCGTTAGCCAGCCCAGTTTGGCCCTGCTTGACTCAGCTCTGTAGCGTTTGCCAGCCCAGTTTGGCCCTGCTTGGCTTGACTCAGCTCTGTAGCGTTAGCCAGCCCAGTTTGGCCCTGCTTGGCTTCACTCAGCTCTGTAGTGTTTAGCCAGCCCAGTTTGGCCCTGCTTGGCTTGACTCAGCTCTGTAGTGTTAGCCAGCCCAGTTTGGCCCTGCTTGGCTTGACTCAGCTCTGTAGCGTTAGCCAGCCCAGTTTGGCCCTGCTTGGCTTGACTCAGCTCTGTAGTGTTAGCCAGCCCAGTTTGGCCCTGCTTGGCTTGACTCAGCTCTGTAGTGTTAGCCAGCCCAGTTTGGCCCTGCTTGGCTTGACTCAGCTCTGTAGTGTTAGCCAGCCCAGTTTGGCCCTGCTTTGCTTGACTCAGCTCTGTAGTGTTAGCCAGCCCAGTTTGGCCCTGCTTGACTCAGCTCTGTAGTGTTAGCCAGCCCAGTTTGGCCCTGCTTGACTCAGCTCTGTAGCGTTAGCCAGCCCAGTTTGGCCCTGCTTGGCTTGACTCAGCTCTGTAGTGTTAGCCAGCCCAGTTTGGCCCTGCTTGGCTTGACTCAGCTCTGTAGTGTTAGCCAGCCCAGTTTGGCCCTGCTTGACTCAGCTCTGTAGTGTTAGCCAGCCCAGTTTGGCCCCTGCTTGACTCAGCTCTGTAGTGTTAGCCAGCCCAGTTTGGCCCTGCTTGACTCAGCTCTGTAGTGTTAGCCAGCCCAGTTTGGCCCTGCTTGACTCAGCTCTGTAGCGTTAGCCAGCCCAGTTTGGCCCTGCTTGACTTCAGCTCTGTAGTGTTAGCCAGCCCAGTTTGGCCCTGCTTGACTCAGCTCTGTAGTGTTAGCCAGCCCAGTTTGGCCCTGCTTGGCTTGACTCAGCTCTGTAGTGTTAGCCAGCCCAGTTTGGCCCTGCTTGGCTTGACTCAGCTCTGTAGTGTTAGCCAGCCCAGTTTGGCCCTGCTTGCTTGACTCAGCTCTGTAGTGTTAGCCAGCCCAGTTTGGCCCTGCTTGACTCAGCTCTGTAGTGTTAGCCAGCCCAGTTTGGCCCTGCTTGACTCAGCTCTGTAGTGTTAGCCAGCCCAGTTTGGCCCTGCTTGACTCAGCTCTGTAGTGTTAGCCAGCCCAGTTTGGCCCTGCTTGACTCAGCTCTGTAGTGTTAGCCAGCCCAGTTTGGCCCTGCTTGACTCAGCTCTGTAGTGTTAGCCAGCCCAGTTTTGGCCCTGCTTGACTCAGCTCTGTAGTGTTAGCCAGCCCAGGTTTGGCCCTGCTTGACTCAGCTCTGTAGTGTTAGCCAGCCCAGTTTGGCCCTGCTTGACTCAGCTCTGTAGCGTTAGCCAGCCCAGTTTGGCCCTGCTTGACTCAGCTCTGTAGCGTTAGCCAGCCCAGTTTGGCCCTGCTTGACTCAGCTCTGTAGTGTTAGCCAGCCCAGTTTGGCCCTGCTTGACTCAGCTCTGTAGTGTTAGCCAGCCCAGTTTGGCCCTGCTTGACTCAGCTCTGTAGCGTTAGCCAGCCCAGTTTGGCCCTGCTTGACTCAGCTCTGTAGTGTTAGCCAGCCCAGTTTGGCCCTGCTTGGCTTGACTCAGCTCTGTAGTGTTAGCCAGCCCAGTTTGGCCCTGCTTGGCTTGACTCAGCTCTGTAGTGTTAGCCAGCCCAGTTGGCCCTGCTTGACTCAGCTCTGTAGTGTTAGCCAGCCCAGTTTGGCCCTGCTTGGCTTGACTCAGCTCTGTAGTGTTAGCCAGCCCAGTTTGGCCCTGCTTGACTCAGCTCTGTAGTGTTAGCCAGCCCAGTTTGGCCCTGCTTGACTCAGCTCTGTAGCGTTAGCCAGCCCAGTTTGGCCCTGCTTGACTCAGCTCTGTAGTGTTAGCCAGCCCAGTTTGGCCCTGCTTGACTCAGCTCTGTAGTGTAGCCAGCCAGTTTGGCCCTGCTTGACTCAGCTCTGTAGCTGTTAGCCAGCCCAGTTTGGCCCTGCTTGACTCAGCTCTGTAGTGTTAGCCAGCCCAGTTTGGCCCTGCTTGACTCAGCTCTGTAGCGTTAGCCATCCCAGTTTGGCCCTGCTTGGCTTTGACTCAGCTCTGTAGTGTTAGCCAGCCCAGTTTGGCCCTGCTTGGCTTGACTCAGCTCTGTAGTGTTAGCCTGCCCAGTTTGGCCCTGCTTGACTCAGCTCTGTAGCGTTAGCCAGCCCAGTTTGGCCCTGCTTGACTCAGCTCTGTAATGTTAGCCAGCCCAGTTTGGCCCTGCTTGACTCAGCTCTGTAGTGTTAGCCAGCCCAGTTTGGCCCTGCTTGACTCAGCTCTGTAGCGTTAGCCAGCCCAGTTTGGCCCTGCTTGACTCAGCTCTGAAGTGTTAGCCAGCCCAGTTTGGCCCTGCTTGACTCAGCTCTGTAGCGTTAGCCATTCCAGTTTGGCCCTGCTTGGCTTGACTCAGCTCTGTAGCGTTTGCCAGCCCAGTTTGGCCCTGCTTGGCTTGACTCAGCTCTGTAGCGTTAGCCAGCCCAGTTTGGCCCTGCTTGGCTTCACTCAGCTCTGTAGTGTTAGCCAGCCCAGTTTGGCCCTGCTTGGCTTGACTCAGCTCTGTAGTGTTAGCCAGCCCAGTTTGGCCCTGCTTGGCTTGACTCAGCTCTGTAGCGTTAGCCAGCCCAGTTTGGCCCTGCTTGGCTTGACTCAGCTCTGTAGTGTTAGCCAGCCCAGTTTGGCCCTGCTTGGCTTGACTCAGCTCTGTAGTGTTAGCCAGCCCAGTTTGGCCCTGCTTGGCTTGACTCAGCTCTGTAGTGTTAGCCAGCCCAGTTTGGCCCTGCTTTGCTTGACTCAGCTCTGTAGTGTTAGCCAGCCCAGTTTGGCCCTGCTTGACTCAGCTCTGTAGTGTTAGCCAGCCCAGTTTGGCCCTGCTTGACTCAGCTCTGTAGCGTTAGCCAGCCCAGTTTGGCCCTGCTTGGCTTGACTCAGCTCTGTAGTGTTAGCCAGCCCAGTTTGGCCCTGCTTGGCTTGACTCAGCTCTGTAGTGTTAGCCAGCCCAGTTTGGCCCTGCTTGACTCAGCTCTGTAGTGTTAGCCAGCCCAGTTTGGCCCTGCTTGACTCAGCTCTGTAGTGTTAGCCAGCCCAGTTTGGCCCTGCTTGACTCAGCTCTGTAGTGTTAGCCAGCCCAGTTTGGCCCTGCCTTGACTCAGCTCTGTAGTGTTAGCCAGCCCAGTTTGGCCCTGCTTGACTCAGCTCTGTAGTGTTAGCCCAGCCCAGTTTGGCCCTGCTTGACTCAGCTCTGTAGTGTTAGCCAGCCCAGTTTGGCCCCTGCTTGGCTTGACTCAGCTCTGTAGTGTTAGCCAGCCCAGTTTGGCCCTGCCTTGACTCAGCTCTGTAGTGTTAGCCATCCCAGTTTGGCCCTGCTTGACTCAGCTCTGTAGTGTTAGCCAGCCCAGTTTGGCCTTCTGCTTGACTCAGCTCTGTAGTGTTAGCCAGCCCAGTTTGGCCCTGCTTGACTCAGCTCTGTAGTGTTAGCCAGCCCAGTTTGGCCCTGCTTGACTCAGCTTTGTAGCGTTAGCCAGCCCAGTTTGGCCCTGCTTGACTCAGCTCTGTAGTGTTAGCCAGCCCAGTTTGGCCCTGCTTGACTCAGCTCTGTAGTGTTAGCCAGCCCAGTTTGGCCCTGCTTGACTCAGCTCTGTAGCGTTATCCAGCCCAGTTTGGCCCTGCTTGACTCAGCTTTGTAGCGTTAGCCAGCCCAGTTTGGAACCTGCTTGACTCAGCTCTGTAGTGTTAGCCAGCCCAGTTTGGCCCTGCTTGACTCAGCTCTGTAGTGTTAGCCAGCCAGTTTGGCCCTGCTTGACTCAGCTCTGTAGCGTTAGCCAGCCCAGTTTGGCCCTGCTTGACCTCAGCTCTGTAGTGTTAGCCAGCCCAGTTTGGCCCTGCTGGCTTGACTCAGCTCTGTAGTGTTAGCCAGCCCAGTTGGCCCTGCTTGGCTTGACTCAGCTCTGTAGTGTTAGCCAGCCCAGTTTGGCCCTCTGTATGTTCAGCTCTGTAGTGTTAGCCAGCCCAGTTTGGCCCTGCTTGACTCAGCTCTGTAGTGTTAGCCAGCCCAGTTTGGCCCCGGCTTGGACCTCAAGCTCTGCCTGTAGTGTTAGCCAGCACAGTTTGGCCTGCTTGGCTTGAATCAGCTCTGTAGTGTTAGCCAGCCCAGTTTGGCCCTGCTCTGACTCAGCTTCTGTAGTGTTAGCCAGCCCAGTTTGGCCCTGCTTGACTCAGCTCTGTAGTGTTAGCCAGCCCAGGTTTGGCCTGCTTGACTCAGCTCTGTAGCGTTAGCCAGCCCAGTTTGGCCCTGCTTGACTCAGCTCTGTAATGTTAGCCAGCCCAGTTTGGCCCTGCTTGACTCAGCTCTGTAGTGTTAGCCAGCCCAGTTTGGCCCTGCTTGACTCAGCTCTGTAGCGTTAGCCAGGCCCAGTTTGGCCCTGCTTGACTCAGCTCTGAAGTGTTTAGCCAGCCCAGTTTGGCCCTGCTTGACTCAGCTCTGTAGCGTTAGCCATTCCAGTTTGGCCCTGCTTGGCTTGACTCAGCTCTGTAGCGTGTTTGCCAGCCCAGTTTGGCCCTGCTTGGCTTGACTCAGCTCTGTAGCGTTAGCCAGCCCAGTTTGGCCCTGCTTGGCTTCACTCAGCTCTGTAGTGTTAGCCAGCCCAGTTTGGCCCTGCTTGGCTTGACTCAGCTCTGTAGTGTTAGCCAGCCCAGTTTGGCCCTGCTTGGCTTGACTCAGCTCTGTAGCGTTAGCCAGCCCAGTTTGGCCCTGCTTGGCTTGACTCAGCTCTGTAGTGTTAGCCAGCCCAGTTTGGCCCTGCTTGGCTTGACTCAGCTCTGTAGTGTTAGCCAGCCCAGTTTGGCCCTGCTTGGCTTGACTCAGCTCTGTAGTGTTAGCCAGCCCAGTTTGGCCCTGCTTTGCTTGACTCAGCTCTGTAGTGTTAGCCAGCCCAGTTTGGCCCTGCTTGACTCAGCTCTGTAGTGTTAGCCATCCCAGTTTGGCCCTGCTTGACTCAGCTCTGTAGCGTTAGCCAGCCCAGTTTGGCCCTGCTTGGCTTGACTCAGCTCTGTAGTGTTAGCCAGCCCAGTTTGGCCCTGCTTGGCTTGACTCAGCTCTGTAGTGTTAGCCATTCCAGTTTGGCCCTGCTTGACTCAGCTCTGTAGTGTTAGCCAGCCCAGTTTGGCCCTGCTTGACTCAGCTCTGTAGTGTTAGCCAGCCCAGTTTGGCCCTGCTTGACTCAGCTCTGTAGTGTTAGCCAGCCCAGTTTGGCCCTGCTTGACTCAGCTCTGTAGCGTGAGCCAGCCCAGTTTGGCCCTGCTTGACTTAGCTCTGTAGTGTTACCCAGCCCAGTTTGGCCCTGCTTGACTCAGCTCTGTAGTGTTAGCCAGCCCAGTTTGGCCCTGCTTGGCTTGACTCAGCTCTGTTGTGTTAGCCATCCCAGTTTGGCCCTGCTTGGCTTGACTCAGCTCTGTAGTGTTAGCCAGCCCAGTTTGGCCCTGCTTGACTCAGCTCTGTAGTGTTAGCCAGCCCAGTTTGGCCCTGCTTGGCTTGACTCAGCTCTGTAGTGTTAGCCAGCCCAGTTTGGCCCTGCTTGGCTTGACTCAGCTCTGTAGTGTTAGCCAGCCCAGTTTGGCCCTGCTTGACTCAGCTCTGTAGTGTTAGCCAGCCCAGTTTGGCCCTGCTTGGCTTGACTCAGCTCTGTAGTGTTAGCCAGCCCAGTTTGGCCCTGCTTTACTCAGCTCTGTAGCGTTAGCCAGCCCAGTTTGGCCCTGCTTGACTCAGCTCTGTAGCGTTACCCAGCCCAGTTTGGCCCTGCTTGACTCAGCTCTGTAGTGTTAGCCAGCCCAGTTTGGCCCTGCTTGACTCAGCTCTGTAGCATAAGCCAGCCCAGTTTGGCCCTGCTTGGCTTGACTCAGCTCTGTAGTGTTAGCCAGCCCAGTTTGGCCCTGCTTGGCTTGACTCAGCTCTGTAGTGTTAGCCAGCCCAGTTTGGCCCTGCTTGGCTTGACTCAGCTCTGTAGTGTTAGCCATCCCAGTTTGGCCCTGCTTGACTCAGCTCTGTAGTGTTAGCCAGCCCATTTTGGCCCTGCTTGACTCAGCTCTGTAGTGTTAGCCAGCCCAGTTTGGCCCTGCTTGACTCAGCTCTGTAGTGTTAGCCAGCCCAGTTTGGCCCTGCTTGGCTTGACTCAGCTCTGTAGTGTTAGCCAGCCCAGTTTGGCCCTGCTTGGCTTGACTCAGCTCTGTAGTGTTAGCCAGCCCAGTTTGGCCCTGCTTGACTCAGCTCTGTAGTGTTAGCCAGCCCAGTTTGGCCCTGCTTGGCTTGACTCAGCTCTGTAGTGTTAGCCTGCCCAGTTTGGCCCTGCTTGACTCAGCTCTGTAGTGTTAGCCAGCCCAGTTTGGCCCTGCTTGACTCAGCTCTGTAGCGTTAGCCAGCCCAGTTTGGCCCTGCTTGACTCAGCTCTGTAGCGTTAGCCAGCCCAGTTTGGCCCTGCTTGACTCAGCTCTGTAGTGTTAGCCAGCCCAGTTTGGCCCTGCTTGACTCAGCTTTGTAGTGTTAGCCAGCCCAGTTTGGCCCTGCTTGACTCAGCTCTGTAGTGTTAGCCAGCCCAGTTTGGCCCTGCTTGACTCAGCTCTGTAGCGTTAGCCAGCCCAGTTTGGCCCTGCTTGACTCAGCTCTGTAGCGTTAGCCAGCCCAGTTTGGCCCTGCTTGACTCAGCTCTGTAGTGTTAGCCAGCCCAGTTTGGCCCTGCTTGACTCAGCTCTGTAGTGTTAGCCAGCCCAGTTTGGCCCTGCTTGGCTTGACTCAGCTCTATAGTGATAAACAGCCCTGCTTGACTCAGTTCTATAGTGACAAACCGTCATCAGTGTGTTGGAGGGGATCAGTCTGATCAAGGAGAGGCGCAGAATCACTGATCTGGACCTCTTAGTGAGTCATTATTTGAGATGCAAGTGGATTTGTAGATTAGTGAGTCTGTGCAGTTCACCGCAATGGATTTGATCTAAAACATGCACAATGTCATGAAGACCACTGCTACTCCATAGAATGAAACCATCCCCTATGAGGACTAATGACCAACTCTGAAACTCACCACACTATGCTGTACTGACAGCATCATCATCACACTAGCATTAATGTTCACACTCTGGGGCTCATTTGTCCACATTTAAACTGGTCTAGGTCTCCTTACAGGTGAGACACATTTAAACTGGTCTTGGTCTCCTTACAGGTGAGACACATTTAAACTGGTCTAGGTCTCCTTACAGGTTGGACACATTTAAACTGGTCTAGGTCTCCTTACAGGTGAGACACATTTAAACTGGTCTTGGTCTCCTTACAGGTTGGACACGTGTGTCACGGTTTCGGCCGAGGCTGCTCCTCCTCCTTGCTCGGGCAGGCTTCGGCGGTCGTCGTCCCCGGAGTACTAGCTATCACCGTTTGATGTTTTCGATGTTTGTAATGGTTTTGTCTTTTTGTACACCTGTTTCCTTTTTGGTTGATTATGTCTCCTATAAGTTTCTTGTTTTGTCAGCACAACGGAGCTAGCTAGCAAAACAAACCCAGCCCGGCAGAACAGAAGTGGATTGCATCGACGGGAGGAGTTCAGGAAGTAGAGCGGAAACGGCTCAAAAACATGTCTATAAGTTTCTGGTTTTGTTAGTCATGTGTTGTGTGCTATTGTTCCACCTGTCACTGGTGCGGCTCGTCATTCGTGCTTTTGTAATTTCCAGTCATCGCACTGTATTGTTTTCATGCACTTTGGATGATTGTGTTTTGCGCATTATTGCGCATCGTCTGCCTCCTGCTTTGTCGAGGCCAGAGTCTGTTTATTTGTTTGTATTCAGTAAAGTCGGTTGGACTTAGCTTCTGTGTCCTGCGTGTGACTCCTCCACCACATCCACATCAGCCGGTCTCCTGACAACATGGGTCTAGAGGTCTCTAGTGGTTGAGTCTTGGTCTGGGTCTCACTGGTTCTGTTCCAATCAGTCTTGTCTCCATCTCTGGTATATTCAGTACCAATACACCAACGTCATACACTCCAGACCTGGGTTCCAGTGCTTAATTTGAGCCGGATCTGGCACCTCTCAGATTTGACCTCATTTGTTCCAGCACCTATTTGCCCGGCTCCGGTACCTCACGCATGATTTATACAATTTGTTTACTGTTTGCACTGTAAACATTTAAAAAAGCGATCAGAGTTAAATCAAGTTGCCTCCTGGTTATTTCTCCAGCCTCCCAGAAAAACCATCATGTAAAAGCACGTTGATCCTTCTGTGCAATCATCCTAATCCTTCCCCATTGATTACAGACCTGCTCTCTTATTTCTAAATAGGTCCATCAACCGACGAAATGCCCGGAGCAGGTGCAATTTGGACAGAGGCTCAGTTCAAGACCAAACAAACGTATAACCCCTGGCTTGTCAAGCAACATTCAAAGCTTATAATTGTAATAGCCAGTTATAATTGTAATGGCTTAGCAGATAATAACAAAAGAAGAACAATATTTACATGGCTCAAAGAGAAGGAATATAATATCTATTGTTTACAGGAAACCCATTCAACAATTCTAGATGAAGTTGGGTGGAAAAAGGACTGGGGGGGGGAGAAATATACTTCTCCCATGGGCTAAGAAACTCAAAAGGGGTGATGATATTAATTAACAGTAATTTCGATCCAAATGTGCAAATTGTTCAAACAGATACGCAAGGTAGATAGATTATTTTAAATATGTTATTGGACCATAAACAAATATGGCTCATTAACCTTTACGGACAAAATAATGATGATCTGAGGATGCATCCCGCGACGGCGTGACCCGTCAGAGCTATAGTGGCCTTGCCATGCGGATATCCTCGCATGCGTTTGTTAACAATCTAGGTCTTAGTTGTTGAAGTGCATCACACATATCTGAATTGTCGCTCGAGCTCCAAAAGAGAGACACACAGGGCAGTCACCAGGGAGGTGATGGTGTTATTACTGCACACAGGGCAGTCACCAGGGAAGTGAGGGTGTTAATACTGCACACAGGGCAGTCACCAGGGAAGTGAGGGTGTTATTACTGCACACAGGGCAGTCACCAGGGAAGTGAGGGTGTTATTACTGCACACAGGGCAGTCACCAGGGAAGTGAGGGTGTTATTACTGCACACAGGGCAGTCACCAGGGAAGTGAGGGTGTTCAGTGCCATGGCAGAGCAGCCAGGCCGACACACAACTCAGCCAGAGAGGGATTCAGGAGAACTCTTTCCAAGGAGTCAAACTGAATGGTGGAAGACCCAGCGACAGAGTCCTTAATCAGAGGGAGTTTTTCGAGAGCTTGGCGAGGAACATGGAGGCTAGAAGGTTCTCTCAAGGAGGACGGGCGGTGGACAATACAGGATACAGCCAGTTCATAGAGGAGCTGAAGGTGCTTTATGCGCAATACTGGCCAGAGGATTCAGGAGCACTGTATGGAGAAACAGTGATAGAATCTCTCTGCCAGAGGTTTGGCATTGACAGTCCACGTACGGTCATACGGGCCTACAGGCAGTACAGGGACACTGATGGTAATGATAAAGGAGACTTTCCAGATGGACTTAAAGAGATGTTGATGGTGGTCAGCACCATCCCCATCTCCAGATGGACTTAAAAATATGTTGATGAGGTCAGCACCATCCCCATCTCCAGATGGATTTAAAGAGATGTTGATGGTGGTCAGCACCATCCCCATCTGCAGATGGACTTAAAGAGATGTTGATGGTGGTCAGCACCATCCCCATCTCCAGATGGACTTAAAGAGATGTTGATGGAGGTCAGCACCATCCCCATCTCCAGATGGACTTAAAGAGATGTTGATGGTGGTCAGCACCATCCCCATCTCCAGATGGACTTAAAAAGATGTTGATGGTGGTCAGCACCATCCCCATCTGCAGATGGACTTAAAGAGATGTTGATGGTGGTCAGCACCATCCCCATCTCCAGATGGACTTAAAGAGATGTTGATGGAGGTCAGCACCATCCCCATCTCCAGATGGACTTAAAGAGATGTAGATGGTGGTCAGCACCCTCCCCATCTCCAGTGCAGAAGGCCAGCAGGGATTTTCTCAAATGAATCTGATTTGCACCTCAAACCGCGCCTCTCTGCATACCTCCACCATATCAGGGCTACTCTTTCTGAACCTTGTTGGCCCACCCCTGACCAAATTCAACCCAGTCCCCTATGTGAGGTCATGGATTGCTAAAGGACCCAGATGTGTCACAGACACCAGGAGCAAAACAAGAGATAGGGAGGAGAAGACGCACCAGGAAATGGCCGTGTTGTGGAAGGTTCTGGAAAACTTTACAAACTTGTTCTGTCCTGTGAAGTTAATCTGAATATGCGCTTCATATTATCAGATAGGCAGGAGGCCTATATACTATAATATGTGTTCTGCTGTAGCATACATTTATTTATTTTATTTGAAGTATATTCTGATATCCTACAGTGATGTCTTGAAAAGTGATGTCTTGAAAAGTATATGAAATGTGAGTATTGTAAGCCCCACCTCTGAGTATATGAAATGTGAGTCTTGTAAGCCCCACCTCTGAGTATATGAAATGTGAGTCTTGTAAGCCCCACCTCTGAGTATATGAAATGTGAGTCTTGTAAGCCCCACCTCTGAGTATATGAAATGTGAGTCTTGTAATCCCCACCTCTGAGTATATGAAATGTGAGTCTTGTAAGCCCCACCTCTGAGTATATGAAATGTGAGTCTTGTAAGCCCCACCTCTGAGTATATGAAATGTGAGTCTTGTAAGCCCCACCTCTGAGTATATGAAATGTGAGTCTTGTAAGCCCCACCTCTGAGTATATGAAATGTGAGTCTTGTAAGCCCCACCTCTGAGTATATGAAATGTGAGTATTGTAAGCCCCACCTCTGAGTATATGAAATGTTAGTCTTGTAAGCCCCACCTCTGAGTATGTGTTCATATGCATATGGAGGGTGTTCTGCAGTGACACCTAAAAATGTTGCTGTACATTGATGTCTTGAAAATTAGGCTGTGAGAAATTCAGACTTGTAAGCCCCACAGCTACACTAGAGTATGTGGGCATAGTATATGTTGGAGACAAACGTGTGGCCGACGCGTGACGGTGGCTGTGTGAGAAGCACGCCTGTATCTCTCACATAACTAGAATGACTGTGATGAGTGTGGTGGAAGGAGTCAGGCGCAGGAGGGTAATCACCGAATACAGAGTTTATTCCTACGTTGACACACAAATGCGCTCCAATAGCGATCAACGAAACAGGCACAGGGCAAACTAACATCCCTGGCAAATACACTGTAACGGATATCCAATAATACATAGGCACAGGAGGGAAATCTACCCTGGCAACACAATGTTATGAGTAGCTCCACCGAGCTACACTACTCTCACAATGAACAATCCCCCACAAGGACAAGGGGGTAGAGGGAACACTTATACACTGACTAATTAGGGGATAGGAACCAGGTGTGTGTGATTGACAAGACAAGACAATTGTGATGATGATTGGGGCGGCAGTGGTTAGTAGGCCGGTGACGACGAACGCCGAAGCCTGCCCGAACAAGGAGGAGAGGCAGCATCGGCCGAAGTCGTGACAATGACATTCACTTTCTACGATCTCTCTCCCTCTCTGCTCTGATAAACTGAGTTTAAATGTATTTGGCTAAGGTGTATGTAAACTTCCGACTTCAAATGTAACTAGAATGAGATTCACTTTCTATGATCTCTCTCCCTCTCTGCTCTGAAAGACAGGAGCCTGAACTCTCATCTCTCAAGCGTTGCACTTCATCATTTATTTAGACTCTATGCTGTAGGCCACCAAAATATTTGATAAACTTCCAAATATTGTTTTACAAAAGAGAGAGAGAGATAGGCTTTTGACACGAGTGCATCGGCCATCACCAGTGAGGGAGCTGTGCATCATTGGGTGAGTCAGTGAAACTGGAAAGCATTTTTAGGACTATAATTTCCTCCTCATATTGTAGCCTACAATATGTGTCTCCACACACCTAGGCCTCGGCTATTGATGGATTCAAGACAAGGTCGTTTTTATTGATCTCTGATTCTCAGTTTGTCAGTGTCAAAGTAGCATTTCAATCCCAGGGTTAGAGTTAGTTAGAGTTAGAGTTAGTGTTAGGGTTACTGCTGCTAGTACAGTGTAAGAATGAGGCATCACAGTACTTTTACACCACTGGACTAACAGGAATAATTACACACCAATAAACACACTGTAATGTAAAGTGTTACATCATTCTCAATGATCAGTCAATACATACAGTATTCATTTCAGCTACAGTACATTGTATCCATTTCAAGTCCCCCCTCCCCCATTGTAGCTAATTATCTATAACACATTGTACAGTTTTACAACCACGTATTAGTTATTATGGATGCTTATAGTTAGTGTCATAGCACATAAGTTTAAGGCATTACACAATTCATTAAAAGCATTATACATATGTACTTCATAGAAACTGTTACCCTTTATATATTCTAACCACTCTATTTAATGTATTCCATATTAAAGGCCCTAATCTATTAACATTGTGGACAGTTCTCTCTCTCTCTCTCTCTCTCTCTCTCTCTCTCTCTCTCTCTCTCTCTCTCTCTCTCTCTCTCTCTCCCTCCCTCTAACCCCACCCCCCCTCTAACCCCACCCCTCTGGCAGAACCAGGAAGTCCCTCCCCTCCCACAAACTCTCTTCTGTGGAAACAAAACTGATCTGAGTCTCTGTGTCGTCTGTCTGTGTGAGAGTGAACAACCGTCCAAATGGCTCAGCAGGGAGTTCTGCTGGACCAGGACCAGTTCTGTTGTTCTGTCTGTCTGGATCTACTGAAGGAGCCGGTCACCATCCCCTGTGGACACAGTTACTGTAAGAGCTGTATTGAGGGCTGCTGGGATCAGGATGTTCTGAAAGGGGTCTATAGCTGTCCTCAGTGCAGAGAGACCTTCACTCCAAGGCCTAATCTGAGGAAAAATAACATGTTGGCTGAGTTGGTGGAGAAACTGAAGAAGACAGGACTCCAGGCTGCTCCCCCTCCTGCTCTGTGCTATGCTGGACCTGGAGATGTGGCGTGTGATTTCTGCACTGGGACCAGAAAGCAGAAAGCCCTCATGTCCTGTCTGGTGTGTCTGGCCTCTTACTGTGAGACTCACCTCCAACCTCACTATGAATATCCTGCTTTCAAGAAGCACAAGCTTGTCAAAGCCACCGCACAACTACAGGAGAAGATCTGCTCTCATCATGACAAACTGCTGGAGGTTTACTGTCGTACCGATCAGCAGTGTATCTGTTATCTGTGTACAATGGATGAACATAAAGGCCATGATACAGTGTCAGCTGCAGCAGAGAGGACTGAGAAACAGGTAAGACCAGAACAACTTGTTGGTGACTGTCTGATAAACAAAGAATTAAAGATACAGTAGGAACTAAGGCTGTTTGAATATGAGATCATTCAAATGAAATTGATCCTCATCAGAACAAATATGAACACAAACCTTGAGTATATTGAGTTTGATCCAAATGTATCACCATTTTCTAAAGTCAAACACTATTATCATTCTGAATGCCCTTTTATAAGTCCAAAGTTCAGCCTTAACCCTTTGATACGTGTACGCCTACCATAAAAACTATAATCTTTCACATAGCAAGATAAACAAATATAATATTGGAAAGGGACTTCCTCAAGATGATATACCTTCCTCTCTATGTGCCCTATGTCACATTACTATACTATTGATCTACTGGACAAATAAAGCTTGATAGCTCATTGAAGAGTGATTCTCCACAGATGCAGCTGGGGATGAGTCAGCAGAAGGTCCAGCAGAGATTCCAGGAGAGAGAGAAGGAGCTGAAGGAGCTCCAACAGGCTGTGGAGTCTCTCAAGGTGAGTATTGTTGACCAGAGGAGACACACCATTTCACTTCTCTCCTCCAGTCAGAGAGAGGGAGAGGGAGAGAGGCCCCTATCCAATCCCACTGGCTCCACTGTTGGGAACAGGCTGTCTGGACCCCTTTCAGAGAATAGACTGCTTAATGTAACCGGCGGGATATGAACCCAGGTCTACTGAGGAGAGAAACCAACATCTTGACTGTTTCACCAAGAGGTCATTCCCCATTAGGCTGACACTGATTTTGAAGTCGCAAGAGGGGTTACCTCATCACATAACCTTGAGTAACCATGAAAGACTCAAGTCCCCTATACATTAAAATGGAGCTCTCTCTCAATTTTATTCAAAGGGCTTTATTGGCATGGGAAACATATATGTTTACATTGCGAAAGCAAGTGAAATAGATAATAAACAATCAGAAATGAACAGTAAACATTACACTCACAAAAGTTTCAAAGGAATAAAAACTTTCAAATGTTATAACTCAAGTGCAAACAGAGTGAGCCATTCGCCAGACTGAGTTCTGGAGGTGAAATGGAAATTAATGAGGGAGAGTTAAGTGAGGTAGAAGGTGTGGTGAAGAGCTCAGAACCAGAGCCTGGCATCAATGGACTTGATAAAGAAGAATCTGGTGCAGTAGGAGATACATTGTAGGACAAAGTGGATCCATACCTTTTGGCAGATCCATTTGTGGTTTCAGTGTGGGTGGGAAAGGAGTTGAGTGCAGTTGAATCAGTGAAGGTAACCTGTAGTGGACTTGGGATATTTGTTGGTGTTTCTTCTGACCAGAGGGAGTGGGCGCTCCGTGTCACGCAACTTGGGTCAAGATCTGTTTCTTGCTTTGCTCTTAGGAACAGGGCACCATTGAAAGGAGTGATTTCTGGGGTAGCGTTAAGTGTGGAGGTGGAGAAATTGAAGATGAAGATTCCTGGTGTTTGTGATGCCCGCCGTTTGGTGTGACGCAGACCTGGTGGTGAGCGTGGTGAAACAGAGGAGTCACTGTCAGTCCTTTTGAGTTTTGAGTCTTTACCCAACAAAGTCATGGTAGGATATATCAGTTATCCTGTTAGAGCTTTTGTGGCGAATCCACTGTGCTGATTCATGTGCAACGTTTATGGTCATGTTGCAGCATGTAGGAGGGAGATTCCAAGATGTGGGAAGTGTGCAGGAGGGCATGGGATAGAGGATTGTGTAGTTTCGGTGGATAAAGTTGTGTGTGTCAACTGTTGGGATGCCCATGTTGCTGGGGATCTGAAGTGTCCGGTGCGAGAGAGGCAGGTTGAGGTGGCTAGAGTCAGAGTAGTGCAGAAGGTGTCGTATGCTGAGGCAGTGAAGGAAGTAGAGGAGGATGGGTCAAGGGTGAGAGATCCTGAGAGGATCCCTGTGAGTAGTGGATCTGTGCCAGCACAGAGGGATAGGCCAACGAGTGATATATGCTTTAGTAAAGTTAGCTTCTTAGCGTTCATAGCAATGGTTATCAACTGTACAGCAGAAATGGAACGTGAATCACAGAAAATAGATGTTGTGTTGGCAGCTGCAGAGAAGTATTTGGGCATACAAGATTAGACTTCAGAAGAGTTACAGGGTGTGTTGAGTGGTGGTGTCCCGTCCTCCCAGGCCGTTGGCATGGTGCAGGAGCAGATAGGGTCAAAGTAGTGGAATGGGGTAGTGGGTATTTAATGAGTGTAGGGTTAGTTGGAAGGGTGTTTTTCTGTATTATTATAATTTCCCCTTTTCCCATTTTGTATCACAAAGTATAATGGATTTATATTATAGTCCAGTTGGGGGCGGTAATGCAACATATTGGATGCCAACCGCCGTTAAACTCCAAAGATGAAGAACCGTTGTATTATGGCGATGTACAGTGTTGTAACGATGTCTCTGTCTCTCTCATTCATTAACTTTCGCGGTAGTTGGTTGTGTGGGTCTCTGGTTATGAATAGGGTGCTGACAGACAATTGTTGATGGATATTTATAGAGCTCTGATCAGGACGACGAGTTTGAGAGGCAAGGGGCAGGTTTGAGACTGATCTCCAGAATTAATAAGAAAACTACACTTTATTTCTCAGCTGCCTCACCAATGTCTTTACGTGAATTACTAACTTTTAATTGCTAAATATTTCCAATAGATGGCTGCATAAGACCACAAAGCATCAGTTATAGGCTACAAGCATAAAATAGCATGCAACCAAAGACTATGTCCTATGATTTTCTAAAAAGGTCACTCATTACTTTACAGTTAGCTATATACCTCGTATTAGGCCTGTGTTGCTTTTGGGAGAGCAACAAAATATTAACTCTAGCAGGTATTGAACACCGGCCAAATAATCACTAGTCAGATGCGCTTACCTCAACCCTAGTAAACATGCATTATGACATCATCTTAATATCTCATATATTCCAGCCCACCAATAAATCATGCAACCATCGCGGTTAGAAAATGTACCTCAACATGCTCCTCCCTTGTGCTAGAAGGCAGAGTGCTCACTGCCGCTGACGGCACAAGCTTTTTGCGGGGCTTGTTGAGTTGGCTACTTGTTTTTGAAGGCAGAGTGGCTCTGTGCTGGTTGATGAATTTGACAATGAATGTACTAGAAAAATACGTTTTTGTCGACCAGAGGTGACTGAATTAATGTTCGCGCTTTTTGATAATCGTTATAGTAATGAGGTATAATTTTAAAACATGACCATAAAAACAGGTAATAATAAACATGAATCATCATTATATTACTTCACAGTAATGTGTTTTCAGTCCTTCCTCTTGCGTTAGCAGTGTGGAAAGGGACAGTAAAAAGCTCAGGCAGGAGTTTTCCTGTGAGGTGGAGTGGTGGTGTATCCAGGGAGAGAACTAAACTAATCTTCTGAAATGTCATTTGTGGTTTTATGCTGCCATCTATTGGAATTATTTAGCAACTGCAGTAGTACTGAATAAAGTGTATATCCTTACTAAGTGAATCCTTACTAAAGTAGTAATTACTCAAAATTGCTAAATATAAAATGTTCTAGTTCATTTGATCACTTAAAACCATAAAATAACAATTCATAGCATAACAAACAATGAAACTGACATAAACCGAAAACACCATACATTTAGTTAATTATCTAAAAAATAATATATATATTTAGATGGGTGACATTATCTGCCAAAGTAACACCACCTTAACATATAAACAGACACAGGACACACTGAAAATGAGCTTTTTTTATATAAATCTGGTAGTTCTCAAAAGAGCCTTTGCTTTGCTGAGCAGTTAGTTTTCAGGAGTGTGCTGCCTGCCTGCCTTCAGAGGAGTCTGTCTGTGAATAATGTAAAGTTAATAAGTTATTGCCACGCTTTCACAGAGGCCTAGTTTACATTTACATGTGAGTCATTTAGCAGACGCTCTTATTCAGAACGACTAGGGTTAAGTGCCTAAATCTGTCGATGTACAAGGGTACAGATTTCTCACCTAGTCGGCTCGGGGATTTGAACCAGCCACCCTTCGATTACTGCCCAACGCTCTTAATCGCTACATTAAGAGCGTCTGCTAAATGACTCACATGTAAACTAAAGGTAAACAATCCACAAAAAGGCAAATGGTCGTAGATAAATGGTGAACTGGTTAAATAAAAGACTGCTCTTTGAACTTTCAGACTGCCATTGTTTTGGGGAAATAGGGACATGTCTGTCTATTTCACCAATTATGTCAAATATATGTATTAATTTTAATGGTTTGAAGTTCTACATCATTTTAATCAAGATAACCTATTATTTCTAATGATGTAAGTTTGGGCAGCGTATTGCTGGTAGTTAAAACGTCCCAAAAACAACATGTACTCCTGGAGCTCTGAGGTCGTCCCATTGTTTCCTTTAGGGGAAATATAGGTATGTCTCTATATTTCACAAAATATCTCACAATGGTATATTTCAAGTCAGACTCCATTTTAATCAGGATAATCTCCTCTTTCTAATGACATCAGGTTGGGCAGTGTACTCTGCTGTCATCGATCGCTAGACCAGAAATAGTCAGAAGTTTAAAAAAAGTCCTACTTCCTGGTAATGCAGATATAAGCACACTTGGCACCATCGATGTGTGGATGTTTACTTTCTACAACAGTTGTTATTTATTACTTATGTTTTTCTGTTTCGTCCTGAGAACAGATTGTAGTGGTGAAATAAAAAGGTAGACATTTTTTGGTGCCATTTATGGAAAATTGAATTCTAAGGATAATTCCAGTCAGAAGAGGCTCAGTGATGGTTCGCTTCAATTCATTTGCTTTGGCCTCAGGATAGTGTTCCAGCTCAGCCAATGATCTTTGGCCGTTTTACAACCTTCAGTGCATTTTGACTTGTTCTGTTGTCCAGCCTACTAGGACTCAGGGGGCAGAGGCTGGGAGGAGAGTAGAGCAGGGTCAAGTGGTGGTGGTACCAGGAGGGAGGAGAGTAGAGCAGGGTCAAGTGGTGGTGGTACCAGGAGGGAGGAGAGTAGAGCAGGGTCAAGTGGTGGTGGTACCAGGAGGGAGGAGAGTAGAGCAGGGTCAAGTGGTGGTGGTACCAGGAAGGAGGAGAGTAGAGCAGGGTCAAGTGGTGGTGGTACCAGGAAGGAGGAGTGTAGAGCAGGGTCAAGTGGTGGTGGTACCAGGAAGGAGGAGAGTAGAGCAGGGTCAAGTGGTGGTGCGCAGGCCGTGGAGAAAGCGGTGGTGGGGAGGGTTGGAGCTGGGCTACATGAGCTGAGGCAGGTTTCTGTAGTAACAGAGACTCCGGTGGGCAAAGGCTTGGTGGGCTCATCCCAGGAAATATTGCCTGTCATTGGGGAAGAGGCTCTGATCAGGGGGGAAGTGCAGGGGGGCAGAGACTGGGGAAGAGGAGGACGGTACCGTGCCAATATAGGAGGAAGAGGGGGGAGGTGAGTCTGCGGGAGCGGAGGACAAGGCGTCTCGTTTTCAGATGGCTCATTGGATCCAGAGCTGACAGCCAGTCAGGCTGAGGGCCCAGTATATACGCTGAGAGAACTTTCTAGGTTCCTGATGGAGACTAAAGGGGAAAAAGAAGGTTCTGCTGGAGTCTTATTTTATTGATCCTGGAAGGTTTGTAAGGTCAGTACAACACGTGATGAAGAATGAGGGGTTTAGTGTCCTCTCACCCAGGAAGCGGTATAGGCTGAGAAAATGGGTCATGGGTTCTTAAGGGCATGTCTTCAGAATCTGCTTAAATTGATGGTTTTTTCTGGCATGGCGGCTTTATGGGCTTCTCTACTGTTTTCTGATTGTGGTGATTTCCCTCCCACCTCTTATGGAGATTTCACGGTTAGACTTCCTTAACATGAACGGCAGCAGAGACTGGGGGAATATGTCAAACAAAAACATTTAAACGTGATTTTTTTAGCAAGAGACACACAGTGATGTGATTAATGAAGTGTATTGGGGGTCTGGTGGAAGGGGGCGCAGGTGCTGAGCCATGGCACAAATCTTAGTGCAGGTGTAGCAAAAGAGGTGTGTAAGGGTAGGTTGTTAGTGGTTAGAGCCAAAATCAATTTCCTTGACTTTGCTTTCCAAAATGTGTCTTCACCTAGTACAGGGCTCAGTTCTCTGTTTCACAAGGGCCCAGGCAGGTGTCCTATTGTAAATTCCATGTAAAGCTCTTCCAAGATGTCACTTTTTGCTCAAGCTTCCAAGGCTTTTGGGAGAGGTGGGGACAGCAGAAGGGGGAGTAACTTCTGTTGTGGGGAGATGAGGGAGCCTGATGGGTGGGTAACTTCTGTTGTGGGGAGATGAGGGAGCCTGATGGGCGGGTAACTTCTGTTGTGGGGAGATGAGGGAGCCTGATGGGTGGGTAACTTCTGTTGTGGGGAGATGAGGGAGCCTGATGGGTGGGTAACTTCTGTTGTGAGGAGATGAGGCTGCGGATGTGGAGTTGTACTCTGATTTATAGAGGGCAGAACTCTGTGGTCCTCTGTAGAGCATGGCCCTTGTAATGCCAGGGTAATGGGTTCGATCCCCGGGACCACCCATATGTAAAAATGTATGCACATGACTGTAAGTCGCTTTGGATAAAAGCGTCTGCTAAATGGCATATTATTATTATTATCCTGGGTGTTCTCAGGTTCTGCTCACAGACCTTTCCAAACTCTCTCTGTCACAGAGAAATCAAATAGACCTTTCCCTGGCCTTACACAAACTCTCAGCTGCTGTCTCTCAGACGGTCTGCCTGTGGATTTTTATAAAAAGTTCTGGGGAATTATTGGACAGAACGTGTGTTGCGTGAGTGCGTCGGGGTGGGGGAGCTGCTGCTAAGCTGTAGACGGGAGGCTTTGACTCTCCTGCCCAAAATAGGGATTTGAGCGACATAAAGAACTGGAGGCCTGTGGCATTGCTCTGTGTGGACTATAAGGTCTTTGCCAAGGTCCTCGTTAACAGACTCAAGTCCCACCTGGACTCTATTGTACAGAAGGACCAAACGTACTGTGTACCAGGACGCTCAATCACAAACAATCTGTTCATAATCAGGAGAAAGCCTTTGATAGGGTGGACCATGAATATCTGTTCAATGTGTTGTTTTGGTTGTGGGGAGAATTTTGTGGCCTGTGTTCAAATGTTAAATAAATAAATATAAATAATATGCCATTTAGCAGACGCTTTTATCCAAAGAGACTTACAGTCATGCGTGCATACATTTTTGTGTATGGGTGGTCCCGGGGATCGAACCCACTACCCTGGCGTTACAAGCGCCGTGCTCTACCAGCTGAGCTACAGAGGACCACGTAATGTCGCGGTCGTATGCTGGGGCTTCATGTATGGTCAAGGTGTGGGGAGGGCTCAGTAGGCCAGTCTGGGTAGGGAGGGGCATTCACCAGGGATGCCCTCTGTCAGGGCAGCTATACACTCTTGTTATTGAGCCCTTTCTGGGCCTGCTACGCAGGAGGCTACAGGGAGTGTGGGAGCCAGGCATAGGGTTGGGGACAGGCATAGCAGTGTCAGCATACGCTGATGACGTCTGTGTTGGTTAGGGATGAGCAGAACCTACAGGCCCTGGAGAATAGTTTGAGGGTGTACGAGGGGGCGTCTTCTGCTTAGGGAAACTGGGGCAAGAGTGAGGCTCTGTTATGTGGGGCATGGAGGGACAGGGCACCTCCGCAGCTTCCAGGGGGGTTGCAGTGGGGCTGTGAGTGGCTCAAGATGCTTGGGGTGTATCTGGGCTCGGAGGGTTGGGATAGGAAGAACTAGGAAGGAGTGTCACAAGCGGTGGTGTCGAAGCTGACGAAGTGGAGGTGGCTCATCTCCCAAGTGGCATACAGAGGGGCGGTGCTGATCATCAACAACTTGGTGGCATCCTCTCTATGGCTTAAATTGGCCATTCTCAACGCCCCCGGTGGTCTGCTTCTGGACCTGCAGCGCAAGTTAGTAAACATTTTATGGACAGGGTGGCAGCGTTCTGACTCCCTCAGTGTCAAGGTTAGACACATCAGGAGCTTAGCGGGAGTGAAGGGGCATCAGTGGCAGGGGGTTGTGGGGGCTGAGAGCATGGCAGGGTATAGGTGGAGGGTGCTCTATGAGCTCCCAGTGATGCAAAGGTCAGGGGTCGTCCAGTGGAGGGTATTACATGGAGCCCTGGACACCAATAGCTGGTTGGCTCGGGTTGACCTGGGAGTTGGGGAGGGGTGTCCGTTTTCTGCAATGACAGACTGTTCATCATGTTTTTTCTGTGTTGCCAGGGTAATGCCATTATTGTTGACGCCTTAGGGTTGAGTTTGAGTTGTACAAAATGATCAACAGTGTGGAGATGTTTCAGGAGGTATGGGGGCTCAGGGGGGCTGTCTGTACGGCTGGAGAGGAGGGGTTGGATAGACGGTTGGAATGTGGTGCTGGTTGGTGTATTGTACTGGGGTGTTGGGTACTGGATAATGTGATTGTGTGGAGGTTGTGGTGTCACGCAATGTGCTTTTAGGAGTGGGGGTGTTAGTGTAATGAGGATGGCTCATTAAAGTAAGACAAGTCTCTCTCTCTCTCTCTCTCTCTCTCTCTCTTAACAGAGCTCTGCACAGGCAGCAGTGGTGGACAGTGATAAGATCTTTACTGAGCTGATCCGCTCCATTGAGAGAAGGCGCTCTGAGGTGAAGGAGCTGATCAGAGCCCAAGAGAAGGCTCAAGTGAGTCAAGCTGAAGGACTCCTGGAGCAACTGGAGCAGGAGATAGCTGAGCTGAGGAAGAGAAGCACTGAGCTGGAGCAGCTCTCACACACAGAGGATCACATCCATTTCCTCCAGGTAACTCAACTGCCTTGATACATGTGATATGAAATTAAAACTCTCAATCAGTTGGTTCTGCTCTGCTCTGTCTCTGTCTCTGTCTCTGTCTCTGTCTCTGTCTCTGTCTCTGTCTCTGTCTCTGTCTCTGTCTCTCTCTCTCTCTCTCTCTCTCTCTCTCTCTCTCTCTCTCTCTCTCTCTCTCTCTCTCTCTCTCTCTCTCTCTCCAGAGTTATCAGTCTCTCTCTCTCTCTCCAGAGTTATCAGTCTCTCTCCAGTACCAGTGTATCTTCAGACTTACCCAGCATCGTTGTCCGTCCTCTTCAGTACTTTGGAGATGTGAGTAAGACTGTGTCTGAACTGAGAGAGAAACTAGAAGACGTCCTTAAAGGAGAATGGACCAAGATCTCCACTACAGGTGTGTTGAAAATAATAAGAACATCAACTTTAGACCATTGAAAGTTCCCTACTAGTCATATACATGTGGAATATGGTATGATGATAACATTCCCTCTCTTTGTGAATGTGTTTGTGTGTCTGTAGTGAATATAGTGGATGTTGTACTGCCTCCAGAGCCCAAGACCAGAGAACAGTTCTTACAATGTGAGTCTCTTTATTCTGAAGTAACTAACAGTCTCTTTTTACTGACACTCCTAACAATCCCTCTAGAAATATATAGCAATAATAGATCTAATCAAAGACTGGGTATCTATCTGACTCCTCATATTTCTCTGATTTGATCTCTGCTGTGCTCTAATCAAAGACATGGTAGATACAGTATCTGACTTCACTTATTGTTCTAACTCCCCTCATTGGTCTCTGCTCTGCTCTTCTCCCAGATTCCTGTCAGCTCACACTGGACCCAAACACAGCATACACACAACTCTCTCTGTCTGAAGGGAACAGAAAGGTGACCCATATATGCCAAGTCCAACCATATCCTGATCATCCAGACAGATTCACCAACTACTTGATGGTTCTGTGTGGAGAGGGTCTGTCTGGACGCTGTTACTGGGAGGTGGAGTGGAGTGGGGAGTGTGTTTATACAGCAGTCTCATATAAAGACATCAGCAGAACAGGGACAGATGGTGCATTTGGACACAATGACAAGTCCTGGAGTTTAGACTGCTCTAGTGGTGGTTGTTGTTTCAGACACAATAATGTTGAGACTAAAGTATCAGGCCCTCAGTCCTCCAGAGTAGGAGTGTACCTGGATCACAAGGCAGGTACTCTGTCCTTCTACAGTGTCTCTGACACAATGACCCTCCTCCACAGAGTCCAGACCGCATTCACTCAGCCCCTCTATCCTGGGTTTTGGCTCTCTTTACAAGGTACTGCTGAGCTGGTTAAACTGTAATAGGGTCCACATAGATACTAGTCACACTGGTGTAGTCTATAGCTGAGCTGGTTAAACTGTAGTAGGGTCCACATAGATACTAGTCATGCTGGTGTAGTCTATAGCTGAGCTGGTTAAACTGTAGTAGGGTCCACATAGATACTAGTCATGCTGGTGTAGTCTATAGCTGAGCTGGTTAAACTGTAGTAGGGTCCACATAGATACTAGTCATGCTGGTGTAGTCTATAGCTGAGCTGGTTAAACTGTAGTAGGGTCCACATAGATACTAGTCATGCTGGTGTAGTCTATATCTGAGCTGGTTAAACTGTAGTAGGGTCCACATAGATACTAGTCATGCTGGTGTAGTCTATAGCTGAGCTGGTTAAACTGTAGTAGGGTCCACATAGATACTAGTCATGCTGGTGTAGTCTATAGCTGAGCTGGTTAAACTGTAGTAGGGTCCACATAGATACTAGTCATGCTGGTGGTGATGGTCCCCAGATGTGATGATTCATTCTGCTCTGTTTTTATGTACAATGATTTGATTGATTTGATCTTCAGAAGATGTTATGAATTACAATTCAATGCATTCATATTTTTTTAAGTGCAATTTTTTAATCTTATATATTCACATTAATCATGATGTATGCTGTTAATGTATGTTGGTTGTCATTCAGAACCATTGAAATGTTTTCTCAATTGGTTCTCTGTCTCAATGTAATTTTCCTCAGTATCATGGAACAGGTAGTGTTACTTACTTGCTAATTGAACTATATGGGCCGGTTTCCCGGACACAGATGAAGCCTAGTCCTAGACTAAAAAGCATGTTCAATGGAGATGTCCGGGAAACCGGCCCTAAATTTGGCATATTTTATTCTCCCGTACTGCTCAGTCAAGCAATATTAAACCTGTCCAGCAGGTGGTGCTATTAACCAAACAATAAAAACATCAGCTATCTTGACTTGTCACTCAGTATAATCAGTAATGTTCAGAATTGTACTTTAATATCATTGGAGATTGATGGTCTTTTTAATCCACTACCCAGAGTTAGGAACAGATGAAGTTAGGTCTGCTACTATTCAGTTATTAAATATGATTCATGGTGATGGGAAATAAAAAATACATCTAGTAGTAGTTTTCCTTTGCTATTTATTCCAAGGTGTGTCTTTAACTTGTAAATGGATTGTGTTGAAGCTGGCATGTGGTGTGGATGATAGAATAGAGTGAATAGAGGAGAGAAGAGAGGAGGAGAGGAGAACATAATATAGAAGACAGATAAGATAGAGAGAGAATTCATACCCAGGGGAGTTACTGACTCTGGCCCAAATGACACCCTGTTCCCTACGTAGTGCACTAGGCTACTTCTGACCAGATCTAAAGTAGTGCACTACATAGGGAATAGGGTGGAGATTGGAGATTTGCTCACTGTCATTAGAATGAAGATTTCCATCCAGGAGTTACTGTCTCTGTCCCAAATCTCTCCCTGTTCCCTACGTAGTGCACTAGGCTTCTTTTGACCAGATCTAAAGTAGTCTTCTAGATTTTACATGTTTTCTCCCTGTCATTAGAAAATGACAATATGGTAATGACTTTAGTGGTTTCCTCCCCCTTTGTGTTTTTATTGGTTGTGTGTTATGTGTGTTGTTGTGTTAGGTTTTCCCCCTGTGTTCCTAATGGAAAATCCATTAACAATGAATCACAAACAAATTATATTCCAGTTGTGTTTAGACAACTTCATGGCTGACATCCCCCAGTTCTGTTAAGACCCATTGAACTGGGTCACATTCTAAATGGTCACTTGTATTGATAGTCCATACTGGGCCTAACTGTGGTTAACCATACTGGAGGGTTTCTTTCTGCACACATATTCCCTCATCTCCAGAACATTACCTCATGTCCCGTCTCTCTCTCTCTCTCTCTCTCTCTCTCTCTCTCTCTCTCTCTCTCTCTCTCTCTCTCTCTCTCTCTCTCTCTCTCTCTCTCTCTCTCTCTCTCTCTCTCTCTCTCTCCCCTCAAACTGTATAGAAACCACTGCGCCACTCGGGAGACTATAGAAAGCAGACAACCTCAATATGGTTTAATTCCTGTAGTTATCAGGACACATGGGGTGTGGAACTATTATCTCCTTTCTAAGTGTGAACTTGTTCACTTCCCTTCATGGATTTAAAAGGAAATGACTGGTATATGTAAACTCCCTCTACCCCATGCCAACACCAATCCAATGCTTTTACATTTGAGAGGAGTAGTGAAGGAATGATACACTTCAGGAGGAAGGAGAGATTATTGGGACACACCCATGGAGTGATGATAGAGGAATGTGAAAGAGGAGAGAGGTAATGGTTGGACTTGACTTATTTATTCTCTCATTAGACTTATTCTGTTTCAATAACATAATTGCATAACACAAAATAAGTACATTTAAGGAAGTATCCATGTATTATAGATTTTGTAATCACTTTTGTACTATTTTCACAAGTATGTGGTTAAATCTCACAACTCTTAATACAAAACTCAAAACAGATCATCAAAAAGGCTGTTTTTTCAAAACTTTAAGCACATTTTCAATTGACTAAGTGCAACACACAAAGGAAGTATCCTTGTATTATATCTTAATATGTGAAATGCACACTTCCTCCCATAAGTCATTAGTAGTTGATGTAGGGTTTCATCTGTCAAAAGGTAAATCACACCTGGTGACTTATGAGTTATAAATGTTATTACTGTGGAGTCACCATGATCTGATTACTGTGGTGTGTGTGTGTGTGTGTGTGTGTGTGTGTGTGTGTGTGTGTGTGTGTGTGTGTGTGTGTGTGTGTGTGTTAGTCTTTGATTAGTTTAGTCATCAAGGCTGAGAGGATGTATCTATTTGAAAGGGTGTCCTGCTCTTTGATCAGACCAAATGGTTGTAAAGTCCTCAAGACAATAGAATGGTTGTCAGGCAGTGGAGTCTGGTGGGAGGAGCTATAGCAGGACAGGCTCATTGTGATGTCGGGAATGGAATAAATGGAACTCAGTCAAACATGTGGTTTCATGTGTTTGTGGTTGATACGTTCCATTGATTCCATTCCAGCCATTACAATGAGCCCGTCCTCCTATAGCTCCTCCCACCAGCCTACTCTGGTGTCAGACCTGCATGGTGCCTCAGAGTCTGTGTAGGAACTGTGAGGTGGGTGTGTTGGGAACATTATTCCCTATTTTTCATAGTTCCACAATCTATTAATAGCCAGAGATGTGAATTAAACATTCTGCCAATCATGGTTATTTTATTTATAACCAGAGAATTGGGCTGATTCAAACAAGACCAAACATGCTTATTTTTAAAGTTAGGACATGTCCAAGAAAGGTTACTTGTAAAACTAAAAAAAACAACACCCTTTCTTGTGATTGTAATATATAAAAATATTATAATATATTTCCATTCACATTGTGTGTGTGTGGTCCAATGTGTGAGGGGCTTGTTGTGATCCTGGGGGTAGTGCATTGGTCTGTACACTGACTGTATGCCTTCTTAATATTGAGTTGCATCGGGTGGGGGGCTGTTAAAACTGTTTTGAATGGGGTGTGTTTTGGGGTCTGGGGGTGAAATCAAACAGTGTTTTCAAACTGGTTAGGGGTAGACTTAGACCCCCCAGAACATTCAGACCTGGGGCCTCATGTATCAATCTTGCATACGCACGAAAACACGGCGTACGCCAGCTTTCACGTTCACGGTCAGATGTACTAACAGTGAAATTAACGTAAGAATGTGCGTTCTTCCACGTAAACTTCAGGCCTGGCGTACATACATTTTTGTGATGTTTGTCCGTTGGCGACTCATAGAGGCAATAAAGTGAAGTGGCAAACATTACACTACGAACTGTTCTATCGCACCTGCCAGATATTGCTTATAATTTGTAATTGATAAATGATTTGCCATATTATTGTCACACGAGTCTTATTAGAATATTCTATTAATTATGCAATTAAGTAAGAACATATATAAAGGATGTGAAAAGTGATACAACCCGTCTAGCAATGGCAGCTTTGGCTTTATTAGAAGACATTTTCAATGGACAAATCCGGAGAGAACAAGTTTTTAGGGACCACGGTGATTTTCTGGCCCACGACGATGACTGGCTCATCAGCCGTTTCAGATTTCCGAGGGCTATACTCTTGGAGCTCTGCGCTGAGTTGGGTCCGAATTTGGAAAGAGAGACAGTGAGGAGCCACGCATTACCCGTTCCTTTACAGGTGCTTACTACACTTGGTTTCCTAGCAACCGGTTCTTTCCAAAGAGAACTGGCAGACCGCTCAGGAATAAGCCAGTCGTGTTTGAGCCGTGCAATGCCACCTGTATGGGACGGCATCATCCGCTTGTCTACCAGGTATATAATGTTCCCATACAATGCAGGTGACCAGCCAAACATCAAAGCGCAATTTGCAGCGATAGCCGGTTTTCCTAATGTAATCGTAGCGATCGACTGCACACATATTGCTATAAAGGCGCCATCTGAAGACGAATTTGCATATGTGAATCGGAAACATTTCCATTCAATAAATGTGCAGATTATATGTGATGCACAAATGCGCCTAACAAATATTGTGGCAAGGTGGCCTGGGTCAACCCATGATTCATATATCCTTACAAACAGCATGGTTGGGATGAGACTCCAAGCTGGCAGGGTGCGCGATGGGTGGCTACTTGGTAAGTTATGCATTTAAATGTATGGTTCTATCTAAAAGTAAAATGTTTGTGTCTGTAATTATTATTACTGCCCATCAGGAGACAGTGGTTATCCACTAAAGACGTGGCTGTTAACCCCCCTCACCAACCCACAAACTGACCGAGAGCGCAGATACAATGATGCCCATTCCCGCACTCGGTCAGTTGTGGAGCGGGCGATTGGGCAGCTGAAATGTCGGTGGCGCTGCCTTGACAGGACCGGGGGGATGCTGTTATACCGCCCTGACAAGGTTTGCCGCATCATACTGGCCTGTGGAGTGCTGCACAATGTCGCGCACAGGCATGGCATACCCCTTGGTGAGGTGGGGGCACCGCCAGATGACCCTGACCCAGGACCAGTATATTTGCAGCACAATCAACAAGCCATTCAGGCCCGTCAACGTGTAATTGCGACAATATAAATGATACTCAGACACAAAGTTCATTTTTTGACCAATTCTTTTAATGAATGGCTTATTTCTGTGAGTGCGTCAGTGACATTTTTAAGGTGACTGTTCATTTCTTCAATGGCCTTAACAATTTGTTGTTGTGACTCCAGAACAGCATGCGTCAAGACACGGCCAGATGGACGGGCTTCAGCACTGGGGGGAACATTAGAGACACGGGAGACGCTGGACTGAATGGGCTCTGGCTGCTCAGGTGGTGCGGACTCTGAGTGCGTGCCAGTGGACGTTCCTGCGGTTCCTAAGTCCAATTAAACACAGGCACATCTTAACAGTAATTTGAGTCTGTTCCTTATTAATGGGTACACGCATTTGCAATAAAAGCAGTGGATACGTGAAATCTCTGGTGTACCTTTTGCTATATTGCATGCATTTTAAAATTAAACGGTGGCTGGCTATGTATATCAAAGTTAAGGAAATAAATCTGAGTCACCTTGCTGGCAGTCCTGTAGTATATCCGAGTCTCCTACATCAGCGGATACGATTCCAGAGATTAACGTGTCTCCTACAATAGAGGCAACTCTCTGATCAAAGGGTGCAAGTTCATCGGTCCCTGTACCACCGCCTGTTCTGCCCACACTTTGTCGGTGCGCAGCAGTTCTCCGCTTAACTTCCACCTTTATGTCTGACCATTTCTTCTTCAGTTCATTTACGGTGCGACTCTCAGATCCCACCGCGTTGACGGCATCAGACAAACTCGCCCACTCTTTTTTCTTTCTTTTGTTATTAATTCCAGAGGACAGATTTCCAAATAAAATATTTTTTCTTGTTTCTACCTCTGATAGTAGCACCTCTAATTCGTTTTCAGTGAAATTTCGTTTCTTGCTTGCTTTACCCATGTTCTTGCAGGTTTCTTTTGCCAAATTGGACAAATTACCATATTTAAATTGATTTAATTGAGGGAGGAGACAGGGTGTGGTGTGGTGCTCGTGCATGTGCGCTCAATTTCGCGTTGATTGGGATGTACAAAGAGAATGTATGTGGAATGCTGCGTACGCAGAGATTCATACATCAGATTTTTTTGGTGCGTACGCACATTTATGGCTTTGTCCGTACGCAATGTTTTAGTATGAATTCAACGCAAGTCTTTGTACTTGAGGCCCCTGGTCCTTTGTTGCAGGATTTGTTTTAGACATGTTTGTACATTAATTGCTTAAATTTTCATTCCCAGGTTGAATGTCAATAAGAAGTAATATAATTGTGTGTATGACTTTACAATGTCCAGCTACATTATACTCCACATAGCTTTATAGGAAGCAGACTTTACAATGTCCAGCTACATTATACACCACATAACTTTATAGGAAGCAGACTTTACAATGTCCAGCTACATTATACTACACATAGCTTTATAGGAAGCAGACTTTACAATGTCCAGCTACATTATACTAACTTTTTTTTAAATAAAACATTCAAATAAAAGTACTGGTTTCTACTGTGCCGTACTTCAACTGGCAACATCAAGGTAAGCATTAGGTCACACAACATTAAACATGTATAGTGCATGAATTCAACAGTCGTTTCCCACAACTACAGTGCAAAAACTTGGGCTTGGCAATACGTCAATGTTGTGATATTTATCTATTAACAATCAATGTATTAAATCTGAGGTAGAAGAGGCAAACAGTGTAACATATTAAACATGAGGTAGAAGAGGCAAATTATTACATTTGTAAAGAGGGGAAAAAAACAAAAAACATCCTCAATACTCAGCTCAACAAATAGTCCATTCTGAGTGATTCACTCATTGAACAAATCATTCTTCAGTGTCAGTAGACGCCCTTTCAGTGGTTTGTTGTCCTCAAGACACATCACAACTTTTTGGATAAATGTGAATGTAAGCTCGAGATTCTTTGGGTACTGTAGGTCTAGTGCATAGACATACCCAAAGAGCAGGATAAATGAGTCAGCCAGGTTTGTGGGACCACTCACAAGTATTTCATCTTCCACGACAATACAGATGCTCTCAGGGCTGAAGAGGGCCGCATCAGTAGTATCATCAGTGACAACTGTCAGGAGAGCCACCGGAGTGTCAGTGAGGTCTGGACCATCTGCTGACTATAAAACACAAATAATACAAAAATGAGTTCAGCCCCTCAAGGATACAAATCATGCTAATGATGTCTAGACATTACGGTCACTTTGCACTTAGACTGCAACTAAGCTACATGTTTAAACTATTTTCTTTACACATGCTTATTATTTTATGTTAGTTTCACACCTACCTGTAAGCATACTTTTTGTTTAGTGGAATTCTTTATACTTACCTTTTCATTTATGTAATTTCTACATGTCAGTTTGCAGAATAACAACTCAAGGAAACTTCATAAACAGGTCCTGGGGGCTATTCCAGAAAGGAGGTTCAACAAACTGAGCCTAACCCTGAACTCAGAGTTGACTTACCCTGTGAAGTGAAACTGAGTTTTCAGTTACAGAACAGCTGATCTGAGTTAGGTAAGTTGACTCAGAGTACGTTAACTCGGAGTTGAGCTTGTGCCTGACGACTAGTAAAAAGCCATCATCAATGAAGCTCCGATACGGTTATTCACCATGGCAACGGGAGAAAACAGGAAGCAGACATTTTCTGGCTGCGGCTGTTATATAAATCACTGACAGAGTTTCAGATGCAGTCGTCTTTTCATTTTGAAATTAACATCACTTTATTTTATATTAGCCTTTAAGGAAGTGGTTGAATGTTGTTCAATGTTTTATTTTAGGCTGAAAATGAAATATAAAAACATTTTATCTCATACTCAATGCGGCGACAAACTAGAAACACAGACTTTGAAATTACGTTGTTGGAAAAAATACAATTGGCTATACTGATGGTTTTCACATAACCTGCTTTCTGGAATGCCCCTCTGGTTCTCCTAGAGTTCTTTGAGTGATGTCATGTTTAAGCTGACTGAATAGCTAAGCAAAGGGATTGATAGTGAGGCCAGTACACTTACATTACAGGTCCTGAAAAACTTGGAGGCATCTTCACGCAGGTACACAGGAAGTGCACGAAGGACGAGGGCCCGTCTCATATTTACATCACGTTGTTCCTACATGGACAAAAAATATCCATTACAATAATAATTACACAAATATCAAAAACATTCATTGTACACTAATTATAGTAAAAATGAAAATGTTAAAAGATAAGCAAGTTAGTTATTAACAAGCAAAGCATCAAAGTTGTGTGCTTATAGATCTGCTATTTCTGTTGTTGTTCTTTGTATTTAACAAAGTATTAATAAAGGGTTCAAGTGATCAACTGTTGACCCCACAGTTGAGATAAAAACATTTAGAGAAATAGCAAAAGAATGACTGTGGAAACACATAAAATAAAACCAATTATTAGTGTAACCCTCTCACCAGGCTCGAATTTGACTCTCACGATATTACCTTATTTAGAATATCTGAACAGCATGGGATATTAGGTGAGAAGGACATCTCCAATAAGAATCCCTATTGTATACTTGCTAGGGTGAATGACAAATAGGGTATTAACTTCAGATAGAATGATTATAGACTTGGTTATTGTTATAAGGATATGCTTTCCCATGCATTAAATGAAACTGAAACAGTAAATGACTCCACCAATACAACAGACATAAGGTTCAAGATCTATATTAAAAAAATTATAAACCCCAATGATTTTTCCACAACCCATGTCCAAATTATTTGCAAGCTTGCTTAAACCCTGGGCGCGCGTTGGAGCTCATAAAAAAAATGACGACATACATAAAGTCCCGAAGTCCACCCCGCATTTGTAGTTACTCACTACTTGTAGATAATGCCTCAGCAAAATATAGTAGTTCCGTGCAGGTGTCCTCACAAGATCCACAGCGAACACAGCTATCAATGCAGCCAGTACTCGGTAGCAGCAACAGACATCCGTTGGAAACCCGAACTGATCGTCACAAGCAATTCTCTCCAAGTCTTGCACGATGCTAGGCTAACCTCTAGGATGTCGAATGTCTCCACAATGCGACGGCAGCTTCAGTCTACACTTGGTCTTTCTTAACTAAATAATAAACACTCTCTTATAGAAATAAAATCAGGATTTCCCTTAAAAAAACTCTGTAGGTATGGTTTTGTTCTCTCTTTATCGTTTCCTTTGGTCGTTTTTCCTTCACCAACCCCACTAACGTCTCTCCTCTCACTTCTTTCAACTTTTCCCTCTCTTTTCTTTCCCAGCAACCAGTCCACTCTCCCATTGGCCACAACTTAACAAGTTAGCTCATTGGTCAAAACTTTAACGAGATACGTGGGAAATTTAAACTTAAAAGTAAACCAACCTATTCACTTGTACATTTTTTTTAAACATTGCTTCAAAAGAAATGCATTAATGACATTACAAATCAGGAGCTATTCGATCACCTTTTAAATCTAATACCAATGAATTATAACAAATAAACTCTATACTTGGTTTTAGCAATGTATTACATTAGTAACACTATTTCATAATACATCCTACCTGAACTGTTAAAAGGATTTCGAGATGATCTCACAACCACACACTTGAGCCTAGGAAGAAATACAAACACAGGCCTGGTTAGCATCATGATAACACACTCACATTATGTTGTTTAGCATTGTTCATTTCACGCTAGCACACACGTACACACAGCTCGATAACGTAAAATATTTACTGTGTAAGGCAGACACTTATTGAAATAAGTATACTCACAGTACGCACTTGCATTACCGGCGAACAGCGAAAACTCATGGACCTTCCTCCACCGTCAATGTCCCGGCACGTATTTGTCACATATTTAACAACTTCTAAAGTTACAATTACTTGGATTTTTAAACTATTTACAACAAATATTCACTGTGCACATTGTACAAATATATTCCCAGTTCCACATTTAAGACTATCAATATTCAATTAAAAAAATAAAAAATAAAAAACATTAGAGTTACTTACCAAATCAGAGGTGATGATAAGATGGCGCTTAAGAAAACGAGGGCAATAAGACTAATGATAAAAACGGAGGTGGTGGTGGTTTCAAGCGGGCAGCATAAAAGTGCGTATTACAAACAAATTAAAACAAATTAAACTGTGTTCCACATCCACACGGGCGGCCCAAACATCCCCGCATCAAGGCAAATTCAAGATGGCTGACTCAGCTTTCCTGAGGGAGAGATGACCCACCCACCAGAACGTCATGACGTCGATAACGTCATGACACTACCTAAACTTTTTGAGCGTTCCACACAAATTACCTATAAAATATTGAGCCCTCTTCAATTAAAGTGGCATAAATCTCAACAGAGCTCAACACTTTATAGTTTGGTCAACTGCATAACGACATTTGACTGTTATGACCTTATTACTTATGAGCTAGTACAACTGTTTGGGATTACAGTGTAGGAAGCAGACTTTACAATGTCCAGCTACATTATACTACACATAGCTTTATAGGAAGCAGACTTTATAATGTCCAGCTACATTATACTCCACATAGCTTTATAGGAAGCAGACTTGACAATGTCCAGCTACATTATACTCCACATAGCTTTATAGGAAGCAGACTTGACAATGTCCAGCTACATTATACTCCACATAGCTTTATAGGAAGCAGACTTGACAATGTCCAGCTACATTATACACCACATAGCTTTATAGGAAGCAGACTTTACAATGTCCAGCTACATTATACTCCACATAGCTTTATAGGAAGCAGACTTTACAATGTCCAGCTACATTATACTACACATAGCTTTTATAGGAAGCAGTTCCTAATCTACTGAAACTTCTTCATGGCCAAGTTGTTTTATTGAATAATTTTGACCCACCCTTGGTTTTTGAATTTATTCAACTATGAATTTGGCTCTATACTCCAGCATTTTAGGTTTGATATTAAATGTTTTATATGAGGCGACAGTACAGAATTTCACCTTTTATTTGAGGGTATTTTCATTCATGTCTGTTTTACTGTTTAGAAATAAATATACTTTATTTATCTAGGCCCTCCATTTGTAGGTGTCATAAGTATTTGGACAAATTCACTTATAGTGTATTACACTTTGTCAAAAGTTTAGTATTTGGTCCCATATTCCTAGCAGGCTATGACTACATCAAGCTTGGGACTCTTGTTGGATGCATTTGCAGTGTGTTTCGGTTGTGTTTCAGATGATGTTGTGCCCCATAGAATTGAACGGTAAATAATGTATTGTGTCATTTTGGAGCCACTTAAACATATTATGTTCTTATTTACAATACAAGTGACTCCAAAATGATTCAATACGTAATTTACCATTCAATTCTATTGGGATATTGTTTATAGATGAGGATATTGTTTTTATGCAGATTTTTGAATATTCGCATGAAAATCTGTTTCCATTTGACTGGCGTCAGATGTGAACATTGTAAAATCTTCATAAAAACATGTGCATTTTACCAGCAGAGATGTTTCCATCAAATTGACGTGTTGAAGATAAATGGCTGTGCGTGATGACGTAATGCACATACAAATATATATTTTAGAAAATACTAATATATTTTTGCAGTTAAATTCCCATGTACCGGTTTAAAAAGTTATGTTAAATGGGTTTCCATCACATTTTCAACTCTACCGATGGTTTTGTCAGATGTTTTGGGGGCATTATATAGTGAACGTGCGCACTCTGGATAGGCTGCCTACATGATGACATTATTATGGACAAAAAGACCCTCGATATTTATTGGAAAGGAGCATCAAGCTCATCACTGTGAACTTTCACCACCCTGTGAAGTTCAGCATAACTTATTTCATCTGTAGCTTAATAAACTGCATGGTTTCCCGAGTTGTAGTGGGAGGACCACACCACATATCATCGTGTGACTCCAAGTTTACTTCAATATGATGGTTATTATATCAATATTTGTGCATAAAGCCGTTTCCACCGCCATTTCTCGCTTAATTAATTCTACAGAGGTATTTGCACCCCACTGCATCCACATGTTTCTTTACAATTTATGATCATTTTACATGACTGAAAATGAAAGAGAACTTTTGATTTGACATATTCATCATTCACCACTGTGGCTTCTGAATAGGTCACTGTACATTTATGGAACCTTTAAAACGTTGTAATGTTTTACCACAACCTTATATTTGGTTACACGTCACTATGGCTTCCATCCCTATATACCTCAGTGCATCCATCCAGGACTAACGTCTCCAAACAGATCTAAAAGGCCTCCCCCACCACTCAGACTTTCAAAGAAATTAAAGTTATCTCTGATACTCTGCTGTGCAGTTTGTTGCATGGACATTGCAGAGGCCCTTTTAAAATATCCACTCTGCTGTCTGGATCTACCAAAGGATCCAGTTACTATTCCCTGTGGACACAGCTGTATGCAACGTCATCTTCTTAGCTTGACTTCCATCCCCCCAAAACTAGTAGATACAGAGTACACAGTCAAGAGGAAGCCACTCCCTGTCCTCTGGTGTAGAGTTCCATGAAACAGAAAGTCATTTTTGACACCCTGTTGCTCAACCTTCAGGTGAAAGCACTAAAATGGCTGACAATCTAGAACTGTTCTGTTGCTCCGTCTGTCTGGATCCACTGAAGGATCCGGTGACTACTGCCTGTGGACACAGCTACTGTATGGGCTGTATTAAAGAAAGCTGGGATCAGGATGATCTGAAAGGTGTCTACACCTGTCCCCACACTCTAAAAAATGCTGGGTTGTTTGGTTGACCCAAATGTTGGGTTGCAGGCGTTGGGTCACTTAGTTGGGTTTTTTTCTTTAAAAACTGCTGGGTTATGGATGCTGGGTGTTGGGTTATTGTTGCTTGGTTATTGAGATATGACCCAGCAGGTCAGATCAGAAGACTGTAGGCATAGTTTAGTAGGGGTGTGGCTTTCAGATAGTTATTTTTAGCCACCCATGAGAGTAAATATAATTCCTGTTCATCTGGTCTGTTGCGTAGTTAGCACATGTTAAGGTTGAACATTGACATTTTTGTAGCTTCAATTATGCTTATAGAGTTTCCTAAAAGTCCACGTATGTCTCATTGTTGGGCTATAATACAATGGTATACCTTATTATAATATGTAATAAATACTCTACATATGATAGAATAATTTAATAAGGAAAAATTGAGTTTACATTTGATATGATAAACTGGAATGACATTTACTCTCATGGGTGGCCAATAAGATCTAGCTGAAAGCTACGCCCATAGTAAGCCACGCCTCCTTAAAATAACCTACAGTAAGGATGACATTAAAACAGACCCAGTTGCTAGGTCAACCAAGCATGACATTAAAACAGACCCAGTTGCTACGTCAACCAAGCATGACATTAAAACAGACCCAGTTGCTAGGTCAACCAAGCATGACATTAAAACAGACCCAGTTGCTAGGTCAACCAAGCATGACATTAAAACAGACCCAGTTGCTAGGTCAACCAAGCATGACATTAAAACAGACCCAGTTGCTAGGTCAACCAAGCATGACATTAAAACAGACCCAGTTGCTAGGTCAACCAAGCATGAGAGAAAAAAATACCCAACTGATGGTTAAATTAATTTGTGTTCTGTTAATACTAACAACCCAACATATTGGGTTATTCACGCAACCAAACTGTCTGGGTCAAAATAACCCAACATGTTCTTTCCACTACTTAACCTGCGCTGGGGTACTAAATAAACCAGATTGAGTGCAGTGCAGACATACCTTCACCCCAAGACCTATTCTGAACAGGAGTGCTGTGCTCGCCTAAGTGGTGGAGAAACTGAAGAAGACAGGACTCCAGGCTGCTCCTCCTGCTCACTGTCATGCTGGACCTTTAGATGTGGGGTGTGACATCCTCAGTGCAGACAGACCTTCACTCCAAGGCCTAATCTGAGGATAAATAACATGTTGGCTGAGATGGTGGAGAAACTGAAGAAGACAGGACTCCAGGCTGCTCCCCCTCCTGCTCTGTGCTATGCTGGACCTGGAGATGTGGCGTGTGATGTCTGCACTGGGACCAGAAAGCAGAAAGCCCTCATGTCCTGTCTGGTGTGTCCGGCCTCTTACTGTGAGACTCACCTCCAACCTCACTATGAATCTCCTGCTTTGAAGAAGCACCAGCTGGTCAAAGCCACCGTACAGCTACAGGACCAGCTTTAACATTGCAGATATATTGGGGCTTCTATCTGTGTAATTGTCTGCATCATTTCCAATCCCCCATATATATGTTTTGTAAATATTATTTTAAATATATTTTCCTTCTTTATTATTTTCCCCTAACCCTACCACCCCTCCTAAACTAATGGACAAACAGTCCTTAGGCTTCCATTTCCAGCTTATAAATGTACATACTACATACATTTCCCAGACACTACATTTTACATTAGTTATCTTTTGTTTGTTTTTAGTCCCCGCCTTCAGCTACCCTCAGCCCCTCCCATCTATCTCTGAAGACCATCCAGTTTTGATTTCTAGCTGCCATACAGTGCATTCGGAAAGTATTCAGACCCTTTAACTTTTTCAACATTTTATTACGTTACAGCCTTATTCTAAAATTGATTAAATAAAACATTTTCCTCATCACTCTACCCACAATACCACATAATGACAAAGCGAAAACAGGTTTTTATTTTTACACACTTATTGAAAATACAAGACAGAAATACCTTATTTCCATAATTATTCAGACCCTTTGCTATGAGACTCAAAATTGAGCTCAGGTGCATCCTGTTCCATTGATCATCCTTGAGATGTTTCTACAACTTGATTGGAGTCCACCTGTGGTAAATTCAATTGATTGGACATGATTTGTAAAGGCACACAGCTGTCTATATAAGGTCCCACAGTTGACAGTGCATGTCAGAGCAAAAACCAAGCCATGAGGGTGAAGGAATTGTCCGTAGAGCCCTGAGACAGGATTGTGTTGAGGCACAGATCTGGGGAAGGGTCCCAAAACATTTCTGCAACATTGAAGGTCCCCAAGATCACAATGGCCTCCATCATTCTTAAATGGAAGAAGTTTGTAACCACCAAGACTCTTCCTAGAGCTGGCCGCCTGGCCAAACTGAGCATCGGGGGAGAAGGGCCTTGGTCAGGGAAGTGACCAAGAACCCGATGGTAACTCTGACAGAGCTCCAGAGTTCCTCTGTGGAGATGGGAGAAACTTCCAGAAGGACAACCACCTCTGCAGCACTCCACCAATTAGGCCTTTATGGTAGAGTGGCCAGACGGAAGCCACTCCTCAGTAAAAGACACATGACAGCCTGCTTGGAGTTTGCCAAAAGGATCCTAAAGTACTCTCAGACCATGAGAAAGAAGATTCTCTGGTCTGATGAAACCAAGATTGAACTCTTTGGCCTGAATGCCAAGCGTCACGTCTGTAGAAAACATGGCACGATCCCTATGGTGAAGCATGGTGGTGGCAGCATCAGGCTGTGGGGATGTTTTTCAGAGGCACGGACTGGGAGAATAGCCAGGATCGAGGGAAAAATGGACAGAGAGATCCTTGATGAAAACCTGCTTCAGAGCGCTCAGGATCTCAGACTGGGGCGAAGGTTCAACTTCCAACAAGACAACAACCCTAAGCACACAGCCAAGATGCAGGAGTGGCTTCGGGACAAGTCTCTGAATGTCCTTGAGTGGTCCAGCCAGATCCTGGAGTTGAACCCGATCAACCATCTCTGGAGAGACCTGAAAATAGCTGTGCAGCACTGATAGCAACAACAACCACCGTAGAAAAGTTGGCTGTGTTTACAGACAGACAGACAGACAGACAGACAGACAGACAGACAGACAGACAGAGGTTGTTTACTATGACTGGATGAAGGGATACAGTGTTGAAGGCTTCCTTTAGGTCTCCTGGTCTCTTGGGATTTAATCTGTGAATACAGTGAGATAGTCCTAACCATTCAATCAATGTACAGAACAAACAGTCATCATTAACACTATACAGAGTGGAGCCTATGGATATAATATATTATCTTATAATAGAATAGAATAGAATTTTATGAATAGAAAATAATAAATGTTTTGACATGAAAGCACAGCCAGATGATTTGACTTGACAGTGTGTCTCTATACCTCAGTCTCTGAAGACACCCAGCAATGGTTAGGATTATTAGAGAAGCTTTTCCTGCTGAAAGGCAGTTTCATTTCATCTGGTTGCAGAAAACAATTCATTGGATATGTTCATAACCCCGTCCACCTATAATATGTGGGGGGTTTCTGTCTGACTAAGAAGAGATACAAAGAACTCTGATTGTAAAACGTCTTCTCTTTTTAGTCCTAGATATGGCTAGGGTTAGGGTTACTGCTGAATGTAGTAACTCTAACCCTGACCCTAGGCCTAACAGTAATACCCACACTGTAATGTAAAGTATTACCTCATTCTCAATGATCAGTCAATACATACAGTATTCATTTAAACTACAGTATATTGTATCAATATCAAACCCCCCCCCCCCCCCCATTACAACCACTTATTAATTATTATAGACACTTATAATCAGTGTTATAACACATAAGTGTATTATAAGGCATTATGAAGCTTATTATAATAATTATAATATGTACTTCATAGGAACTGTTACCCTTTATATATTCTAACAACTCATATTTGTTAGATTTATTCCAAATGAAGGGCCCTAACCTAGAAACTAAAATATTTGTCTCCCTCTCCACGTTGAACGCAGTTCTCTCTCTATCCCTCCCTCCCTCCCTCCCTCTAACCTCACCTATCTGGCAGATCCAGAAAGTCCTCGCCCTCCCAAAAACTAACTTCTGTGGAAACGAAACTGATCTGAGTCTCTGTGTCGTCTGTCTGTGTGAGAGTGAACAACCGTCCAAATGGCTCAGCAGGGAGTTCTGCTGGACCAGGACCAGTTCTGTTGTTCTGTCTGTCTGGATCTACTGAAGGAGCCGGTCACTACTGCCTGTGGACACAGTTACTGTAGGCGCTGTATTGAGGACTGCTGGGATCAGGATGTTCTGAAAGGGGTCTATAGCTGTCCTCAGTGCAGAGAGACCTTCACTCCAAGGCCTAATCTGAGGAAAAATAACATGTTGGCTGAGTTGGTGGAGAAACTGAAGAAGACAGGACTCCAGGCTGCTCCCCCTCCTGCTCTGTGCTATGCTGGACCTGGAGATGTGGCGTGTGATGTCTGCACTGGGACCAGAAAGCAGAAAGCCCTCATGTCCTGTCTGGTGTGTCTGGCCTCTTACTGTGAGACTCACCTCCAACCTCACTATGAATATCCTGCTTTCAAGAAGCACAAGCTGGTCAAAGCCACCGCACAGCTACAGGAGAAGATCTGCTCTCATCATGACAAACTGCTGGAGGTTTACTGTCGTACCGATCAACAGTGTATCTGTATGCTGTGTACAATGGATGAACATAAAGGCCATGATACAGTGTCAGCTGCAGCAGAGAGGACTAAGAAACAGGTAAGACCAGAACTACTTGTTGGTGACTTTCTGATAAACAAAGACTTAAAGATACAGTAGGAACTAAGTCTGTTTAAATATGAGATCATACAAATGAAATATATCCACGGCAGAACAAATATGAACACAAACCTTGAGTATATTGAGTTTGCTCCAAATGTATCAACATTTTCTGAAGTCAAACACTATTATCATTCCGAATGCCCTTTTAGGAGTTCAAAGTTCAGTCTCAACCCCTTGATACATGTACGTCTACCATAAAAACTATAATCATTCACATAGCAACATAGAAAATATCTTATGG
The DNA here is from genome assembly GCA_031479575.1 of Coregonus ussuriensis. Lineage (NCBI taxonomy): Eukaryota > Metazoa > Chordata > Actinopteri > Salmoniformes > Salmonidae > Coregonus > Coregonus ussuriensis. Next base: position 9,064,406 of record CM062498.1, on the reverse strand, counting down.
TAAAGGGACTTCCTCTAGATTTTAGACCTTCCTCTCTATGGGCCCTATGTCACATTACTATACTATTGATCTACTGGACAAATAAAGCTTGATAGCTCATTGAAGAGTGATTGTCCACAGAGGCAGCTGGGGATGAGTCAGCAGAAGGTCCAGCAGAGATTCCAGGAGAGAGAGAAGGAGCTGAAGGAGCTTCAACAGGCTGTGGAGTCTCTCAAGGTGAGTATTGTTGACCAGAGGAGACACACCATTTCACTTCTCTCCTCCAGTCAGAGAGAGGGAGAGAGACAGGCCTCTATCTAATCCCACTGACCCCACTGTTGGAAACAGGACCCCTTTCAGAGAACACACGGCTTAATGTAACTGACGGGATATGAACCCGGGTCTACTGCGGGAGAAACCAACATCTTGGGGGTTCGATCCCCGGGACCACCCATACGTAAAAATGTGTGCACACATGACTGTAAGTCGCTTTGGATAAAAGCGTCTGCTAAATGGCATATTATATATTATTATGTTACACCAAGAGGAGATTCCCTACTGGGCCGACACTGATTTTAAAGTCACAAGTGGGCTACCTCATCGCATAACCATGAGTAACCATGAGTGACTCATGTCCGCTATGCATTAACATGGAGCCCTCTCTCTCTCTCACTCTCTCTCAATTCAATTAAATGGCTTTATTGGCATGGGAAACATATGTTAACATTGCCAAAGCAAGTGAAATAGATAATAAACAAAAGTGAAATAAACAATCAGAAATGAACAGTAAACATTGCACTCACAAAATGTTCAAAGGAATAGAGACATTTCAAATGTTATAATTCAAGTGCAAACAGAGTGAGCCATTCGCCAGACTGAGTTCTGGAGGTGAAATGGAAATGAATGAGGGAGAGTTAAGTGAGGTAGAAGGTGTGGTGATGAGCTCAGAACCAGAGCCTGGCATCAATGGACATGGTAAATAAGAATCTGGTGCAGTAGGAGTTACATTGTTGTAGAAAGTGGATCCATACCTTTTTGCAGATCCATTTGTAGTTTCAGGGTGGGTGGGAAAGGAGTTGGGTGCAGTTGAATCAGTGAAGGTAACCTGTAGTGGACTTGTGATATTTGTTTGTGTTTCTTCTGACCAGAGGGAGTGGGCGCTCCGTGTCACGCAACTTGGGTCAAGATCTGTTTCTTGCTTTGCTCTTAGGAACAGGGCACCATTGAAATTAGTGATTTCTGGGGTAATGTTAAGTGTGGAGGTGGAGCAATTAAGTTGAAGATTCCTGGTGTTTGTGATTCCCGCCGTTTGGTGCAACGCAGACCCGGTGGTGAGCGTGGTGAAACAGAGGAGTCACTGTCAGTCCTTTTGAGTTTTGAGTCTTTACCCAACAAAGTCATGGTAGGATATATCAGTTATCCTTTTAGAGCTTTTGTGGCGAATCCACTGTGCTGATTCAGGTGCAACGTTTATGGTCATGTTGCAGCAGTTTGTAGGAGGGAGATTCCAAGATGTGGGAAGTGTGCAGGAGGGCATGGGATAGAGGATTGTGTAGTTTCGGTCAATAAAGTTGTGTGTGTCAACTGTTGGGATGCCCATGTTGCTGGGGATTGGAAGTGTCCGGTGCGAGAGAGGCAGGTTGAGCTGGCTAGAGTCAGAGTAGTGCAGAAGGTGTCGTATGCTGAGGCAGTGAAGAAAGTAGAGGAGGATGGGTCAAGGGTGAGAGATCCTGAGAGGATCCCTGTGAGTAGTAGATCTGTGCCAGCACAGAGGGATAGGCCAACGAGTGATATATGCTTTAGTAAAGTTAGCTTCTTACAGTTCATTGCAATGGTTATCAATTGTACAGCAGAAATGGAATGTAAATCACAGAAAAAAGATGTTGTGGTGGCAGGTGCAGAGAAGTATTTGGGCATACAAGATTTGACTTCAGAAGAGTTACAGGGTGTGTTGAGTGGTGGTGTCCCGTCCTCCCAGGCCGTTGGCATGGTGCAGGAGCAGATAGGGTCAAAGTAGTGGAATGGGGTAGTGGGTATTTAATGAGTGTAGGGTTAGTTGTAAGGGTGTTTTTTGTATTATTATAATTTCCCCTTTTCCCATTTTGTATCACAAAGTAAAATGGATTTATATTATAGTCCAGTTGGGGGCGGTAATGCAACATATTGGATGCCAACCGCCGTTAAACTCCTAAGAAGAAGAACCGTTATATTATGGCTATGTACAGTGTTGTAACGATGTCTCTGTCTCTCTCATTCATTAACTTTCGCGGTAGTTGGTTGTGTGGGTCTCTGGTTATGAATAGGGTGCTGACAGACAATTGTTGATGGATATTTATAGAGCTCTGATCAGGACGACAATTGATTACTGGTGTACAGTTTATGGAACAGAGGTAAAGACTCGGCTTCAGAAGCTGGACAGAATCCAGTATATAGCTTTAAGGATATGTATTGGTGCATTTAAATCAACATCTGTATGTGCCTTACTGGTGGAGGCAGGAGAGATGCCTTTGTATATACAGCGTAAAAATGGTCATTATCTTATTGGGTTAGGTTGAAAGGCTGTGAGGTTGAGCATCCCACTGCTACTGTTCTAGATGACTGTTGGGAATATACTAGTAGACAAGGCAGTGGTTTTGGTTGGACAGTTGGAAAGCTTGCTGATGAGAGTGGTTTGAGGGAGTTGGAGGTTGGCCCTTCTGTGGTGATAGGGGATGTTCTTCCATGGTTACTCCCAGACCCTGTTGTTGATCTAACCTTGGTAGAGAAAAGGAAAGATTGGTCAGAAGTCAGTGATATAGTAAAACTGGTTGACAATTACATTGGTAGAAGTTTTTATGCTTTTTTAATGCTTTTCACAGATGGATCCAAGGACCCAGATAGTGGGCTCACAGGAGCAGGTGTTTACGTTCCTGAATTTGATGTGCAGATATGTAGAAGACTAACAGATGAACTGTCAGTATACTCAGTTGAACTGTTGGCGATAATAGTTGCCCTCCAGTGGGTGGAGGACGTACAACCTGTTAGAATTATAGTATGCTCAGATTCTCTGTCTGTATTGAATAGTTTATCATCTGGTATGGAAGGTGTGGAAGGGAATGAAATTGTAGACCAGTTAGCTAAAAGAGCTTTGCAACTAGATATAATTGATATTAATGTTCCACTGGGAAGAGGAGAGGCCAAATGTAAGATCAGAGCCATTTTGATAGATGTGTGGCAGAAGAGATGGTACTCTGAGCACAAGGGCCGGCATTTATATGCCCTCCAAATAAATTTAGTTGGACCTAGATTCAAAGGTCAGATTAGGAAGGAAGATGTGGTGTTTACTCGATTGTGCTTAGGACATTGTACATTGAACTCGTCATTACATCTGGGTGGCAAGCATGTGAATGGTTTGTGTCTGGAGGGTATGTTCGATGAAACGGTGGAACATGTGTTGTTATATTGTTGTAAGTATGTTGAAGAGAGGGAAAGATTGAAGTGTAGGGTCATTGAGGTTGGACGGTGTTGGGGGGGTTTGGAAGGGATTTTGGGGATGGGGGAGGGTCTATTAGAAGTTAGTAGGGCTCTTCTTTATTTTCTCAGAAGTACTGAGTTAGGTAGGAGGATTTAGAAATGTTGGAAACCGTGATTGACCACACACTCCAGCACAGTAGGTGGCGGCTGGCACCTTTAACGTTGGTTTGTGGACCGCCATTATATCATAGAAGAAGAAGTTGGTTGTGTGAGAGTTTTGTGGTTCGTGAGGAGGGCTACTATTCTTTTTTCTTTTGGTTCTTGCGTATTTTCTGAATTTATTTTCTGATGGTGGAGGGTTTGTTTATTGGTTTCCACTGTTTATCGTTTAGAGTTGAGGGGGGGGGGGGGTAGGGGTAGTTTGTTAGGGCGGCGTGATGGCCTCAACCGAGTGGAGAAGAAACGCTGTCGCTTCGGGTGCGTTCCGGAGAAAGGTGTGGAGGAAGTTTTGCTCATGGTCGGCGAACAGGTTGGAGCGGAACATCTGCACTCTGCATCCAGAATGAACAAGGCGGTGGTTGTGTTAATGAAAAAGGTTTGTCTTGTTGCGAGTGGGATTTTTGTGAGGGGTGTGTTGGTGCAGATGTCGCCTCTTTCGATAAGAGTTGTGGTGGCTAATCTGCCTCCGTTTATTACTTACGAACAGACCGCAAGTAGTTGGTTCGTTTTGGTTAATTTGCAAGTGGTTTTCGTGTGTTCTCGGCTGGGTGCCAAGCGGAATCCGTTAAAAATGTATATTTTCGTAGACAAGTGTTTATTTCTTAACAAACTTCAAGGTTACGCAGGGGAGGGGTGGAACGCAGGGTTTGCTAGCACAGATAGTTTTGGGTGTTTCTAGTGTGGGGATGTAGGGCATAATGCTAGTGCAGACAAGCGCGACCAGCCGGCAGCGGGGGCTAGGACTAGGCTGGACACAATACATTTTGAACGCCTTTTTCTGATAAACTACTTAAATACATCCGCCATGGAGCCCAGTTTCATAATATTACCATATGTCCCAGATGCTTGCCGTAGTTTAGAAATAATAGGGCATGTTTCACCCTGCCAGCTCCTATTAGTTGTATTGAGCTCTGTGGCACCAACTCGCCTAATGAAAGTTCTATTCCCAGCCCATTGTTCTGCGTCACAATGCCAGCTTCACTATTGTTGGTAATGAGACCAGCCCGTATTAACATTGTAGCTTTACCTCAGGTAACTTATTATTAACAAGGTTATGACTACTTGGTGAGCAAACTCACTGTTCACCTGGGTACACCTTGTGGTGACCCACAGTGCTAGCGATGGTTAACCATATTTTTTTCAGAAAAAGGTGTAAAACCTAAACAGAACGCATGTCCCTGTCCTCCTTTTTCAAGATGTGGCCGATTTAAACAGCCAGACATTTTTTAAATTAAGAAATAAATAATTAAATAAATTTTTACAAAATAATTGTACGATTTATTGTTTCTAAATTGTTGCTGGGTAATTTGTTTGTTAGTAGGCATCGAATTGAGCGAATGCTGCGCAGGTTCACTGAGTTGTAAACTAAATGGATAGGTGTAGCTCATTGATTTATAGATCTGACACAGTTGCTACCTCAGATTATGAGCCTAGCAATTGTTGTGAATGAGGTATGTAGTACCCACAGAAGGCCACAGGGAGGAGCAAGAGAGCTATAAACCTATTCATTTTTTTTGCTTTAAATACCCTAAACCTAACAATCAATCAATCATCTGTGTTTATAAAGGCCTTTTTACATCAGCAGATGTCACAAAGTGCTATACAGAAACTCTAACCCTACTTATAACCTATTTTAGCCTTAACTCTAACCCCTAACCCTAATTCTAGGGTAGGGTAGCCTAGAACACGTTTAGAAACTATTTTAGTAATAATTTTATGTTAGTAAATACCATTTATAGTACTAAATAGCATTTATTGTTATTTTTTAAATAAAACCTATGTAACCTTTATTAGTCATTTTATTACATGTATTATTGCAAGGCAGAACACTTGATAAACAACACATTTGTTTTATTTTTTAAATGTGGTTTGAACTGGGTGTGACCTAGAAACCTCTATGTGAAAGTCCAGCAATTGGCATGTCATAGGTGGGGCAGGTTTGAGACTGATCTCCGGAATTAATAAGAAAAATACACTTTATTTCTCAGCTGCCTCAACAATGTCTTTACGTGAATTACTAACTTTTAATTGCTAAATATTTCCAATAGATTGCAGCATAAGACCATGAAGCATCAGTTATAGGCTACAAGCAGCAATATGATTGACCATAAAATAGCATGCAACCAAACACTATGTCCCATGATTTTCTAAAATTGTCACTCATTACTTCAGAGTTAGCTATATATCTCGTATTAGGCCTGTGTTGCTTTTGGGAGAGCAACAAAATATTAACTCTAGCAGGTATTGAACCCCGGCCAAATAATCACTAGTCAGATGCGCTAACCTCAACTCTAGTAAACATGCATTATAAAAACATTGTTAATATTTCATATTTGGAGTAAACAGCCTCAGAATAAAAAAGACGAGTGCATCTTCCAGCCCGCCAATAAATTACATCATGCAACCCTCGCGGTTAGAAAATTAACCTCATCATGCCACTCACTTGCGCAGGAGTTTTCCTGTGAGGGGGAGTGGTGGTGTATCCAGGGAGAGAACTAAACTAAGCTTCTGAAATTTCATTCGTGGTCTTATGCTTCCATCTATTGGAATTATTTAGCAATTGCAGTAGTACTGAATAAAGTGTATATACTTACTAAAGTAGTAATTACTCGGAATTGCGAAATATAAAATGTTCTAGTTCATTTGATCACTTACAACCATAAAATAACAATTTATAGCATAACAAACAATGAAACTGACATTAACCAAAAACACCATACATTTAGTTAATTATATATTCAAAAAAAAAAAAAAAAAAAAAAAAAAAATATATATATATATATATATATATATATATATATATATATATATATATTTAGATGGTTGTCATTATCACCCCCTTAACATAAAGACAGGCACTGGATACAGACACTGAAAATGAGCTTTCTATATAAAACTGGTAGCTCTCAAAAGAGCCTTTGCTTTGCTGAGCAGTTCGTTTTCAGGAATGTGCTGCCTGCCTGCCTTCAGAGGAGTCAGTCTGTTAATAATGAAAAGTTAAGTTATTGCCACGCTTTCACAGAGGCCTAGTTTACATGTGAGTCATTTAGCTGATGCTCTTATCCAGAGAGACTAGGGTTAAGTGCCTAAATATGTCGATGTACAATGGTACAGATTTCTCACCTAGTCTGCTCGGGGATTCGAACCAGCCACCTTTCGGTTACTGCCCAACGCTCTTAACCGCTAGATTACAAATCACAAAATGTTAAACACAAAAAGGCAAATGGTCGTAGATAAATGGTAAGCTGGTTAAATAAAAGACTGCTCTTAGAACTTTCAGACTGCCATTGTTTTGGGGAAATAGGGACATGTCTGTCTATTTCACCAATTATCTCAAATAGATGTATTTATTTTAATAGTTTTAAGTTCTACACCATTTGAATCAGGATAATATCCTTTTTGTAATGATGTAAGGCTGGGCAGCGTACTCCGTTGTCATCAAACGCTAGCCCCAAAATACTTTTTGCCCTTGGAACTCTGAGCTCCCACCATTGTTTTCCTATGGAGAGGCATGCTAGTATATTTCGGCAAATATCTCACAATATGTATATTTAGTTTTTTTCATGTCGGACACCATTTTAATCAGTATAATCTCCTCTTTCTAATGACATCAGGTTGGGCAGCGTACTCTGCTGTCATCGATCGCTAGACCAGAAATAGTCAGAAGTTTAAAAAAATTCCTACTTCCTGGTAATGCAGACATAAGCACACTATGCACCATCGAGGTGTGGATGTTTACTTTCTACACCAGTTGTTATTTATTACTTATTTCTTTGTTTTGTCCTAAGAAGAGATTGTAGTGGTAAAATAAAAAGGTAGACCTTTTTTGGTGCCATTTAGGGAAAATTGAATTCTAAAGACCATTCCATTCAGAAGAGGCTCAGCGTTGGTTCATTTCAATTCATTTGCTATGGCTTCGTGAGCAGAGGCAGGTTGCTGAAGACTCCGGTCGACAAAGGTTTCGTGGGCTCATTCCAGGAAATATTGGCTGTCATTGGGGAAGAGGGTCTGATCAGGGGGGAAGTGCAGGGGGGCAGACTGGGGAGGAGGAGGACGACGGTACCGTGCCAATATAGGAGGAAGAGGGGGGAGGTGAGTCTGCGGGAGCGGAGGAAGAGGCCTCGTTTTCAGACGGCTCATTGGATCCAGAGCTGACAGCCAGTCAGGCTGAGGGCCCAGTATATACGGTGAGAGAACTTTCTAGGTTCCTGTGGGAGACTAAAGGGGAGAAATAAGGTTCTGCTGGAGTCTTATTTGATTGATCCTGGAAGGTTTGTAAGGACAGTACAACACGTGATGAAGAATGAGGGGTTTAGTGTCCTCTCACCCAGGAAGCGGTATAGGCTGAGAAAATGGGTCATGGGTTATTAAGGGCATGTCTTCAGAATCTGCTTAAATGGATGGTTTTTTCTGGCATGGCGGCTTTATGGGCTGCTCTACTGGTTTCTGATTGTGGTGATTTCCCTCCCACCTCTTATGGGGATTTCACGGTTAGACTTCCTTAACATGAACGGCGGCAGAGACTGGGGGAATATGTAAACCAAAAACATTTAAACGTGATTTTTTTAGCAAGAGACACACAGTGATGTGATTAATGAAGTGTATTGGGGGTCTGGTGGAAGGGGGCGCAGGTGCTGAGCCATGGCACAAATCTTAGTGCAGGGGTAGCAAAAGAGGTGTGTAAGGGTAGGTTGTTAGTGGTTAGAGCCAAAATCAATGACCTTGTCTTTGCTTTCATAAATGTGTCTGCACCTAGTACAGGGCTCAGTTCTCTGTTTCACCAGGGCCCAGGCAGGTGTCCTATTGGAAATTCCATGTAAAGCTCTTACAAGGTGCCACTTTTTGCTCAAGCTTCCAAGGCTTTTGGGAGAGGTGGGGACAGCAGAAGGGGGAGATTGAGTCTCTCAGTCAGTGGTGGGACGTAGGGAAAGCACAGATTCAGGTAGCAGTATACATATTTTTCCTCTTCAGAGGCCAGGAGAGTACTAGGGGAGCTTGAGCGGTTCATAAGTGAGGTGGAGGCTGAGCTGGTGGGGCAAGGTAGGGTGGGGCTACAAGATAATCTATCTGAACTACGCAGGGACCTAGGGGCTTTCATTTCAGAGAAAGCAAAAGGATCACTTGTAAGAGCTAGTTTTTCCATGTTGAGGGAGATGGATGCTCCCAGCTCTTTTGGTTTGGAAAAACAGAGTGGGGAAACCAAGAAAATCCATTGTTTACGTTTGTCTGATGGGCGGGTAATTTCTGTTGTGGGGAGATGAGGGAGCCTGATGGGTGGGTAACTTCTGTTGTGGGGGAGATGAGGGAGCCTGATGGGTGGGTAACTTCTGTTGTGGGGGAGATGAGGGAGCCTGATGGGTGGGTAACTTCTGTTGTGGGGAGATGAGGGAGCCTGATGGGTGGGTACCTTCTGTTGTGGGGGAGAGGAGGGAGCCTGATGGGTGGGTAACTTCTGTTGTGGGGAGATGAGGGAGCCTGATGGGTGGGTAACTTCTGTTGTGGGGAGATGAGGGAGCCTGATGGGTGGGTAACTTCTGTTGTGGGGGAGATGAGGGAGCCTGATGGGTGGGTAACTTCTGTTGTGGGGAGATGAGGGAGCCTGATGGGTGGGTAACTTCTGTTGTGGGGAGATGAGGCAGCGGGCTGTGGGTGTTCTCAGGTTCTGCTCACAGACCTTTCCAAACTCTCTCTGTCACAGAGTAATCAAATGGACATTTCCCTGGCCTTTCACAAACTCTCAGCTGCTGTCTCTCAGACGTGGATTTTTCTAAACAATTCTGGGAAATTATTGGACAGGACTTGTTTTGTGTGTTGCGTGAGTGCGTCGGGGTGGGGGAGCTGTCGCTAAGCTGTAGACGGGAAGCTTTGACTCTCCTGCCCAAACAAGTAGATTTTAGCGACTTAAAGATCTGGAGGCCTGTGGCATTGCTCTGTTTGGACTATAAGGTCTTTACCAAGGTCCTCGTTAACAGACTCAAGTCCCACCTGGACTCTATTGTACACAAGGATCAAACGTACTGTGTACCAGGACGCTCAAACACAGACAATCTGTTCATAATCAGGAGAAAGCCTTTGATAGGGTGGACCATGAATATCTGTTCTATGTGTTGTTTTGGTTGTGGGGAGAATTATGTGGCCTGTGTTCAAATGTTGTATGCTGGGGCTTCATGTATGGTCAAGGTGGGGGGAGGGCTCAGTAGGCCAGTCTGGGTAGGGAGGAGCATTCACCAGGGATGCCCTCTGTCAGGGCAGCTATACACTCTTGTTATTGAGCCCTTTCTGGGCCTGCTACACAGGAGGCTACAGGGAGTGTGGGAGCCAGGCATAGGGTTGGGGACAGGTATAGCAGTGTCAGCATATGCTGATGAAGTCTGTGTTGGTTAGGGATGAGCAGAACCTACAGTCCCTGGAGAATAGTTTGAGGGTGTACGAGGGGGCGTCTTCTGCTTAGGTAAACTGGGGCAAGAGTGAGGCTCTGTTATGTGGGGCATGGAGGGACAGGGCACCTTTGCAGCTTCCAGGGGGGTTGCAGTGGGGCTGTGAGTGGCTCAAGATGCTTGGGGTGTATCTGGGCTCGGAGGGGTGGGTTAGGAAGAACTTGGAAGGAGTGTCACAAGCGGTGGTGTCGAAGTTGACGAAGTGGAGGTGGCTCATCTCCCAGGTGTCATACAGAGGGACGGTGCTGATCATCAACAACTTGGTGGCATCCCCTCTATGGCTTAAATTGGCCATTCTCAACCCCCCCCCCTGCGTTCTGCTTGTGGACCTGCAGCGCAAGTTAGTAAACATTTTATGGTCAGGGTGGCAGCGTTCTGACTCAGCAGCACAGAGGATACTGTACCGTACGGAGGTGGGCTGGAGGGAACCAGCATGTGCTCTGTTGAGGAGGGCTGGTGGTTTGGGGCTGGATCAGCAGCTCCTCATCATGCGGCCCGGAGAGTCTCAATACAGCAGGGGTCTCTGATTTCTATGCTGCAGTACTGAGGGCCTGGCAGCTGCTGAGGCCCACACCAGAGGGGGGTGTGGTGCCTGGGCCATGGGTATGGGAGGAGCCCATCTTCCACAACCCACTGATCCTGTTGAGGTCCACTCATTCAGCCATCCTGCAGGGACCTTTAATGGCAGCAGGCATCAAGAGACTAGCAGACCTGCGGCTGCCGGGGGGTGGAAAACCCCCCAAGAGTCGGCACAGCAGGCGGGACAAACGTCTCTTAGGCTGCTGGAGAGAGTCATGGGGGAGGTCCAGGAGGCTCTGCCTGACCCAGTGAGGAGGGGGCTGGAGCAGCCTGAGGAGGGGCCACCACCGTTTCCACCACTGCAAGTGACAGCAGAGACTGGGGACTGGCAGGAGAGTCCGGAGGACTTACTGACTTTTAACACTCTGAGCCTGGGGGAGTTTGAGGAGGTGGGGGGTAAGGTGCTGTACACCCTCAGTGTCAAGGTTAGACACATCAGGAGCTTAGCGGGAGTGAAGGGGCATCAGTGGCAGGGGGTTGTGGGGGCTGAGAGCATGGCAGGGTATAGGTGGAGGGTGCTCTATAAGCTCCCAGTGCTGGAAAGGTCAGGGGTCCTCCAGTGGAGGGTATTACATGGAGCCCTGGACACCAATAGCTGGTTGGCTCGGGTTGACCTGGGAGTTGGGGAGGGGTGTCTGTTTTCTGCAATGACAGACTGTTCATCATGTTTTTTCTGTGTTGCCAGGGTAATGCCATTACTGTTGACGCCTTAGGGTTGAGTTTGAGTTGTACAAAATTATCAACAGTGTGGAGATGTTTCAGGAGGTATGGGGGCTCAGGGGGGCTGTCTGTACGGCTGGAGAAGAGGGGTTGGATGGACGGTTGGAATGTGGTGCTGGATGGTGTATTGTACTGTGGTGTTGGGTACTGGATAATGTGATTGTGTGGTGGTTGTGGTTGCACGCAATGTGTTTTTAGGGGTGGGGGTGTTAGTGTAATGAGGATGGCTCATTAAAGTAAGACAAGTTAGTCTCTCTCTCTCTTTCTCTCGCAACAGCGCTCTGCACAGGCAGCAGTGGAGGACAGTGATAAGATCTTTACCGAGCTGATCCACTCCATTGAGAGAAGGCGCTCTGAGGTGAAGGAGCTGATCAGAGCCCAAGAGAAGGCTCAAGTGAGTCAAGCTGAAGGACTCCTGGAGCAACTGGAGCAGGAGATAGCTGAGCTGAGGAAGAGAAGCACTGAGCTGGAGCAGCTCTCACACACAGAGGATCACATCCATTTCCTCCAGGTAACTAAACTGCCTTGATACATGTGATATGAAATTAAAACTCTCAATCATTTGGTTCTGCTCTCTCTATCTCTCTCTCTCTCTCTCTCTCTCTCTCTCCAGAGTTATCAGTCTCTCTCCGGTACCAGTGTATCTTCAGACTTACCCAGCATCGTTGTCCGTCCTCTTCAGTTCTTTGGAGATGTGAGTAAGACTGTGTCTGAACTGAGAGAGAAACTAGAAGACGTCTTTAAAGGAGAATGGACCAAGATCTCCACTACAGGTGTGTTGAAAATAATAAGAACATCAACTTTAGACCATTGAAAGTTCCCTACTAGTCATATACATGTGGAATATGGTGTGATGATAACATTCCCTCTCTCTGTGAATGTGTTTGTGTGTCTGTAGTGAATATAGTGGAGGTTGTACTGCCTCCAGAGCCCAAGACCAGAGAACAGTTCTTACAATGTGAGTCTCTTTATTCTGAAGTAACTAACAGTCTGTTTTTACTGACACTCCTAACAATCCCTCTAGAAATATATAGCAATAGTAGATCTAATCAAAGACTGGGTATCTATCTGACTCCTCATATTTCTCTGATTTGATCTCTGCTGTGCTCTAATCAAAGACAGGGTAGATACAGTATCTGACTTCACTTAGTGTTCTAACTTCCCTCATTGGTCTCTGCTCTGCTCTTCTCCCAGATTCCTGTCAGCTCACACTGGTCCCAAACACAGCACACACACACCTGTCTCTGTCTGAAGGGAACAGAAAGGTGACATTTACAGACCAAGACCAACCATATCCTGTTCATCCAGACAGATTCACAAACTACTACCAGGTTATGTGTAGAGAGGGTCTGTCTGGATGCTGTTACTGGGAGGTGGAGTGGAGTGGGGTGTTTGTTGATACAGCAGTCTCATATAAAGACATCAGCAGAACAGAGAGAGGTAATAGATTTGGATACAATGACAAGTCCTGGAGTTTACAGTGCTCTAGTGGTGGTTATTGGTTCAGACACAATAATGTTATGACTAAAGTATCAGGTCCTCAGTCCTCCAGAGTAGGAGTGTACCTGGATCACAAGGCAGGTACTCTGTCCTTCTACAGTGTCTCTGACACAATGACCCTCCTCCACAGAGTCCAGACCACATTCACTCAGCCCCTCTATCCTGGGTTTTATCTCTCTGGTACTGCTGAGCTGGTTAAACTGTAGTAGGGTCCACATAGATACTAGTCATGCTGGTGTAGTCTATAGCTGAGCTGGTTAAACTGTAGTAGGGTCCACATAGATACTAGTCATGCTGGTGGTGATGGTCCCCAGATGTGATGATTCATTCTGCTCTGTTTTTATGTACAATGATTTGATTGATTTGATCTTCAGAAGATGTTATGAATTACAATTCAATGGATTCATATTTTTTTAAGTGCAATGTTTTAATCGTATATATTCACATTAATCATGATGTATGCTGTTAATGTATGTTGGTTGTCATTCAGAACCATTGAAATGTTTTCTCAATTGGTTCTCTGTCTCAATGTCATTTTCCTCAGTATCATGGAACAGGTAGTGTTACTTACTTGCTAATTGAACTATATGGGCCGGTTTCCCGGACACAGATGAAGCCTAGTCCTAGACTAAAAAGCATGTTCAATGGAGATGTCCGGGAAACCGGCCCTAAAATTGGCATCTTTTATTCTCCCATACTGCTCAGTCAAGCAAATTAAACCTGTCCAGCCGGTGGTGCTATTAACCAAACAATAAAAACCATTAGATATCTTGACTTGCCACTCAGTATATCAGTAATGTTCAGAATTGTACTTTAATATCATTGGAGATTGATGGTCTTTTTAATCCACTATCTAGAGTCAGGAACAGATGAAGTTAGGTCTGCTACTGTTCAGTTATTAAATATGATTCATGGTGATGGGAAATAAAAAATACATCTAGTAGTAGTTTTCCTTTGCTATTTATTCCAAGGTGTGTCTTTAACTTGTAAATGGATTGTGTTGAAGCTGGCATGTGGTGTGGATGATAGAATAGAGTGAATAGAGGAGAGAAGAGAGGAGGAGAGGAGAACATAATATAGAAGACAGATAAGATAGAGAGAGAATTCATACCCAGGGGAGTTACTGACTCTGGCCCAAATGACAGCCTGTTCCCTACGTAGTGCACTAGGCTACTTCTGACCAGATCTAAAGTAGTGCACTACATAGGGAATAGGGTGGAGATTGGAGATTTGCTCACTGGCATTAGAATATTAGAATATCATACTGGAATGTCAGTGGTTGCCTCATTAGGATATCATTCTGTAATGATAGTGGTTGCCTCGTTAGAATATAATTGTAATGTTAGTGGTTGCCTCATTAGAATATCATATTGTAATGCTAGTGGTTGCCTCATTAGAATATCATACTGCAATGTTAGTGGTTGCCTCGTTAGAATATCATACTGCAATGTTAGTGGTTGCCTCGTTAGAATATCATTCTGTAATGTTAGTGGTTGCCTCATTAGGATATAATTCTGTAATGTTAGTGGTTGCCTCATTAGAATATCATACTGCAATATTAGTGGTTGCCTCGTTAGAATATCATACTGTAATGTTAGTGGTTGCCTCATTAGAATATCATACTGCAATGTTAGTGGTTGCCTCGTTAGAATATCATTCTGTAATGTTAGTGGTTGCCTCATTAGGATATCATTCTGTAATGTTAGTGGTTGCCTCATTAGAATATCATACTGTAACGTTAGTGGTTGCCTCGTTAGAATATCATTGTAATGTTAGTGGTTACCTCATTAGAATATCATACTGTAATGCTAGTGGTTGCCTCATTAGAATATCATACTGTAATGTTAGTGGTTGCCTCATTAGAATATCATACTGCAATGTTAGTGGTTGCCTCATTAGAAAATCATACTGTAATGTTAGTGGTTGCCTCATTAGAATATCATACTGTAATGTTAGTGGATGCCTCATTAGAATATTATACTGTAATGTTACAGTGAGGGAAAAAAGTATTTGATCCCCTGCTGATTTTGTACGTTTGCAAACTGACAAAGAAATGATCAGTCTATAATTTTAATGGTAGGTTTATTTGAACAGTGAGAGACAGAATAACAACAACAAAATCCAGAAAAACGCATTTCAAAATGTTATAAATTGATTTGCATTTTAATGAGGGAAATAAGTATTTGACCCCTCTGCAAAACATGACTTAGTACTTGGTGGCAAAACCCTTGTTGGCAATCACAGAGGTCAGACGTTTCTTGTAGTTGGCCACCAGGTTTGCACACATCTCAGGAGGGATTTTGTCCCACTCCTCTTTGCAGATCTTTTCCAAGTCATTAAGGTTTCGAGGCTGACGTTTGGCAACTCAAACCTTCAGCTCCCTCCACATATTTTCTATGGGATTAAGGTCTGGAGACTGGGTAGGCCACTCCAGGACCTTAATGTGGTTCTTCTTGAGCCACTCCTTTGTTGCCTTGGCCGTGTGTTTTGGGTCATTGTCATGCTGGAATACCAATCCACGACTCATTTTCAATGCCCTGGCTGAGGGAAGGAGGTTCTCACCCAAGATTTGACGGTACATGGCCCCGTCCATCGTCCCTTTGATGCGGTGAAGTTGTCCTGTCCCCTTAGCAGAAAAACACCCCCAAAGCATAATGTTTCCACCTCCATGTTTGACGGTGGGGATGGTGTTCTTGGGGTCATAGGCAGCATTCCTCCTCCTCCAAACACGGCGAGTAGAGTTGATGCCAAAGAGCTCCATTTTGGTCTCATATGACCACAACACTTTCACCCAGTTCTCCTCTGAATCATTCAGATGTTCATTGGCAAACTTCAGACGGGCATGTACAGTGGGGAAAAAAAGTATTTAGTCAGCCACTAATTGTGCAAGTTCTCCCACTTAAAAAGATGAGAGGCCTGTAATTTTCATCATAGGTACATGTCAACTATGACAGACAAAATGAGAATAAAAAAAATCCAGAAAATCACATTGTAGGATTTTTAATGAATTTATTTGCAAATTATGGTGGAAAATAAGTATTTGGTCAATAACAAAAGTTTCCCAATACTTTGTTATATACCCTTTGTTGGCAATGACACAGGTCAAACGTTTTCTGTAAGTCTTCACAAAGTTTTCACACACTGTTGCTGGTATTTTGGCCCATTCCTCCATGCAGATCTCCTCTAGAGCAGTGATGTTTTGGGGCTGTCGCTGGGCAACACAGACTTTCAACTCCCTCCAAAGATTTTCTATGGGGTTGAGATCTGGAGACTGGCTAGGCCACTCCAGGACCTTGAAATGCTTCTTACGAAGCCACTCCTTCGTTGCCCGGGCGGTGTGTTTGGGATCATTGTCATGCTGAAAGACCCAGCCACATTTCATCTTCAATGCCCTTGCTGATGGAAGGAGGTTTTCACTCAAAATCTTACGATACATGGCCCCATTCATTCTTTCCTTTACACGGATCAGTCGTCCTGGTCCCTTTGCAGAAAAACAGCCCCAAAGCATGATGTTTCCACCCCCATGCTTCACAGTAGGTATGGTGTTCTTTGGATGCAACTCAGCATTCTTTGTCCTCCAAACACGACGAGTTGAGTTTTTACCAAAAAGTTCTATTTTGGTTTCATCTGACCATATGAAATTCTCCCAATCCTCTTCTGGATCATCCAAATGCACTCTAGCAAACTTCAGACGGGCCTGGACATGTACTGGCTTAAGCAGGGGGACACGTCTGGCACTGCAGGATTTGAGTCCCTGGCGGCGTAGTGTGTTACTGATGGTAGGCTTTGTTAATTTGGTCCAAGCTCTCTGCAGGTCATTCACTAGGTCCCCCCGTGTGGTTCTGGGATTTTTGCTCACCGTTCTTGTGATCATTTTGACCCCACGGGGTGAGCTCTTGCGTGGAGCCCCAGATCGAGGGAGATTATCAGTGGTCTGGTATGTCTTCCATTTCCTAATAATTGCTACCACAGTTGATTTCTTAAAACCAAGCTGCTTACCTATTGCAGATTCAGTCTTCCCAGCCTGGTGCAGGTCTACAGTTTTGTTTCTGGTGTCCTTTGACAGCTCTTTGGTCTTGGCCATAGTGGAGTTTGGAGTGTGACTGTTTGAGGTTGTGGACAGGTGTCTTTTCTACTGATAACAAGTTCAAACAGGTGCCATTAATACAGGTAACGAGTGGAGGACAGAGGAGCCTCTTAAAGAAGAAGTTACAGGTCTGTGAGAGCCAGAAATCTTGCTTGTTTGTAGGTGTCCAAATACTTATTTTCCACCATAATTTGCAAATAAATTCATAAAAAATCCTACAATGTGATTTTCTGGAGAAAAAAATAATCTAAATTTGTCTGTCATAGTTGACGTGTACCTATAATGAAAATTACAGGCCTCTCTCATCTTTTTAATTGGGAGAACTTGCACAATTGGTGGCTGACTAATTACTTTTTTCCCCCACTGTAGCTGCTGCTCTTGGAAATGTTTCCCCCACGTTGTCCAGGCACTTGGACGGACGCCCATTGGCAAATAGGGTTCTGCCCACGGCGCCAAGTTTTGGCCAGGTTGAAGCCCGCTTCATCAACAAAGATATACTAGTGATGGTTCACAGCAGCATCAAGCACCATCACCCTCTAAAAATATATTTTGGTTAGTTCTTTTTACAGTATAGTTCCAATATGTTATTGTGAAGTAGCATGTTCATTAATAGTAACAGTAATACAGTATATAGTGCTGTACCTGAACATACTCGGCCCACAGTTGTTTCTCTCAGAAGGCACCAGGTAAATGTGTTTCATAGATACCTGGTGCCTCTTCAAAAGGCGGGTGATTGTTGGTAGGCTGATGGATGCCACATTGGCAAAGGTGTCATAATTCTCCTCAATGGCCTGCTTTATTTCAGACAGCCGTATGTCATTCCTGGCCCTCACCATTTCCACCACTGCCCAGTCCTGCTGGTCGTTCAGCACACGGCCACCACCATGGGGTCTTCTGTCAATTCTGAGGGTAGAACAGAGTATACTGTCAATAGATCATACTGTAAGAATACTGGAACATGTTTTGTGAATTTACTAAGAGTTGTGAAACTTTACCACACACTTGTGAAATAGTACCAAGACAACACTGGGGAACAGGTTGTCTGGAATCCAGTAACAGTGGAAATTGACCCCCTCCTCTCTCTCTGTGAGTTATCAGTGCTCTGTACAGGCAGAAGTTAGTAAGTATGAGACAATCTTTACTGAACTGATCGGGTCCATTGAGAGAATACTCACTGAGGTGAAAAGGTTGATTAGAGGCCAGGAGAAGACTGCAGTGAGACGGGTTAAAGGACTCCTGGAGCAACTGGAGCAGGAGATAGCTGAGCTGAGGAAGAGAAGCACTGAGCTGGAGCAGCTCTCACACACAGAGGATCACATCCATTTCCTCCAGGTAACTAAACTGCCTTGTTACATGTGATATGAAGTTGCATTTTTTAATAGTGACAGAATTCGAAATGTCTCCTTAGCTGAAGACCAAAGAAGAGTTGTCCCTCTGTAAGTGATATTCAAACACCCTCTCAAAGACAACATACATGTTATTTCTTTTACTTATTGGGTTTTGTTGTTCATCAGTCAGACGTCCTCCAGCTGACATTGGATCTGAATACAGCTTATCCAGAACTCAGCCTGTCTGAGGTAAACTGGAAGGTGACAGCCAATGATAAAGCTCAACCCTATCCTGACAACTGGAGACAGGTGCTGTGTAGAGAGGGCCTGTCTGGAGTCTGCTACTGGGAGGTAGAGTGGAGCGGTGGATGGGTTGAAATAGCAGTGTCATATAAAGGGATCATCAGGAAAGGAAAGGTCCCAGAGTCTACATTTCTAGGTAACAGTCAGTCCTGGACTTTGGAGTGCTATCCCCCCCATTGTAGGGTTTGGCACAATGCTAATAAAACAGAAATATCTGTCCCCTGCTCCTCCAGAGTAGGAGTGAACCAGGACCACAGGGCAGGAACTCTGTCCTTCTACAGCGTCTCTGACACAATGACCCTCCTCCACAGAGTCCAGACCACATTCACTCAGCCCCTCTATCCTGGGTTTGGGATTGGTACAAAATCATATCTCAATAATTACCAGTAGACACAAATGATTTCAACCATTTCAGACATATTAATGGAGAGCTTCTGGGTTATTAACAGTCTTCCAGTAGGCCTATGATCTGGTTCAATTCCCCTTTTTTAACGTTATTGTAATAATAATAATAATAATAATAATGATTAGACATAGCACATTCTTTGTAGCCTGGTCCCAGATCTGTTAGTGGTCTTGCTAAACAGATGGCATGATGGCACATACAGACTGACACTCAGGCTTCAGACTTTTACTGTCTACCTGATCACCTCTTGGCTGTTGCAATCCTCTGTAAATGTGTCTCTTTTTCTCTTGATGTAAACTGCAGTACTGGCAAACCAGTCAAATCAGAAACTGGGATCATTGTTGATCCATTTATGATCAGATGAGAATATTTAAATCACCCATGTCCATGTATGAATCTAAACAATTCTGTATTCTGAATCAATTACTGAATCAATGTGATCTTTCAATATAAAAGTCAAAATCATGACATTGGAATTGCTCTGTTATTGAATTGATTGACACAATGAATCAGCTATTTCATTTTACATTTACATTTACATTTTAGTCATTTAGCAGACGCTCTTATCCAGAGCGACTTACAGGAGCAATTAGGGTTAAGTGCCTTGCTCAAGGGCACATTAACGTCATTTAGCAGACGCTCTTAGCCAGAGCGACTCACAAATTGGTGCGTTCACCCTATAGCCAGTGGGATAACCACTTTACAAATCTACAAATTTCCAGTCATCTATGTACCATTTAGACAAATAGATGACACATAACACACTCCCACATCACATCACCTGTCCCAGTACTGTCATCTGTCTCAATACTATCAACTTTCTCAATACTGTCATCTGTCTCAATACTGTCAATACTATCAACTTTCTCAATACAGTCAGCTGTCTCAATACTGTCACCTGTCTCAATACTGTCATCTGTCTCAATACTGTCACCTGTCTCAATACTGTCACCTGTCTCAATACTGTCACCTGTCTCAATACTGTCACCCATCTCAATACTGTCACCTGTCTCAATACTGTCAATACTATCAACTTTCTCAATACTGTCACCTGTCTCAATACTGTCACCTGTCTCAATACTGTCACCCATCTCAATACTGTCGTCTGTCTCAATACTGTCATCTGTCTCAATACTGTCATCTGTCTCAATACTATCAACTTTCTCAATACTGTCACCTGTCTCAATACTGTCACCTGTCTCAATACTGTCACCTGTCTCATCTGCACAGACTAGTAGGTCGATACTGTCAAAGAGAAAGAAGCATTCATTTGGTTCAAACGTCTCTTGTCTGTCTCTAATACACCAGTAGGGGGCATCCTAACCCTAGCTTCCAGAGTTCAGAATACTATCCTCCATGTTGGCAGTTGGTTCCAACACTCCACATTTTAACTTCATCCCAACTACATATGGTGTCCATTGACATTCTAAATCTCAAACCCAGTTTGTCTCTGTGTACGAACAGTGTAGCAGCAATAGGTGTGTCAGAAATACGTGCTGGCTCTCTGTCACTCACAGGCAGGGGTGACGAGGGCCTCAGCCAGCCCCAGTAGGATGTACTGGGGAGCCAGCTGGAAGCAGGCCATGGAGGACACCTGGAGCACCTTCCCTGACAGGGCCTGCTCCGTCAGAGGATAGCCTTTCCTGTGGACCTCAGACAGGCCCGCTACCAGGACAGACTGGGCCGCACACGCATGATCCAGCACTGAGAGAGGAGAGGAGGGAGGGGACAGGGAGAGAAACAGAGAGAGAGGGGGAGAGAGATATTAACATTGACTGGCTCATTGATGTGGATGGTATTTGTGCGTGTGTGTCTGTGTGTGTGTGTGTGAGTGTGTGTGTGTGTGTGTGTGTGAGTGTGTGTGTGTGTGAGTGTGTGAGTGTGTGTGTGTGTGTGAGTGTGTGTGTGTGTCTCTCTGTCTGTGTATGTGTGTGTGTGTGTGCTTACTGATGACTCTGGCGGGGGAGAAGGGTGTTTTCTCCATGGACAGGTAGCAGGAGGTGACACACTCCATGAGAGGGGCCAGCAGCAGCAGAGGTAGGATGCTGATGACGTTCATGGCACCGATGGGCAGGAGGAAGCTGTTCAGGTGCAGGTTAGAGTTCATGGTCTGAATGTAGTAACCTGATGGAATCTGTGGGAGAGGTCAGGGTAACAACAGATTCTAAGACAACTTTATGGAGCATAAATAAACATTATAGATTTGCCAG
Organism: Coregonus ussuriensis; assembly: GCA_031479575.1. Taxonomy (NCBI): domain Eukaryota; kingdom Metazoa; phylum Chordata; class Actinopteri; order Salmoniformes; family Salmonidae; genus Coregonus; species Coregonus ussuriensis. Next base: position 9,043,185 of record CM062498.1, on the reverse strand, counting down.
TTTTACCCCCAACATCTGAAAAATAATGTATTTGGACTTTCCACTGAAAACAAACAATGACCTGAAAATGTTCTAAAAATCTATGAATGAATGGAACCATTTATTTGTCTCTACAGTTTGAAGGAAGTTTCTAACTAGCATTAGCGCTATGAAGTCTATAGTACCTGCTAGCTGCCATAGACTTCCAGTCATTGCGCTAACGCTAGTTGACATTGGCTCCCAAAACGACCTCTAACTTCCTTCATACAGGATGCAGAGACATTAAAATGGTGTCCATGAGTTCATCTGACTCTGGGGAAGTAGATAAAGGGCTTCACTGCCTAAATCCTGAAGTAAATCTTTAAATTGAGTTTTTAAGTGATTGCAATTATTAATTTTTGCATTTACATTTACATTGTAATCATTTAGCAGACACTCTTATCCAGAGCGACTTTCAATTAATGCAAAATGTGAATCACAATTTAAAAAATGGTATAGAAAAGTATTTAGTATTTTGAAAAGTTTAGTTCAGCCCAGTGTGATTCAAATGAGTGTGACCTTTTATGAGTCCAAAGTTCAGCCTCAACCCCTTGATACATGCACGCCTACCATAAAAACTATAATCATTCACATAACAACATAATAATATAATTTCACAAACAGAGTACACAGTCAAGTAGGAAGCCCCTCCCTGTCCTCTGGTGTAGAGTTCCATGAAACACAAAGTCATCTTTGACACTGAACAGAAAGTAATCTTTGACACTGCCATTGCTTAACCTACGGGAGAGAGCACCAAAATGGCAGAGAATCAGGAACTGTTCTGTTGCTCCATCTGTCTGGATCTACTGAAGGATCCGGTGACTACTGCCTGTGGACACAGCTACTGTATGGGCTGTATTAAAGAAAGCTGGGATCAGGATTATCTGAAAGGTGTCTACAGCTGTCCACAGTGCAGACAGACCTTTACCCCAAGGCCTGTTCTGAACAGAAGCACTGTGTTGGCTGAAGTGGTGGAGAAACTGAAGAAGACAGGACTCCAGGCTGCTCCCCCTCCTGCTCTGTGCTATGCAGGACCTGGAGATAGGCGTGTGATGTCTGCACTGGGACCAGAAAGCAGAAAGCCCTCATGTCCTGTCTGGTGTGTCTGGCCTCTTACTGTGAGACTCACCTCCAACCTCACTATGAATTTCCTGCTTTCAAGAAGCACAAGCTGGTCAAAGCCACCGCACAACTACAGGAGAAGATCTGCTCTCATCATGACAAACTGCTGGAGGTTTTCTGTCGTACCGATCTGCAGTGTATCTGTATGCTGTGTACAATGGATAAACATAAAGGCCATGATACAGTGTCAGCTGCAGCAGAGAGGACTGAGAAACAGGTAAGACCAGAACTACTTGTTGGTGACTGTCTGATAAACAAATAATTAAAGATACAGTAGGAACTAAGGCTGTTTGAATATGAGATCATTCAAATGAAATCGATCCTCAGCAGAATAAATATGAACACAAACCGGGAGTATATTGAGTTTGCTCCAAATGTTTCACCATTTTCTAAAGTCAAACAACATTATCATTCTGAATGACCTTTTATGAGTCCAATGTTCAGCCTCAACCCCTTGATACATGCACGCCTACCATAAAAACTATAATCCTTCACATAACAACATAATAATATAATTTCACACAGACACTTCCTCAACATTTTAAATCCCTATCTTCTATGGGCCCTATATCACATTACTATACTATTGATCTACTGGACAAATAAAGCTTGATAGCTCATTGAAGAGTGATTCTCCACAGAGGCAGCTGGGGATGAGTCAGCAGAAGGTCCAGCAGAGATTCCAGGAGAGAGAGAAGGAGCTGAAGGAGCTCCAACAGGCTGTGGAGTCTCTCAAGGTGAGTATTGTTGACCAGAGGAGACACACCATTTCACATCTCTCCTCCAGTCAAAGAGAGAGAGATGCCCCTATCCCATCCCACTGGCCCCACTGTTGGGAACAGGCTGTCTTAAAGTCACAAGTGGGGCTACCTCATCATATAACCATGAGTAACCATGAGTGACTCATGTCCGCTATATATTAACAGAGCTCTCTCTCTCTCACTCTCTCTCAATTCAATTAAATGGGCTTTATTGACATGGGAAACATGCTACATTACCAAAGCAGGTTAAATAAATAATAAACAAATCAATGATCAGAAATTAACAGTAAACGTTACACTCACAAACGTTTCAAAGTAATAGAGACATTTCAAATGTTATAATTCAAGTGCAAACAGAGTGAGTCAGACCGAGTTCTGGAGGTGAAATGGAAATGAATAAGGGAGAGTTAAGTGAGGTAGAAGGTGTGGTGATGAGCTCAGAACCAGAGCCTGGCATCAATGGACTTGATAAAGAAGAATCTGGTGCAGTAGGAGTTACATTTTTGGAGAAAGTGGATCCATTCCTTTTGGCAGATCCATTTGTGGTTTCAGGGTGGGTGGGAAAGGAGTTGGGTGCAGATGAATCAGTGAAGGTAACCTGTAGTGGACTTGTGATATTTGTTTGTGTTTCTTCTGACCAGAGGGATTTGGCGCTCCGTGTCACGCAACTTGGGTCAAGATCTGTTTCTTGCTTTGCTCTTAGGAACAGGACACCATTGAAAGGAGTGATTTCTGGGGTAGCGTTAAGTGTAGAAGTGGAGCAATTAAGGTTGAAGACTGCTGGTGTTTGTGATTCCCGCCGTTTGGTGCAACACAGACCCGGTGTTGAGCGTGGTGAAACAGAGGAGTCACTGTCAGTCCTTTTGAGTTTTGAGTCTTTACCCGACAAAGTCATGGTAGGATATATCAGTTATTCTGTTAGAGCTTTTGTGTGCTGATTCAGGTGCAACGTTTATGGTCATGTTGCAGCAGTTTGTAGGAGGGAGATTCCAAGATGTGGGAAGTGTGCAGGAGGGCATGGGTTAGAGGATTGTGTAGTTTCGGTGGATACAAATGTGTGTCAACTGTTGGGATGCCCATGTTGCTGGGGATCGGAAGTGTCCAGTGCGAGAGAGGCAGGTTGAGGTGGCTAGAGTCAGAGTAGTGCAGAAGGTGTCGTATAATGAGACAGTGAAGAAAGTAGAGGAGGATGGGTCAAGGGTGAGAGATCCTGAGAGGATCCCTGTGAGTAGTAGATCTGTGCCAGCACAGAGGGATAGGCCAACGAGTGATATATGCTTCAGTAAAGTTAGCTTCTTAGAGTTCATAGCAATGGTTATCAACTGTACCGCAGAAATGGAACGTAAATCACAGAAAATAGATGTTGTGGTGGCAGCTGCAGATAAGTATTTGGGCATACAAGATTTGACTTCAGAAGAGTTACAGGGTGTGTTGAGTTGTGGTTTCCTGTCCTCCCAGGCCGTTGGCATGGTGCAGGAGCAGATAGGGTCAAAGTAGTGGAATGGGGTAGTGGGTATTTAATGAGTAGGGTTAGTTGGAAGGGTGTTTTTCTGTATTATTATAATTTCCCATTTTCCCATTTTGTGTCACAAAGTATAATGGATTTATATTATAGTCCAGCCTCCGTTTATTACTTACGAACAGACCGCAAGTAGTTGGTTAGTTTTGGTAAATTTAAAAATAAAGTGGTTTTCGTGTGCTCTCGGCTGGGTGCCAAGCGGAATCCGTTAAAAATTTAACTTTTCGTAGACAAGTGTTTGTTTCTTAACAAACTTCAAGGTTACGCAGGGGAGGGGTGGAACGCAGGGTTTGCTAGCACAGATAGTTTTGGGTGTTTCTAGTGTGGGGATGTAGGGCATAATGCTAGTGCAGACAAGCGCGACCAGCCGACAGCGGGGGCTAGGACTAGGCTGGACACAATACATTTTGAACGCCTTTTTCTGATAAAACTACTTCATTGCATCCGCCATGGTGCCCAGTTTCATAATATTACCATATGTCCCAGATGCTTGCCGTAGTTTAGAAATAATAGGGCATGTTTCACCCTGCCAGCTCCTATTAGTTGTATTGAGCTCTGTGGCACCAACTCGCCTAATGAAAGTTATATTCCCAGCCCATTGTTCTGCGTCACAATGCCAGCTTCACTACTGTTGGTAATGAGACCAGCCCGTATTAACATTGTAGCTTTACCTCAGGTAACTTATTATTAACAAGGTTATGACTACTTGGTGAGCAAACTCACTGTTCACCTGGGTACACCTTGTGGTGACCCACAGTGCTAGCGATGGTCAACCATATTATTTTCATAAAAAGGTGTAAAACCTAAACAGAACGCATGTCCCTGTCCTCCTTTTTCAAGATGTGGCCGATTTAAACAGCCAGACATTTTTTTAATTAATAAATAAATAAATAAATTTTTACAAAATAATTGTATGATTTATTGTTTCTAAATTGTTGCTGGGTAATTTGTTTGTTAGTAGGCATCGAATTGAGTGAATGCTGCGCAGGTTCACTGAGTTGTAAACTAAATGGATAGGTGTAGCTCATTGATTTATAGATCTGACACAGTTGCTACCTCAGATTATGAGCCTAGCAAGTGTTGTGAATGAGGTATGTAGTACCCACAGAAGGCCACAGGGAGGAGGAAGAGAGCTATAACCCATACAGTTTTTTGCTTTAAACACCCTAAACCTAACAATCAATCAAATGTATTCATAAAGCCCTTTTTACATCAGCAGATGTTACATAAAGTTATACAGAAACTCTAACCCTACAGATAAACAATTTTAGCCTTAACCCTAACCCCTAATCCTAATTCTAGGGTAGGGTAGCCTAGAACACGTTGAGAACTTATTTTTGTAATAATTTTACGTTAGTAAATACCATTATAGTACTAAATAGCATTTATTGTTATTTTTTAAATATATATATACAAAATAAAAAATATAACTTTTTGCTTTATAGTAGTCATTTTATTATAGGTATTATTGCAAGGCAGAACACTTGATAAACAACACATTTGTTTTATTTTTTAAATGTGGTTTGAACTGGGTGTGACCTAGTAACCTCTGTGAAAGTCCAGCAATTGGCATGTCATAGGTGGGGCAGGTTTGAGACTGATCTCCGGAATTAATAAGAAAAATACACTATTTCTCAGCTACCTCACCAATGTATTTACGTGAATTACTAACTTTTAATTGCTAAATATTTCCAATAGATTGCAGCATAAGACCATGAAGCATCAGTTATAGGCTACAAGCAGCAATATGATTTACCATAAAATAGCATGCAACCAAACACTATGTCCCATGATTTTCTAAAATTGTCACTCATTACTTCAGAGTTAGCTATATATCTCGTATTAGGCCTGTGTTGCTTTTGGGAGAGCAACAAAATATTAACTATAGCAGGTATTGAACACCGGCCAAATAATCACAAATCAGATGCGCTAACCTCAACCCTAGTAAACATGCATGATAAAAACCTTCTTAATATTTCATATTTGGAGTAAACAGCCTCGGAATAGAAAAGACGAGTGCATCTTCCAGCCCGCCAATAAATTACATCATGCAACCCTCGCGGTTAGAAAATTAACCTCATCATGCAACTCACTTGCGCAAGAGTTTTCCTGTGAGGGGGAGTGGTGGTGTATCCAGGGAGAGAACTAAACTAAGCTTCTGAAATTTCATTCGTGGTCTTATGCTGCCATCTATTGGAATTATTAAGCAATTGCAGTAGTACTGAATAAAGTGTATATATATACTTACTAAAGTAGTAATTACTCGGAATTGCGAAATATAAGATGTTCTAGTTCATTTTATCACTTACAACCATAAAATAACAATTTATAGCATAACAAACAATGAAACTGACATTAACCAAAAACACCATACATTTAGTTAATTATATATTCAAAATATATACAGTGGGGAAAAATATATGTATATATTTAGATGGTTGTCATTATCACCCCCTTAACCTAAACACAGACACTGGATACAGACACTGAAAATGAGCTTTCTATATAAAACTGGTAGCTCTCAAAAGAGCCTTTGCTTTGCTGAGCTGTTAGTTTTCAGGAGTGTGCTGCCTGCCTGCCTTCAGAGGAGTCTGTCTGTGAATAATGTAAAGTTAATAAGTTATTACATTTACATTACATTTTAGTCATTTAGCAGACGCTCTTATCCAGAGCGACTTACAGGAGCAATTAGGGTTAAGTGCCTTGCTCAAGGGCACATTTACGTCATTTAGCAGACGCTCTTATCCAGAGCGACTTACAAATCGGTGCATTCACCCTATAGCCAGTGGGATAACCACTTTACAATGTATTAATATATATATATATATAAATATATATATTATTTTTTTTGGGGGGGGGGGGGGGGGGGGGGGGGGGGGGGGGGGGGGGGGGGGGGGGGGGGGGGGGGGGGGGGGG
>CM062498.1:9029248-9031748 GCA_031479575.1 Coregonus ussuriensis | reverse complement strand
CACTCCAGACCAAAACTCCAAACCTACAACCTGATTATGGACGGAATTACCTGGAATTACCTGGAAGGCTTTCTACTACCAAGGATTACTATTCCCAAGCTATACAGCAAATGCTCTGGCAAACAAACTGAAACCTGAAAACACCATCCTACCTGGAACTGAGTGAGTAATGTTTAGTCTGAAGCTATTTTTTACTTTCAAAAACCAAGAAGAAAAATACATTACAATTATATATTTTACTTTATAAGGACTGAATGCTAAGGCTACCAAGCTTGCTAGGACAAAGAGACACAACTTCAATTAGCACTGACGTGTGAAGTGAGAGGTGTCAAAGCCTTTGAGCCCGACAATGGCAGGAGAGTCGCACAGTCTACCCCAATCAAATGGAGAGGCCGTAGAAGCACCCTCCCGCTGTTCAGAGGTAATTAAAATACAGTACCCTCTGTATGTAAAGAATGATAAGACACGAAAAGAGTACAAAATGAAGCTCCTTATGGGAAATCAAGAGACATCTTTTGCTGACTTTTATAAAAATGGGAACATAAGCAACCTTATCTTCGACACAGACCATCCCCTGGCATGGCGCAGTGCTATATTAGCACACTACCCCTCTGTTAACAGTGCTATATTAGCACACTACCCCTCTGTTACCAGTGCTATATTAGCACACTACCCCTCTGTTAACAGTGGCCTATTAGCACACTACCCCTCTGTTAAGAGGGGGGGGGGGGGGGGGGGGGTGTTAGCGATGGGTGATATTAGACAATGAGGACTCTGAGTCAGCTAATATAAATCTCTATAAGTCTGGAACCGTATTGGTATAGGGCAACCACAAACAGTTTCAGCTGGACTTTCACCTAATCAAAGAAATAGCTCAGCAGGAGAAGCTCTCCCTTGAGAAAGATACCCCCACCCCGAGCGGGTCAGACCAGACCTCTTCATTAAATAACCCCACAGACGAGCAACCCCAAGTGGAAAGTCAACTTCCCAGCACAGAGTACTACTCCCTCATTGAAATGAAGGATAAATTCACCCAGCTGGAGGTAAAGCAGGTGGAGCTGGAACAGCAGGTGATTAAACTCCAGTCAGCACAGAACCAGACAACAGTCCAGCACAACAACACCCCCTCAACCAGACCCGGAGAGCTGCAGGTGGAGAGAGACATGGAACCAAGGACCCCAATCCACAAAAACAGGAGACAAATTTGACCCCAATAACTACCGTGGGATATGCGTCAACAGCAACCTTGGGAAAATCCTCTGCATTATCATTAACAGCAGACTAGTTCATTTCCTCAGTGAAAACAAAGTACTGAGCAGATGTCAAATTGGCTTTTTACCAAATTACTGTATGACAGACCACGTATTCATCCTGCACACCCTAAATGACAAACAAACAAACCAAAACAAAGGCAAAGTCTTCTCATGCTTTGTTGATTTCAAAAAAGCTTTTGACTCAATTTGGCATGAGGGTCTGCTATACAAATTGATGGAAAGTGGTGTTGGGGGAAAAACATACAACATTATAAAATCCATGTACACAAACAACAAGTGTGCGGTTAAAATTGGCAAAAAACACACACATTTCTTTCCACAGGGCCGTGGGGTGAGACAGGGATGCAGTTTAAGCCCCACCCTCTTCAACATATATATCAACGAATTGGTGAGGGCACTAGAACAGTCTGCAACACCCGGCCTCACCCTACTAGAATCTGAAGTCAATTGTCTACTGTTTGCTGATGATCTGGCGCTTCTGTTACCAACCAAGGAGGGCCTACAGCAGCACCTAGATCTTCTGCACAGATTCTGTCAGAGCTGGGCCCTGACAGTAAATCTCAGTAAGACAAAAATAATGGTGTTCCAAAAAAGGTCCAGTTGCCAGGACCACAAATACAAATTCCATCTAGACACCGTTGCCCTAGAGCACACAAACATATATATACATACCTCGGCCTAAACATCAGCACCACAGGTAACTTCCACAAAGCTGTGAACGATCTGAGAGACAAGGCAAGAACGGCCTTCTATGCCATCAAAAGGAACATAAAATTCGACATACCAATTAGGATTTGGCTAAAAATACTTGAATCAGTTATAGAACCCATTGCCCTTTATGGTTGTGAGGTCTGGGGTCGGCTCACCAACCAAGAATTCACAAAATGGGACAAACACCAAATTGAGACTCTGCATGCAGAATTCTGCAAAAACATCCTGCGTGTACAACGTAAAACACCAAATAATGCATGCAGAGCAGAATTAGGCCAATACCCGCTAATTATCAAAATCCAGAAAAGAGCCGTTAAATTCTATAACGACTTAAAAGGAAGCGATTCCCAAACCTTCCATAACAAAGCCATCACCTACAGAGAGATGAACTTGCAGAAGAGTCCCCTAAGTAAGCTTGTCCTGGGGCTCTGTTCACAAACACAAACAGACCCCACACAGCCCCAGGACAACAACAACAACAACACAATTAGACCCAACCAAATCATGAGAAAACA
>CM062498.1:9011748-9026748 GCA_031479575.1 Coregonus ussuriensis | reverse complement strand
TTATGGATCCCCATTAGTTCCTGCCAAGGCAGCAGCTACTCTTCCTGGGGTCCAAACATATTAAAGCACTTACATTACATATAAAACAAAAGATAAAACATATAACATTATCACACCACTACATATCTATAATACAAAATGTTTAATATCACAATGTGTGCATATGCATGTGCCTGTACCTTTATGTGTGTCTCTTCACAGTCCCCGTTGTTCCATAAGGTGTATTTTTACATGTTTTCTTATATCTGATTCTACTGCTTGCATCAGTTACTTGGGGACTGTGAAGAGACCTCTGGTGGCATGTCTTGTGGGGTATGCATGGGTGTCTGAGCTGTGTGCTAGTATTTTAAACAGACATCTCGGTACGTTCAGCTTGTCAACACTTCTTACCAAGACAAGTAGTGATGAAGTCAATCTCTCCTCCACTTTGAGCCATGAGAGATTGACATGCATATTATTAATGTTAGCTCTCTGTGTACATCCAAGGGCTAGCCGTGCTGGCCTGTTCTGAGCCAACTGCAATTTTCCCAAGTCCCTCTTCGTGGCACCTGACCACACGACTGAACAGTAGTCCAGGTGCGACAAAACTAGGGCCTGTAGAACCTGCCTTGTTGATAGTGCTGTTAAGAAGGCAGAGCAGCGCTTTATTATGGACAGACTTCTCCCCATCTTAGCTACTGTTGTATCAATATATTTTGACCATGACAGTTTACAATCCAGGGTTACTCCAAGCAGTTTAGTCTCCTCAACTTGCTCAATTTCCACATTATTCATTACGAGATGTAGTTGAGGTTTAGGGTTTAGTGAATGATTTGTCCCAAATACAATGCTTTTAGTTTTTGAAATATTTAGGACTAACTTATTCATTGCCAGCCATTCAGAAACTAACTGCAGCTCTTTGTTAAGTGTTGCTGTCATTTCAGTCGCTGTGGTAGCTGACGTGTATAGTGTTGAGTCATCTGCATACATAGACAGTGGCATGTCATTAGTAAAGATTGAAAAAAGTTAGGGGCCTAGACAGCTGCCCTGGGGAATTCCTGATTCTACCTGGATTTTGATGGAGAGGCTTCCATTAAAGAACAACCTCTGTGTTCTGATTGACAGGTAACTCTTTATCCACAATATAGCAGGGGGTGTAAAGCCATAACACATACGTTTTTCCAGCAGCAGACTATGATCGATAATGTCAAAAGCTGCACTGAAGTCTAACAAGACAAGACAGCCCCCACAATCATTTTATCATCAATTTCTCTCTGTCATTTGTGTAAGTGTTGTGCTTGTTGAATGTCCTTCCCTACAAGCATGCTGAACGTCTGTTGTCAGTTTGTTTACTGTGAAATAGCATTGTATCTGGTCAAACACATTTTTTCCCAGAAGTTTACTAAGGGTTGGTAACAGGCTGATTGGTCGGCTATTTGAGCCAGTAAAGGGCGCTTTACTATTCTTGGGTAGCGGAATGACTTTAGCTTCCCTCCAGGCCTGAGGGCACACACTTTCTAGTAGTCTTAAATTGAAGATGTGGCAAATAGGAGTAGCAATATCGTCCGCTATAATCCTCAACAATTTTCCATCCAGATTGTCAGACCCCGGTGGCTTGTCATTGTTGATGGACAACAACAATTATTAGAGTTGTTGTGGTACTAACATTCCATTAGTCATGTTATGGACTCGAGCCCCACATGGAGATGTGTGGCTCAAAATGCTAAAGTCATGGGTTCAATTCCCTCAGGGATCACATTGAAATTTTACAGAGCGTCAAAGATCATGCCCCAAAGTCAAGGTAACATCCCCTGTTATTGGTAATGGTGAGAGGTTAGCATGTCTTGGGGGTATGACCTTTGACCCTTTGTAACTTGTTTTTCTTAATCTGAAACACACCCAAAACAAACAGCAAATGCATCCAAAAAATGTGTAGAGTCACTAGCTTGATGTAATCATTGTGTGATATGAATATGGGTCCAAATACTTCACTTTTGACTACTTTATTTTTTATTTTTGGGGTGTCATTCATTTTGACCCCTACCTTTTTGACCCCAAATTTGTTTTATTTGCTATACAAAATCTCTTTCTCTGAGCAATTATATTATTATAAAATAATATAATTTCAGGCCCTGCTGTAGTTGTTTCGTAGAGCTGTTTGTAATTGTGATCTAGAGCTCTAAGTAGTTGTATTCTAAAGCTGTAAGTAGTTGTGTTCTAGAGCTGTAAGTAGTTGTGTTCTAAAGCTGTAAGTAGTTGTGTTCTAGCGCTGTAAGTAGTTGTGTTCCAAAGCTGTAAGTAGTTGTGTTCTAGAGCTGTAAGTAGTTGTGTTCTAAAGCTGTAAGTAGTTGTGTTCTAGAGCTGTAAGTAGTTGTGTTCTAGAGCTCTAAGTAGTTGTGTTCTAAAGCTGTAAGTAGTTGTGTTCTAAAGCTGTAAGTAGTTGTGTTCTAAAAATGTAAGTAGTTGTGTTCTAGAGCTGTAAGTAGTTATGTTCTAGAGCTCTAATTAGTTTTGTTCTAAAGCTGTAAGTAGTTGTGTTCTAGAGCTGTAAGTAGTTGTGTTCTAAAGCTGTAAGTAGTTGTGTTCTAGAGCTGTAATTAGTTGTGTTCTAAAGCTGTAAGTAATTGTGTTCTAGAGTTGTAAGTAGTTGTGTTCTAAAGCTGTGCGTGGTTGTGTTGTAGAGCTTTGGGTAGTTGTGTTCTAGAGCTGTGGGTAGTTGTGTTCTAGAGCTGTGCGTAGTTGTGTCCTAGAGCTGTGGATAGTTGTGTTCTAGAGCTGTAAGTAGTTGTGTTGTAGAGCTGTGGATAGTTGTGTTCTAGAGCTGTAAGTAGTTGTGTTGTAGATATGTGGGTAGTTGTGTTCTAAAGCTGCTGTAAGCAGTTGTGTTCTAGAGCTGTAAGTAGTTGTGTTGTAGAGCTGTGGGTAGTTGTGTTCTAAAGCTGTAAGTAGTGTTCTAAAGCTGTAAGTAGTTGTGTTGTAGAGCTGTAAGTAGTTGTGTTCTAGAGCTGTAAGTAGTTGTGTTCTAGAGCTGTAAGTAGTTGTGTTCTAGAGCTGTGTGTAGTTGTGTTCTAGAGCTGTAAGTAATTGTGTTCTAGAGCTGTAAGTAGTTGTGTTCTAGAGCTGTAAGTAGTTGTGTTCTAGAGCTGTAAGTAGCTGTGTTCTAGAGCTGTAAGCAGTTGTGTTCTAGAGCTGTAAGTAGTTGTGTTCTAGAGCTGTAAGTAGTTGTGTTCTAGAGCTGTAAGTAGCTGTGTTCTAGAGCTGTAAGCAGTTGTGTTCTAGAGCTGTAAGCAGTTGTGTTCTAGAGCTGTAAGTAGTTGTGTTCTAGAGCTGTAAGTAGCTGTGTTCTAGAGCTGTAAGCAGTTGTGTTCTAGAGCTGTAAGTAGTTGTGTTGTAGAGCTGTAAGCAGTTGTGTTCTAGAGCTGTAAGTAGTTGTGTTGTAGAGCTGTAAGTAGTTGTGTTCTAGAGCTGTGTGTAGTTGTGTTCTAAAGCTGTAAGTAGTTGTGTTCTAGAGCTGTAAGTAGTTGTGTTCTAGAGCTGTCACGGTTTCGGCCGAGGCTGCCTCTCTCCCTTGTTCGGGCAGGCTTCGGCGTTCGTCGTCTCCGGAATTCTAGCTGCCACCGTTGCATGTTTCATGTTCGTTTGCTTTTGTCTGTTTGTTTTCACACCTGTTTCTCATTTGGCGTAATTAGTGTCCTATAAGTTTCTCGTTGTGTTTGTCTAGTGTTGTGTGTTATTGGATTTTGTCAGTCATATGTAGGGTTTCTACATGTTCGCTCGGTTGAGCTTCCCTCCACTGTTTTGGAGAGTTTACGCACTTGTCTGGTGCGCTCTTGGTTTCGTTTTGCCTTTGTGCGTATTTGTTGCGCCTTTGGATAGTGTATTAGTATTTTCCGTGTTTGGATTTATACTAAAGTCTTGTGGACTATACTCCGGTGTCCTGCATCTGATTCCACCACATCACCCACCTCCACGTGCATGACAGAATAACACACCTTTCACATGGAATCAGCAGGAGCCGAAGCAGCCCCGACGAGGCTGGAGGCCCAGGTTCGGGAACAACAGGACCAGATACTTCAGATGGGGACCGCCCTGCAGGAGGTGATCACCACCCTCCGAGGCTGGGGAGCGCCTCCACCACCTCCCTCCCTGCCAGCACCATCGGCCAGTCTGCCCATTCCAGCGCCAGAACCCCGAGGAATCCGACTCTCTCTCCCGAGGGCCTACGACGGAACCGCGGCTGGGTGTCAGGGATTCCTCCTCCAGGTGGAGCTGTACCTGGCCACCGTACACCCGGCACCCTCGGGGCATGGGAGCGTGTCCGCCCTGATCTCCTGCCTGTCCGGGAAGGCGTTGGAATGGGCCAACGCGGAGTGGAGGAAGATCGACGCCGCGACTATCACATACAACGAGTTCTCCCGCCGCTTCAAGGCGGTGTTTGACCATCCCCCGGAGGGGAAAGCGGCGGGGGAGCGTCTGGTCTTCCTCCGGCAGGGGAGGAGGAGTGCCCAAGAATTCGCTCTTGAATTCCGTACTCTAGCGGCAGATGCAGGGTGGAATGAGCGGGCCCTCGTCGATCTATACAGATGTAGCCTACGAGAGGACGTCCGTCGGGAGCTGGCTTGTAGGGACACCAGCCTCTCTTTCGACCAGCTGGTCGACATGTCCATCAGGCTGGATAGCCTACTGGCTACCCGCGGACGTCCTGAGGAGGGTCCGTCCATTTCACCCTCCAGCGCCTCCGAGCCGTGTCCTATGGAGCTCGGGGGCGCTGGCGCTAGAGAGAGGAGGAGTCGGTTGGCTAGGGGGTCCATCCACTGCACCAACTGTGGTCGGGGAGGACACACCGCGGCTAGGTGCTGGGGATGGCCTCCTAGGGGAGATGACGACAGGTCCCGCACTGGTGATTCCCTCCAGGTGAGTAGGCGCCCCACTCACCCAGAGCTCACTGTTGCCCATTTTTGTATGCCTGTGCGTTTTCCACAGGTAGCACCTCATTCCCAGCATAAGGCGCTGGTAGATTCAGGCGCGGCTGGGAATTTTATTGATAAAAAGTTTTGTTTAGCGTTAGGGATTCCCCTTATTCCTGTTGATGTTCCTTTCCCCGTTCATGCCCTAGATAGCCGTCCGTTGGGTACGGGCTTAATCAGGGAGGTCACGGCGCCACTTAGGATGTGTGCGCAGGGGGATCATCAGGAGATGATTCAGCTGTTCCTGATTGACTCTCCTGTGTATCCGGTGGTGCTGGGCATGCCCTGGTTAAGTACCCATAACCCATCTATTTCGTGGCAGGAGAGGGCTCTGATGGAGTGGTCTGCTAAGTGTGTGGGTAGATGTTTGGGCGTTTCCGTAGGGGCTACCTCGGTGGAGAGTCCAAACCAGGTGCCCGCATTGCACGTTCCCCCTGAGTATGGGGATTTGGCTATTGCGTTTAGTAAGGCGAGGGCGACGCGGTTGCCGCCCCATAGGCAGGGAGATTGTGCGATAGATCTCCAGGCAGGAGCTGCGCTCCCACGGAGCCATGTGTATCCTCTGTCTCAGGAGGAGAAGAAAGCTATGGAGACTTACATAGACGAATCTCTGAGACAAGGATACATACGGCCTTCCACTTCCCCTGCGTCCTCGAGTTTCTTTTTTGTGAAGAAAAAGGATGGTGGTTTGCGCCCGTGCATCGATTACCGTGGTCTCAATCAGATTACGGTGAAGTACAGTTATCCACTCCCGCTGATTGCGACCAGGACTGAGTCGTTGCATGGGGCGCGTTTCTTCACTAAATTAGATCTCAGGAGTGCGTACAACTTGGTGCGCATCAGGGAGGGCGATGAATGGAAGACAGCCTTTAGTACCACCTCGGGCCATTACGAGTATCTGGTCATGCCATACGGGTTGATGAACGCTCCGTCAGTTTTCCAATCATTCGTGGATGAGATCTTCAGGGACATGCAGGGGCAGGGGGTGGTTGTGTACATTGATGACATTCTCGTGTACTCGCCTACCCGTGTCGAGCATGTGGCCCTGGTGCGTAGAGTGTTGCGGAGGCTGGTGGAGCACGACCTGTATGTGAAGGCAGAGAAGTGTCTGTTTTTCCAGGAGTCGGTCTCCTTTTTGGGGTATCAGTTGTCTGCGTCAGGGGTGAAGATGGAGGTAGACCGGGTGTCGGCCGTGCGTAATTGGCAAACACCAACCACTGTGAAGGAGGTGCAGCAGTTTTTGGGGTTTGCGAATTACTACCGGAGGTTTATCCGGGGTTTTGGACAGGTGGCAGCTCCCATCACGTCTCTTTTGAAGGGGGGTCCGGTGCGTCTGCAGTGGTCGGCCGAGGCGGACAGGGCGTTTGGGAGGCTGAAGGACCTGTTTACTTCGGCCCCGGTGCTGGCGCATCCGGATCCCTCTTTGCCGTTCCAGGTAGAGGTGGACGCGTCAGAAGCCGGTTTAGGAGCCGTGCTTTCACAACGGTCTGGCGCGCCACCTAAACTCCGCCCCTGTGCTTTTTATTCTAAGAAGCTCAGTCCGGCGGAGCGGAACTATGACGTAGGGGACAGGGAGCTGTTAGCCGTGGTACAGGCTCTAAAGGTGTGGAGGCACTGGCTTGAGGGGGCTCAACACCCTTTCCTCATTTTTACGGACCACCGTAACCTGGAGTACATCCGGGCGGCGAGGAGGCTGAACCCTCGCCAGGCAAGATGGAGTATGTTCTTGACCAGGTTTACTTTTAAGATCACGTACATCCCTGGGTCACAGAATGGTAAGGCAGATGCGCTGTCTCGGCGGTATGACACGGAGGAGAGGTCCGTGGAGCCCACTCCCATACTGCCGGAGTCGTGTCTGGTGGCACCGGTAGTGTGGGAGGTCGATGCTGAACTCGAGCGGGCGTTACGCACCGACCCTAGTCCACCACAGTGCCCGGAGGGTCGGAAGTACGTTCCGCTCGAGGTTCGGGATCGATTGATCTATTGGGCTCACACGTCACCCTCCTCTGGACATCCGGGTATCGGCCGGACAGTGCACTGTCTTAGTGCCAAGTACTGGTGGCCCACGTTGGCAAGGGATGTGAGGGTTTATGTTTCCTCCTGCTCGGTGTGCGCCCAGTGTAAGGCGCCTAGACATCTGCCTAGGGGTAAGTTGCTACCCCTGCCCGTTCCACAACGACCATGGTCCCACCTCTCTGTGGATTTTATAACAGACCTTCCCCTCTCCCAAGGGAATACTACCATCCTGGTCGTTGTGGACCGGTTCTCTAAGGCCTGTCGTTTGCTCCCCATGCCGGGTCTTCCTACTGCCCTACAAACTGCCGAAGCACTATTCACCCATGTGTTCCGGCACTACGGGGTACCCGAGGACATTGTGGCTGATCGAGGTCCCCAATTCACCTCCAGAGTCTGGAGAGCGTTTATGGAGCGGTTGGGGGTCTCGGTGAGCCTCACCTCGGGTTACCACCCGGAGAGTAATGGGCAGGTGGAACGCGTAAACCAGGATGTGGGTAGGTTTCTCAGAACATACTGCCAGGACCGGCCGGAGGAGTGGTCAAGGTACGTTCCCTGGGCCGAGATGGCCCAGAATTCCCTACGCCATTCCTCCACTAACCTAACTCCATTTCAATGTGTGTTAGGTTACCAGCCGGTTCTGGCACCCTGGCAGCAGAGCCAGATCGAGGCTCCTGCGGTGGATGAGTGGGCGCGGCGCTCGGAGGAGACTTGGAACGCTGCACACGTCCACCTGCAGCGGGCCCTCCGACGTCAGAAGGCGAGCGCTGATCTCCACCGCAGTGAGGGACCGGTGTACGCATCTGGTGATCGAGTCTGGCTCTCTACCAGAAACCTGCCCCTCCGCCTGCCCTGTCGGAAACTGGGTCGGCGGTTTGTAGGGCCTTTTAAAGTCCTGAGAAGGTTGAACGAGGTATGTTATAGATTACAGCTACCTGT
Organism: Coregonus ussuriensis; assembly: GCA_031479575.1. Taxonomy (NCBI): domain Eukaryota; kingdom Metazoa; phylum Chordata; class Actinopteri; order Salmoniformes; family Salmonidae; genus Coregonus; species Coregonus ussuriensis. The sequence continues at coordinate 9,018,850 of CM062498.1, read as the reverse complement.
GGAGTATAAGTGTATTAACCCCTCGTTCCATGTGTCCCTTCTCAGGCCGGTGGTAGCGCGCCCACTCCAAGAAAATGAGATAGGGGAGACTCCTCCGCCCCCACTGGACATCGAGGGGGCACCGGCGTACTCCGTGAGGTCCATCTTGGATTCGAGACGTCGGATGGGGGGTCTCCAGTATCTAGTGGAGTGGGAGGGGTACGGTCCGGAGGAGCGGTGCTGGGTGCCGAGGAGAGACATTTTGGACCCGTCGCTCCTGACGGAATTCCATCGGGGGCATCCGACGCGCCCTGCTCCACGTCCTCCGGGTCGTCCCCGAGGCCGGAGTCGGCGCACGTCTGGAGCCGCGCGTCAAGGGGGGGGTACTGTCACGGTTTCGGCCGAGGCTGCCTCTCTCCCTTGTTCGGGCAGGCTTCGGCGTTCGTCGTCTCCGGAATTCTAGCTGCCACCGTTGCATGTTTCATGTTCGTTTGCTTTTGTCTGTTTGTTTTCACACCTGTTTCTCATTTGGCGTAATTAGTGTCCTATAAGTTTCTCGTTGTGTTTGTCTAGTGTTGTGTGTTATTGGATTTTGTCAGTCATATGTAGGGTTTTCTACATGTTCGCTCGGTTGAGCTTCCCTCCACTGTTTTGGAGAGTTTACGCACTTGTCTGGTGCGCTCTTGGTTTCGTTTTGCCTTTGTGCGTATTTGTTGCGCCTTTGGATAGTGTATTAGTATTTTCCGTGTTTGGATTTATACTAAAGTCTTGTGGACTATACTCCGGTGTCCTGCATCTGATTCCACCACATCACCCACCTCCACTTGCATGACAAGAGCTGTACGTAGTTGTGTTCTAGAGCTGTAAGTAGTTGTGTTCTAGAGCTGTAAGTAATTGTGTTCTAGAGCTGTAAGTAGTTGTGTTCTAGAGCTGTGTGTAGTTGTGTTCTAGAGCTGTAAGTAGTTGTGTTCTAGAGCTGTAAGTAGTTGTGTTCTAGAGCTGTAAGTAGTTGTGTTCTAGAGCTCTGTGTAGTTGTGTTCTAGAGCTGTAAGTAGTTGTGTTCTAGAGCTGTGTGTAGTTGTGTTCTAAAGCTGCAAGTAATTGTTTTCTAGAGCTGTAAGTAGTTGTGTTCTAGAGCTGTAAGTAATTGTGTTCTAGAGCTGTGTGTAGTTGTGTTCTAAAGCTGTAAGTAATTCTGTTCTAGAGCTGTAAGTAGTTGTGTTCTAAAGCTGTAAGTATTTGTGTTCTAGAGCTGTAAGTAATTGTGTTGTAGATTTGTGTGTATTTGTGTTCTAGAGCTGTAAGTAATTGTGTTCTAGAGCTGTAAGTAGTTGTGTTCTAGAGCTGTGTGTAGTTGTGTTCTAGAGCTGTAAGTAGTTGTGTTCTAGAGCTGTGTGTAGTTGTGTTCTAGAGCTGTAAGTAGCTGTGTTCTAGAGCTGTAAGTAGTTGTGTTCTAGAGCTGTGTGTAGCTGTGTTCTAGAGCTGTAAGTAGTTGTGTTCTAGAGCTGTGTGTAATTGTGTTATAGAGCTGTAAGTAGTTGTGTTCTAGAGCTGTGTGTAGTTGTGTTCTAGAGCTGTAAGTAATTGTGTTCTAGAGCTGTGTGTAGTTGTGTTCTAAAGCTGTAAGTAGTTGTGTTCTAGAGCTGTAAGTAGTTGTGTTCTAGAGCTGTAAGTAATTGTGTTCTAGAGCTGTAAGTAGCTGTGTTCTAGAGCTGTAAGTAGTTGTGTTCTAGAGCTGTGTGTAGCTGTGTTCTAGAGCTGTAAGTAGTTGTGTTCTAGAGCTGTGTGTAATTGTGTTATAGAGCTGTAAGTAGTTGTGTTCTAGAGCTGTGTGTAGTTGTGTTCTAGAGCTGTAAGTAATTGTGTTCTAGAGCTGTGTGTAGTTGTGTTCTAAAGCTGTAAGTAGTTGTGTTCTAGAGCTGTAAGTAGTTGTGTTCTAGAGCTGTAAGTAATTGTGTTCTAGAGCTGTGTGTAGTTGTGTTCTAAAGCTGTAAGTAATTCTGTTCTAGAGCTGTAAGTAGTTGTGTTCTAAAGCTGTAAGTATTTGTGTTCTAGAGCTGTAAGTAATTGTGTTGTAGATTTGTGTGTATTTGTGTTCTAGAGCTGTAAGTAATTGTGTTCTAGAGCTGTGTGTAGTTGTGTTCTAGAGCTGTAAGTAGCTGTGTTCTAGAGCTGTAAGTAGTTGTGTTCTAGAGCTGTGTGTAGCTGTGTTCTAGAGCTGTAAGTAGTTGTGTTCTAGAGCTGTGTGTAATTGTGTTATAGAGCTGTAAGTAGTTGTGTTCTAGAGCTGTGTGTAGTTGTGTTCTAGAGCTGTAAGTAATTGTGTTCTAGAGCTGTGTGTAGTTGTGTTCTAAAGCTGTAAGTAGTTGTGTTCTAGAGCTGTAAGTAGTTGTGTTCTAGAGCTGTAAGTAATTGTGTTCTAGAGCTGTAAGTAGCTGTGTTCTAGAGCTGTAAGTAGTTGTGTTCTAGAGCTGTGTGTAATTGTGTTATAGAGCTGTAAGTAGTTGTGTTCTAGAGCTGTGTGTAGTTGTGTTCTAGAGCTGTAAGTAATTGTGTTCTAGAGCTGTGTGTAGTTGTGTTCTAAAGCTGTAAGTAGTTGTGTTCTAGAGCTGTAAGTAGTTGTGTTCTAGAGCTGTAAGTAATTGTGTTCTAGAGCTGTGTGTAGTTGTGTTCTAAAGCTGTAAGTAATTCTGTTCTAGAGCTGTAAGTAGTTGTGTTCTAAAGCTGTAAGTATTTGTGTTCTAGAGCTGTAAGTAATTGTGTTGTAGATTTGTGTGTATTTGTGTTCTAGAGCTGTAAGTAATTGTGTTCTAGAGCTGTGTGTAGTTGTGTTCTAGAGCTGTAAGTAGCTGTGTTCTAGAGCTGTAAGTAGTTGTGTTCTAGAGCTGTGTTTAGCTGTGTTCTAGAGCTGTAAGTAGTTGTGTTCTAGAGCTGTGTGTAATTGTGTTATAGAGCTGTAAGTAGTTGTGTTCTAGAGCTGTGTGTAGTTGTGTTCTAGAGCTGTAAGTAATTGTGTTCTAGAGCTGTGTGTAGTTGTGTTCTAAAGCTGTAAGTAGTTGTGTTCTAGAGCTGTAAGTAGTTGTGTTCTAGAGCTGTAAGTAATTGTGTTCTAGAGCTGTAAGTAGCTGTGTTCTAGAGCTGTAAGTAGTTGTGTTCTAGAGCTGTGTGTAGCTGTGTTCTAGAGCTGTAAGTAGTTGTGTTCTAGAGCTGTGTGTAATTGTGTTATAGAGCTGTAAGTAGTTGTGTTCTAGAGCTGTGTGTAGTTGTGTTCTAGAGCTGTAAGTAATTGTGTTCTAGAGCTGTGTGTAGTTGTGTTCTAAAGCTGTAAGTAGTTGTGTTCTAGAGCTGTAAGTAGTTGTGTTCTAGAGCTGTAAGTAATTGTGTTCTAGAGCTGTGTGTAGTTGTGTTCTAAAGCTGTAAGTAATTCTGTTCTAGAGCTGTAAGTAGTTGTGTTCTAAAGCTGTAAGTATTTGTGTTCTAGAGCTTTAAGTAATTGTGTTGTAGATTTGTGTGTATTTGTGTTCTAGAGCTGTAAGTAATTGTGTTCTAGAGCTGTGTGTAGTTGTGTTCTAGAGCTGTAAGTAGCTGTGTTCTAGAGCTGTAAGTAGTTGTGTTCTAGAGCTGTGTGTAGCTGTGTTCTAGAGCTGTAAGTAGTTGTGTTCTAGAGCTGTGTGTAATTGTGTTATAGAGCTGTAAGTAGTTGTGTTCTAGAGCTGTGTGTAGTTGTGTTCTAGAGCTGTAAGTAATTGTGTTCTAGAGCTGTGTGTAGTTGTGTTCTAAAGCTGTAAGTAGTTGTGTTCTAGAGCTGTAAGTAGTTGTGTTCTAGAGCTGTAAGTAATTGTGTTCTAGAGCTTTAAGTAATTGTGTTCTAGAGCTGTGTGTAGTTGTGTTCTAAAGCTGTTAGTAGCTGTGTTCTAGAGCTGTAAGTTGTTGTGTTCTAGAGCTGTGTGTAATTGTGTTATAGAGCTGTAAGTAGTTGTGTTCTAGAGCTGTGTGTAGTTGTGTTCTAGAGCTGTAAGTAGTTGTGTTCTAGAGCTGTGTGTAGTTGTGTTCTAGAGCTGTAAGTAATTGTGTTCTAGAGCTGTGTGTAGTTGTGTTCTAAAGCTGTAAGTAGTTGTGTTCTAGAGCTGTAAGTAGTTGTGTTCTAGAGCTGTAAGTAATTGTGTTCTAGAGCTTTAAGTAATTGTGTTCTAGAGCTGTGTGTGTGTTCTAGAGCTGTGTGTAGCTGTGTTCTAGAGCTGTTTGTGTTCTAGAGCTGTGTGTAATTGTGTTATAGAGCTGTAAGTAGTTGTGTTCTAGAGCTGTGTGTAGTTGTGTTCTAGAGCTGTAAGTAATTGTGTTCTAGAGCTGTGTGTAGTTGTGTTCTAAAGCTGTAAGTAGTTGTGTTCTAGAGCTGTAAGTAGTTGTGTTCTAGAGCTGTAAGTAATTGTGTTCTAGAGCTTTAAGTAATTGTGTTCTAGAGCTGTGTGTAGTTGTGTTCTAAAGCTGTTAGTAGCTGTGTTCTAGAGCTGTAAGTTGTTGTGTTCTAGAGCTGTGTGTAGTTGTGTTCTAGAGCTGTAAGTAATTGTGTTCTTGAGCTGTGTGTAGTTGTGTTCTAAAGCTGTAAGTAGCTGTGTTCAAGAGCTGTAAGTAGTTGTGTTCTAGAGCTGGGTGTAGTTGTGTTCTAGAGCTGTAAGTAATTGTGTTCTAGAGCTGTGTATAGTTGTGTTCTAAAGCTGTAAGTAGCTGTGTTCTAGAGCTGTAAGTAGTTTTGTTCTAGAGCTGTGTGTAGTTGTGTTCTAAAGCTGTAAGTAGCTTTGTTCTAGAACTGTAAATAGTTGTGTTCTAGAGCTGTAAGTAATTGTGTTCTAGAGCTGTAAGTAGTTGTGTTCTAGAGCTGTAAGTAGTTTTGTTCTAGAGCTGTGTGTAGTTGTGTTCTAGAGCTGTAAGTAATTTTGTTCTAGAGCTGTGTGTAGTTGTGTTCTAGAGCTGTAAGTAATTGTGTTCTAGAGCTGTGTGTAGTTGTGTTATTGTTGTTCTGAGAGTTTACTCCACAGTACTCTCCCTGTCTGTGGATGCTAATTACGCCTTCCAACCAGCTAATCTGGTGTTCCTGATAACATAGCATGTCTGGCATCTCCTCACTAAACAGCCCTCTGTGGCTCCTGTCTTCCTGCTCTGCTCTGCACTAAAAGCCGCCTGCTTGATATTGGTATCAGCAGACAGATGGACAGTTGCATCTCAAATGGCACACTATTCCCTATTTAGTGCACTACATTTGACCAAGGCTCCAGGGTCCATAGGGCTCGGGTCAAATGTAGTGCACTATGTAGGGAATAGGGTGCCATTTGAAGTGCAGAGACAGAGCGGCCTGGCTGGGGAGCCGTCCTGGGGAGACAGGAGGTCCGGCTCCAGCTGACCTCCCAGAAATAGACCCAGTGCTGCAGGGCCCCCGAGGCCAGAGTAGGGCCACTCCATCCAGGCAAGAGGAGATGAGAGAGAGGCCTGGGAGTTTAGGGCTGAGTCCCAAATTGCACTATATTTCCTGCACTACCTGGTCAAAGTCAATAGGATGCCATTTGGGAATCAGCCCAGGAGAGGACCCGACTCCCTCAGGGAAGGAAGATCATTGCTGTTATGCTGTTAATGTACACCAGGCAGGCAGCAGACACAGGCAGGTGTCCTCCTCCCCACCCCTTCACCTCCCCTCCTCACCCCTTCACCTCCCCTCCTCACCCTTCACCTCCCCTCCCCACCCCTTCACCTCCCCTCCCCACCCCTTCACCTCCCCTCCTCCCCACCCCTTCACCTCCCCTCCTCCCCACCCCTTCACCTCCCCTCCTCCCCACCCCTTCACCTCCCCCCCTCCCCACCCCTTCACCTCCCCCCTCCCCACCCCTTCACCTCCCCTCCCCCACCCCTTCACCTCCCCTCCTCCCCACCCCTTCACCTCCCCTCCTCCCCACCCCTTCACCTCCCCTCCCCACCCCTTCACCTCCCCTCCCCACCCCTTCACCTCCCCTCCTCCCCACCCCTTCACCTCCCCTCCTCCCCACCCCTTCACCTCCCCTCCTCCCCACCCCTTCACCTCCCCTCCTCCCCACCCCTTCACCTCCCCTCCTCCCCCTTCACCTCCCCTCCTCCCCACCCCTTCACCTCCCCTCCTCCTCACCCCTTCACCTCCCCTCCTCCCCATCCCTTCACCTCCCCTCCTCCCCACCCCTTCACCTCCCCTCCTCCCCACCCCTTCACCTCCCCTCCTCCCCACCCCTTCACCTCACCTCCTCCCCACCCCTTCACCTCCCCTCCTCCCCACCCCTTCACCTCCCCACCTCCCCCTGCAGACCCCTCCTCCCCATCCCTTCACCTCCCCTCCTCCCCACCCCTTCACCTCCCCTCCTCCCCACCCCTTCACCTCCCCTCCTCCCCTCCTCCCCATCCCTTCACCTTACCTCCTTCCCCTCTGACCAGGCTCTGACCAGGCTCTGACCAGGTTCTGATCAACTCCTCTGACCAGGTTCTGACCAGGTTCTGACCAGGCTCTGACCAGGTTCTGACCAGGCTCTGACCAGGCTCTGACCAGGTTCTGACCAGGCTCTGACCAGGTTCTGACCAGGCTCTGACCAGGCTCTGACCAGGTTCTGACCAGGCTCTGACCAGGCTCTGACCAGGTTCTGACCAGGTTCTGACCAGGCTCTGACCAGGCTCTGACCAGGTTCTGACCAGGCTCTGACCAGGTTCTGACCAGGCTCTGACCAGGCTCTGACCAGGTTCTGACCAGGCTCTGACCAGGCTCTGACCAGGCTCTGACCAGGTTCTGACCAGGTGGATTAGCACAAAAATTGTACGTGTAGTAGACACGTCTAATCCACAGCAGGAACTTCCATATATGGGCACATACTTTCATATTGGAATGTGGCCTCTTAGCAAGGAACTCCATATATGGACATGGAGGAGTGACCGTGCCACTTTGCACACCTGCATACAACAACCATTAGCCGCAAGCCCGCCTCACACATAACCAAAGGTTGTCCCTGCCAGCAGGCTCAGCACAACCTCATTACACGACTGGGGGCTGACCTCCCCATCCACAATCCACACCAAAACCCTCAAACTCTACCAACTACTAACCCTTCTGACATTG